>CM033474.1:67780740-68380740 GCA_019447015.1 Hymenochirus boettgeri | reverse complement strand
TCCTACCTATCTGATCCACCTATCTGGTCAACCAGCACATATACTGGTATCTCTATATTATAATGATAAATCTAACCCTTATAATCCGACCTTCAGGTAACAGACAGCAGTATAATATGATATCTATATATCTATATATGATAAATCTACCCTTACTCCTACCACGTATTCTGGTAACCAGCACAGTTATTGTATCTATATATCTTATATATGAATAACTCTAACCCTTAACAACCTCCTACCTATCAGGTAACCAGCACAGTATATGATATCTATATATCTATATATGATAATCTACCCTTGACATCCTACCTATCTGGTACCCAGCACAGTAATGAATATCTAATCCTATACTGATACTCTAAAATCAATCTAAACACTTACAATCCTACTATCTGGTAACCCAGCACAGTATATGGTATCTTATATCTATTATGATAACCTACTAAGACCTTCCACATCCTACTATTCTGGTAACCAGACACAGTAATAATGGTATCTTATATCTATATATGATAAATCTACCCTTACAAAAATCATCCTACCTACTGGTAACCAGCACATATATGGTTCTATATATCTATATATGATAAATCTACTACCCTTACAACTACCCTTACATCCTACCTATCTGGTAACCACAACAGTAGTTGTGTAGCTATATTTGATACCATCTACCCTTAACATCCTACTATCGGGTAACCATCACAAGGATTGGTATCTATATATTATATAGATATATAGATATCATATACTGTGCTGGTTACCAGATAGGTAGGATGTAAGGGTAGATTTATCATATATAGATATATAGATATCATATACTGTGCTGGTTAACTTACCAGATGGGTAGGAACCTGCCTACCACAAACATACAATCACAACATTTCAGGGGTGTGGCCCATTGTGATTGGATGTGTGTGGTTCACAATTAAACACGTTATTTGGAGTGCAACTCTCTCATCTCATCTCCCATTCATTTTGCGATCGCATGTCGGTCGTATATAATATCGGGAGAGGTGGTTCCGGCAGGATCGCAGGAACGTCGTGTGAGCGATCGGTCGGGTAAGTAATATCGTGCTGGTGTATGGCCACCTTTATACCCATGAGGGTTGGGGTTTGAGATCTCTGCACCCATCCAGGTGTAGTGTGCATTGTTTTACTGTTGGAAAAAATTCCTTCCTGACTCTATATGGCAATCGGAAATTTCCCTGGATCTGTGCTGGGCCACAAATCAGAGCATTCTTCACTGCACTGCACTGCGTATATGATGTCAGATATAGGATTTCCCAAAAAAAGTTGACAAGGCACTAGAAACTCAGGGAGAGGGGGCCAGAAGGACAAAAAGCCCTCCAATGAGCATAAAAATGGAAAAACACCTTCTTATAAACGAAGGCATCTTGCAGCTTCATGCTATATGATAGCATTTCCCACAAATCTAATCTAAAACAAGAAGTAATTTCTACTCCCGATTCCCCAGAGTTAAGGTGGGCCAACACCAGCACATATTACTGTACCCACCGCCCGCTTACCGCGACGTTCCTGCGATCCTGCGGAACCACCTCTCCCGATATTTATACGACCGACAATGCGATCGCAAATGAATGGGATTTTGCGATCGCAATGTCGTCGTATATAGATCGTGGAGAGGTGGTTCGGCAGGATCGCGGAGGACCTCGCGAGCGTCGGTCGGGTAGGCGTCGGTAATCGGGGTAAGTAATATCGTGCTGGTGTATGCCACCTTTAGGGGCGGTGGATTAGCAAAATACTTCTTTATGTCCCCCAGCTTACTTTGCATGTGGTCCAGAACCGCTGGCTCAATAACATGCAATATAGCCTAACATTAGAGCCAATCATTCTGACCCAAAGACCAAATGTTTTCGATCTTGTTGATCTTGTCGTGCAGATACAGATCCATTTTTGGGTGTTTCCCGTTTTTGGTGCTCATTGGAGGGCTTTTTGCTCCTTTTGCCCCCCTCTCTCCTGAGCTTCTAGCTGCCTGTCTACTGTACACCCAGTTCTACAACTACACCATAGAGCCATGAATCGTATCTTGCCATTAACGTGATCTAACAGATCAAACATGTCGTGAACTACCAGAACTAGCTCGACGTTTTCAATTTGTCCATCCCTAACCTTATAACAATAAAACACTTCAGGGAATTAATAAAAGTTCTATATAAAAAATGTGCTATTTGGCCCTAACTAATCAGATGTTAGCTTTCAAATGTTAAATAAGATGTATTGGTTGGGCAAAAATTATTAACCAGTTTTAACGATAAGAACTTTATTGAATAACCCTGTTGTACTATGCCCCGCTTTACAGTGACATAACTACATAACAGAAGGAGAACTAAACTGTTGTAAATAGTGGTAGATCTGATCAGTTTTGTCAATGCCCATGTGCCTATTGCCTTGCGTAATCTTTCGCTCTTAAGGTCTGATTTTTGGGGGGGCCTATACCAATTCACGACTGACTCATCGGTGGATGGTGTGTCAGCATTATACTTGCCCTAAAATCAACAATTTGATATCTCAGGAGCTCATTGAGAAAATAGTCTGGTCTATGCTTTTATTCAGTAAAGCCTCGGGCAACCCCTTTTTGGTTACGATATATGGTGCCACAGGCGGGGTGGTCCAAACTATAAAGGCATCTAACAACGCTTCTGACGTACTGCTTTGCCAATGGACAGTAAATCCAGTGGACCAAACAGGGGGGGTCTACACTACAGTCCTTGCCCTCTAATATAAACTTTTAGTGATCGCTACACTTTTATAGAGTATATAACTTTGATCCCATAGGAAGATCATATTACTTGGGATGTATGATCATAAGGGACTCATCAATAAGGCTATTTGGCTGAAGGGGTGTAACCTCTGCAAATTGATTAACGTGGCTGTAAATAAGGGCCTCAATTTATTACATCTGTCAGACCAGGTGCATATTGGGTGAAACACTGTGGTGTTATTGTTAAAATGCAAAAAACACAATACAGGAATGAGGACTTAGAGAGTCAATAATACAAAGACTCGGGAAAGGGAACAGGTGCCAGTATGGGTGACTATAGAGAGCAGGTATACAATATATTCAGGGACAGGGGGAAGCGGATGCCAGAATGAGGCTATAGAGCAGCAGTATACAAGGACTCTGGGACAGGGACCAGGATGGCAGAATGGGGACTATAGAGCCAGTATACAGTGGGCAACAGTGAAAGGGAGCTGAAGCAGGATAGCCAGGAATGAGGACTATAGAGAGCAATAAAGGGACCCTGCTACCGGGACAGGAAGGATGGCCGAGTAATGGGGACTTGAGAGCATTTATACAAGGGCCCAGTGACAAGGGGCGAAAGCAGGATGCCAAGGATGAGGACTATAGAGAGCAGTTATACAAGCGGACACTGGGACGGGGTTGAAGCAGATGCCAGGAATGAGGACTATAGAGAGCAGTATACAGGACTCTGGCAGGGACAGGATTCCAGGCATGGGGAACTGTATAGACTATATACAGCTCTGGGACGAGGTACAGGGGCTGAAGCAGGATGCCAGGAATGAGGACATAGGAAATCAGTACTACAGGACTCTCTGGGAAGGAACAGGTGGGGCTGAAGCGTATGCCCGGAATGAGGACTATAGAGAGCGTATACAAGGACTTCAAGGAAAAGGGACTAACAGACCAGGATACAGGACTATGATAGAGCAGGGAACCGAGAACAGGATAAGGACTATGACTAGGGCAGGAACCAGAGAACAGGTACGGACAAAGAGTAAATTACATTGAGTAAATTACAATTGAACAACTGGCAAGGTGTGTTTAAAGGGGTGGATTCCTTATTAGGGGAAATAGTTTGCAGGTGAGGTGATAGTGATTCATGGTCCAGGAAACTTGAGATGGGCCTACTGCTTGGTGTAAAGTGAAGTTCGAGCTCCAGCGAATGGAACAGTGACACAAAATCACTGTTAAAAAACAGAAGTTGCGGAGATCATCAAAGACCCCTAATTGCAAGGCGGGGCAATTTTTTTTTTTCTGTTTTTATTTAAGTATTAATGACCATCCTGAGCATGTGAAGTTTTCACCTAATTGTTGTTGCGGGGCACATCTGCCTGAATAATAGGTGGACCAAATCCGAAGATAATCGTCCGCAGAAATAATTAAAGAAGTCTATCACTTTAATGGGGGGGGCCTGCTATATAAATCTTGGAATTTGAGGGGTAAAAATTACTGGGAGGGGCCTCACGTGATGTCCTCCAACTGCTAACACCAGCCAACAACTCCCGTTCATCACTGACCTCTAATAGGACCAGAACATCATTAGGACACACCACTAGTAGCCACCGCATCACCAGGTGGGTACCATCTTTTTTTTACTCTCTGAAGGCAGTAACGTGTCCTGTCAGGAACTTGTCAGAATCTGAATGATTCTGATCCACTGGGTAAATACTCAGAATCATTAAACATCAGTTTCCTCGAGCTGTTAGCATGAGTAACCTAGCAGCGGCCTATCTATCAGAAAAAAAAGCCATGTGTACCAATATAACAAACTTTTAAAAAACACAAAGACCTGAGGTTATTCCCTCTTCGAGGTAAAGAATACCTGAGGTTATTCCCTTCAAGTAGAAAACAAGGCAACGTTAACTAAGTATACTATCCATTTTTAAACTTTGAATTTACTTATTGAGAAAAGCAACGGAGCACAGAAACGACACAAAACGAACCCACCGAAACCAACAGTACGCAAAATCTAATTTACACAGTAAATTACAAAAATAAGAGATGATGCAAAATGGCAAATAACTTTTATACACAGCACAGACTGAGGGTCAGAATTACGATCCACTAGTCTTGTTAGTAATAAAGACATCAAGGGTAAGTCAACCAAAAACAACTATATAATCCAAGATGGCAGGCACTTTTACAACAACAAAAACCTGTGCACAAAAAAAGCACAAAAACAGCAAAATACCTACGCTACACAATGGGTCAAACATGGAGATCCACAGATTGAGTGGTAAAAAGTTTACCCCCCATGGAACATGAGAGGGGGGGTGGTGGGGAGGGGTAGTATATTATCAGTAGGATATACACAAAAACAACAAAATGATAGAAATAGTATACTAAACACCAAAATAACTGCCACAAGCACAAAACAATCTTAGTTTGGAACTTTGAACAGGCACTGTAGGAGAAATATAAGGACGTGAGGGTTTTTTATACACTACACAGTGTGGCCAGTACGGTGGCCAACTCATTTGGGGGCTGAAAAAATGCCCTTAAAAACAAGGAAAAGTGCTTGGACGCAGAAGGTAGATTGTGTTATTTCTTCCTACCCCAATACCATTTTGTTGAGGAGTGCCAGCACAACAGTTTTCCCATCGTCCAGGTTAGAATCTGCATTACAGATGTGCTGAAGGCACGTAGAAGAACCTGACATTTCTCTTTCTTCATGCTGGAGTGCTGGCTCCTCACTGAAACAAATTGGGATGCAGTAATAGCGTTGGCAGTATGGCCTTGACAGATGACATTACAGCCAATGTAATGAAACAAATGGCGACTGAGCCGGTTGCGCGCGTTCGGCAGACACACGCAAGATTTTTTTAGGGCCAACCGCCCATACACAGTGAGATATCAGTTGGTTGGCCCTGAAAAATATACATGCCTAATGGCGATGAGACAGTGTGTGGTGACAAATCACTTGCAGGTGGCCGTGAAATCAGCTTGTAACAGAAAATGATTGGTCTGTGGGGCAAGGCGAGGGCAGCAACATCATAAGATGAGATTAAAATATACAGAGTAAAAATCTCTGACCATCCTCATCTTTTTAACGTTACTGCGATGAGAGTGGATTAATTATTCTGACAGTGGACATGCCCTGTAACGCCCCCTTTAATTGGGCCCACACAGAGAGTTCGGCGATCGGTATAAAGGCTCGTGTTATTGGACATTTTGCAGTAAATAGGAAGATAAAAGTTATCAGTTTTAGTTCTCCTTTCAAACACGTGTATATTATTTTATCTGTTGTATTCACGTTTTAGATCAACTGGACTTGAAGTTAGGGCCCTATTTATAAAAGATCGGTAAGATTATCCGTAAAATACCGATCGTTCAACGTAAATAATTACGATAACGACCGTTATTTACCAATAACCGACCTTATTCCGATAACACCGTTATTTACCGTTACCACGTAATATAATATATATCGGTAAAATAACGAGCGTTACGGTAAACTAACGGTCGTTATCGGAAATAAAAAGGTCGTTATCGGTAAAACCCGGTCGTTATTTTACGGATAACGATCGTTGTTTATTTTACGCTTAATCGATATCGTCCTTTTTATAAATAGGCCCTTAGTCTTGAAGACGTTTCCTCTAGTCATCCGACTGGCTTTCTCAATTCAGAATGACTTGCACAAGAATTGTGGCAGATTAGGTTACCATGGAAAATCCCAATTACCATACACAGCCAGTGTGTTAAGGGGTGATTAGATAGTGGCTAAGAGTGTGATTAGCCGCCAGAAAGTAAGGTGTTTAAACAGCCACTTGGTACATGCACGACAGTTGGTTGTCGAAACCCCCACCGCATTAGTCTCTTGGTTTCTGTATTTTCACATAACATGGCCTCCTTAAACACACCTATCTTGAACCAGTCACGTTACTTTGTGCCCATATTATTACAATCTTCAAAGGTGGTTCCTTATCACTTAAGATGCAGGTACAACGCTGACGTCCTGACCCGGAGGAATTGGATCTTCTGTGTGGGCCATACGTTGATGGCAGTTGCTGTTTGGTCTCCCCCACATAAAATCAAGAGTCATTTCTCACTGCATGCACTGCGTATATGATGTCGCTTTTCTTCTTCGGGTTGTGTATGGTCTTTCGGTAGTACCAATTGCCTGCTCAGTGTTCGGTTTAAAGCAGACAGGGGATAACGGTTGTTTTTTGAAAATTCTCTTAATTTCTATCGGAACCCCTGTACATAATGGCGATGACCATGTCTTCTCGTTCTCTGTCTTGTTTTACCACTTACACCTCGTGTATTCGTGTCTTTTCTTTCCTTCTACTTCTTTTGACACAAGAGCCGGTGGATATGGTAGAATATGTCAATTGGTATACATCCGAAAGACCAATACCGAAACACAGAAAAGTTAGGAATGTAAAACAAGGATAAGCATATAGGGTGAACTATGAGCAGTAATGTTCTGAAAGCTTGCTATGATTATCTTAGTTAGCCAATAAATGTATCACCTTTATACCACTTTTGTTATTGTTTATTTCAAAAGGGTTCCCCTGTATACAGTAAATGAATAAATGTGTATATGTATTGTACTTAACATCTGTTTTATATTTCTAGCTGTGCTGAAAAAACACTGGAGACTCCAAACTGAAAGCACCTAGCCTTTGGCTGGGACAGAGTTAAGTAAAGCCTCGTACACACGTGCGATCGCAGGTCCCGCAACACACGATGTGTCCGAACGTTCGTTTCAGACAATAATTGGCCCCTGTATGGGCCCTTTATCGGCCGAAACCGCCGGTCATTCGGAGATCCGCCCGGTTGGTCGGATAATGATCCCCGATCGAACGCCCGTTTCAGACACATTGTGCATCGTGGGTCAGGATCGTACGTGTGTACAAACCTTAAGACTTGCAGGTTCAAGGGTGCATGTGGCACATGATGAATGAGAAAGTGAATTTTATTATTCATCTATTGAACTGATGCCAAAGTACATTTTTCACCTGAAAAGCTCAGCTTCCAGTGCAGGCACTAAAGCTATCAGTATTTTTTCTGTAATGCAATTAGGAAACGACACATTGACAAAGATATCCAGCAAGGTAGGAAGATTTGAAAAATATTTTCTAGCTGTATTAGGCTGGGTACACACCATAAGATATTTTCAACCGACCTATAGTGCCGTGTATAGGTCGTTCGGCCGAAAATATCTTATGGTGTGTACAGATAAACAGGGTTATTTAATAAAAGTTCTTATCGTTTAAAATGATTTACAATGGTGCTAATTTTGCCCCAACCAATCAGATGTTGGCTTTCAAATGTTACATAAGTTCTGATTGGTTTGGGGCAAAATTAGCACCATTTTAAACGATAAGAACTTTTATTGAATCTCCCTGATAGAGTATAGTAGCAATAATGGTATAAAAGATGCAAGTGCACTTTGGTTAACCGAGGATATGTTACAGAAACAACCAAATGGTTATATTAATAAATCTCCTGGACTGGATAAAATACATCCTCAGGTACTTAGGGAGCTAAGTTCGGTTTTATCTAGCCCATTGTTTCTGATTTTTGCAGATTCCCTCATGTCCGGATGTGTGCCTCTGGATTGGAAAAAGGCTGATGTTATTCCAATATGTTATTCCAATATTCAAAAAGGGTAGTCGTTCAGAGCCAGGTAATTACAGGCCTGTAAGTTTAACTTCAGTGGTAGGTAAGATACTGGAAAGTTTAATAAGGGAACATGTTCTAGATTATGTTTAAGGTCTGACATTATAAGTATTAACCAGCATGGATTTAGGAATAGATCTTGTCAACTAACTTGCTTGGCTTTTATGAGGAAGTAGTAGAAATTTAGACTCTGGCATAGCAGTAGATGTAGTTTACTTGGATTTGCAAAGGCTTTTGAACAGTCCCCCATAGGCACTAATGTATAAGCTAAGGTCTGTTGTCTGGGGAGGCACATTTGTACATGGATAGAAAATTGGTTAATGAATAGGATCTGAGAGAGTAGTTTTAATGGGGCTTCATCATTATGGACTAAAGTGCTGTTTGACCGCTTCATTTAATCTATTATTTATGATTGGAAGTGGGTATTGTCAGCAAGGTTCGGTTTGTTGATGACACAAAACTTTGTCGACATTAAAAACTTCAGAGGATTGCAATTGTTGCAGGGGGCAGAGCAGGATTATCCACAAGGCAACCCTAGGCACCTGCCTAGGGCCCGGAACATCTGAGGGCCAGATTGTCACATTGGGCTTATACTATAAAATGGCTCTGTTTAAGTAAATCCCTGTTGGAAGGGATCTTGGAGTTTTGGTGAACAAACTTAAAGGTAGAGATGAGACTAGAACTCGAACCCGAGTTCAAACGGACCCGACTTCTCAAACGTCCCGGACCCAGATTTCTCGAACTTTCGATAATTTTCGAGATTTAGATAATTATCGAATGTTTGAACGTTCGAGACGCGCGGATATGCGAGTAAAAATGTCCATATACAATATGCGAGTAAATATCGAATTAAACAAATATGCGAGTAAAATGTCTATTATACTAATACGCAAGTAAATATCGAATTATCGAAAATACGAGTAAAATGTCTAATATACCAATACGCGAGTAAATATCGAATTAACGAATATGCGAGTAAAATGTCTATAAACCAATACGCGAGTAAATATCGAATTAACGAAAATGCAAGTAAAATGTCTAATATACCAATACGGGAGTAAATATCGAATTAACGAATATGCGAGTAAAATGTCTATATACCAATACGCGAGTAAATATCGAATTAACGAATATGCGAGTAAAATGTCTAATATACCAATACGCGAGTAAATATCAAATTAAAGAATATGCAAGTAAAATGTCTATATACCAATACGCGAATAAATATCGAATTAACGAATATGCGAGTAAAATGTCTATTATACCAATACGCGAGTAAATATCGAATTAACGAATATGCGAGTAAAATGTCTATATACCAATACGCGAGTAAATATCGAATTAACGAATATGACGAGTAAAAGTCTAATATACCAATACGCGAGTAAATATCAAATAAAGAATATGCAAGTAAAATGTCTATATACCAATACGCGAATAAATATCGATATTACGAATATGCGAGTAAATGTCATATACCAATATGCGAGTAAATATCGAATTAACGAATATGCGAGTAAAATGTCTATATACCAATACGCGAATAAATATCGAATTAACGAATATGCGAGTAAAATGTCTATATACCAATACGTGAGTAAATATCGAATTAACGAATATGCGAGTAAAATGTCTATTATACCAATACGGGAGTAAATATCGAATTAACGAATATGAGCGAGTAAAATGTCTATATACAATACGCGAGGTAAATATCGAATTAACAATATGCGAGTAAAATGTCTAATATACCAATACGCGAGTAATCAAATTAAGAATATGCAAGTAAATGTCTATATACCAATACGCGAATAAATATCGAATTAACGAAATATGCGAGTAAAATGTCTATATACCAATACGCGAGTAATATCGAATTAAAACGATATGAGTAAAATGTCTATATACCAATACGCGAATAAATATCGAATTAACGAATATGCGAGTAAATGTCTATATACCAATACGTGAGTAAATATCGAATTAACGAAATGCGAGTAAAATGTCTATTATACAATACGGGAGTAATATCGAATTAACGAATATGCGATGTAAAATGTCTATATACCAATACGCGAGAACTATCAATTAACGAATATGCGAGTAAAATGTCTATTATACCAATACGCGAGTAAATATCGAATAAACAAAATAGCGAGTAAATGTCTATTATCCAATACGCAACTAAATATCGAATAACAATATAAGTAAATGTCTATTTACCAATATCCAGTAAATCAGGAATAACGAATATGCAAGTAAATGTCTATTATACCAATACGCGAGTAAAATATGAATTACGAACATGCAAGTAAATGCTCTATACCATACGCGAGTAAATATCGAATTAACGAATATGCGAGTAAAATGTCTATATACCAATACGCGAGTAATAATCGAATTACGAATATGCGAATAAAATGTCTATATACAATACGCGAGTAAATATTGAATAAACGAATATTGCAAGTAAAATGTCTATATCCAACACGCAAGTAAATATCGAATATCGAATCTGCGAGTCGTTCATGGGATAATTATCGAATGTCGAACGTGAGAGCTCGAAAGTAGCGCACGTGAGAGTACAATGGATTTTTCTAAAGTTCTGGTATTTGAACATGTTTCCAGACCATTTCCCAGGTCCCACAGCCATTACATTAAGTTACCATTGATATTTTAATGTATTTCATTCAAACTTTCAAACTATTTGACTCCCATTGACTTAAATGGGTCTGTTTTGAACTTTCCATATAGTTCGAAAGTCGAAAACGGACCAACTTTCAAAAGTTCGTCCATCTCTACTTAAAGTGCAATCAGCGCCAGGCGGCAACAGCCAGAGCCAGCATGGTATTGTTTTGCATAAAGAGAGGTATGGATTCAGGAAGGAATGGTATTCTCCCTCTTTGCAAAGCATTGATAAGACCTCATTTGGAATTACAATGCAGTTTTGGAATCCTGTGTACAAAAAGGACATCTTTAAAATGGAAAGGGTTCAGAGAAGGGAAACTAAATTAATAAGGGGATTGAGGGCGCTTGAATATGATGAGAGCTGGAAGTACAATTATGTACTCTAGAGAAAAGCCGCTGCGTGGGGATATATTTACTGTGTATAAATACGGGCCATACAATAAACTATCTGGGGCATTGTTCACCAATAGAGCATGACAGAGGACACGTGACATCCCTTAAGACGTGAAGAAAAAAACGTTTAGGCTTCACGTTTGGAAAGTTTCTCACTGTGAGTTCGTTCTCACTGGGCTTCAAGTTCGTTCTCACTGTGAGAACGGTAAAGTATGGAAGTGTCTCCAGTTCCATAGCTTTAAGCGCCTTCTTGGACGTTTTATGGCAGGTTCATTGGTCAGTTTAAAAAAAAAAGCTGGATGAGTTCTGCAAACAAGGAATGTTGCAAGTTACTGCTATGATATATCATATATTGGTGGTTTTTTTTTTGCCTTCTCTGATTAAAAGTTAGGCAGGAATGAGGATATTGCTAGATTGGGTTGGACTGGATGGGACGTATATCTTTATTCAAACTCAAATACTATACTATATCTGATACTATACATGGTGGTTTTGAATGATTTGTAACATAGAACTTTTTCCTTCATTTTCTCAGAAAATCAGCTAAATTCTATGAAGATCTGTGACCATTGCATGTATGAATGAAAAAATAGCACCATTCCGTAGCTCAAGGTGGTGTGATTATGACAATATATAGTTTTGGGGGGGTATTTCTTAGAGGGGTGTTTAGTGTGAAAAATCTGGCAAAATGCTGTTATTACCCACGTCCGTGTGTGTAAGCATGCATATGGCATACCGTTTGATTCAGGTGATTGTAAGCTCTGGTCGCAGGGATCTCATTCCTAATTCTACAAAGAACTGCGCCCATACTTTGATGTATGGATAAAAGAATGGCATGGGGGGTTTTTCTAATATAGAGGGGTCTTTAGTGTGAAAAATCTGAGAAGTTGCTGTAATGGGCCTTGGATCACTTGTGGCTAGTCCCTTCCATGTCCGCGTGTGTTAACCATGCATGTTATTTCCTGAAAAATTCTGTCATATGGAATAGTCTGTGAGAAATCAGTTCCATTAGTTCCATACAGACAATTATTTCAAAAGAAATTTTTTTAAACAATTAAAAGCAGGTGGAGATTGCACAAGAGATTTAGCAATGTGTGTTAGTAAAAGTCAGTTGATAGCTGAATTACCCTTTCAAATGGTTGGCTGCTTTTTACAGTATAATTAGGCTCTGTTACAGGTTTCAGGTTTTTGCTCTTGAAACCATTTTCCCTGTAAGAATGCCATCATTTATTCTGATTCAATTGTATAGCTGTGAAATAGACGGTTCATAACCACTTATTTCCTGCTCTCTGCTTGCTAGCATGATTAGCATGGTTTGGCTACCTTTCCCTTTTTTAAATCTACAAACAAAGAAATAATGGGAACCAAAATAAATCTGCATTTCATGATGTTTGTTGTTATCGTCTTTAGTTAGTGAACAAATATTTCTGATCATACATACACTCTTACTCACATTTAAGTGAACTCTTCCTTAAGCAATGCAATGTACAGTTACATATATATATATAAAATGTTCTATTGTTCATAAATATTACAGCAAGAAAAACGGGACGACTCCTCTACCAGTGCAAAATCCAAACTTTATTCCAAGTTTGGATTTTGTACTTGTTAGAGGGGTTGTCCCATTTTCTTGCTGTATATTATGTGGCTGGAGGTGCCGGACCTCCATGGACTGACACTCCCAGGAGCTGGATCGGTTGATAGACCATGCAGGTTGGTACACAGCTTTTTTTTATGTCTTTGTTCAGAAAACATAATTACATTTTCAGCTGGTAATAGTTGTCCACATAAAGAAGTAGGCACTTTGACTATGAAGATAATTGTTGTGGAATTCACACAATGTGTGTGCACATCACATTATTAAAAATCTGCTACGAAGCTAAATGTGGCACAATTTACAGCCCTTACCAATACAGTGAAGAGCATGGAGTAAAAATGAGAGCATGGGATCAAGTGCAGCTAATAATTAGGAAATAAGTGTTACATGAAAAAGGTTCAATATCTGTTAGTGAAGTGTTTTTTGAATTCATATCTTAATGCTATTTCCACAAAAAGTTCCCTATATCCTTGTACCAATGTATGAATGTGCTCCTCTCCCAGTTCTGCCCTATCTGGGTGACCAAGCAGGAAAAGGGGTGAGAGTATAAAAATACTGCTGGTTTTAGACTGGAAAATTGTTGGCAGCTACAATTTAACTACAATAACCTTCCAGTGTTTTTGCCTGACTCAGCAACATTCAAACTAAGATTCATGTGTGAAACCCACAACCAACCGACTTGGTTGGAAAAAAAAATATATGTAGCTAGCTAATGTCCAACGGTGAGTGTTCGTGTAATAAAATCAAGAGGACATACCCTCCAATATTACATTTAAATAGGTACACTAACTACACCGCTAATCTCGGCCGTATTACTTCACCCTGAAGGTGTCGAAAACGGCAGAGATTCCCCCCCTGGGATCCGGCAGGTGACCGCACCTGCCCCGGGAGGCACGCACACCTCGCCGCTGGTGGTCAGAATACTAATAAAAAAAGAGGAAATGGATCAGGGCACTGAATTAATACAACTACTAATGTAGTGCAGGGCAAGTCTGTAATACAATAATAATCATATAGAAGAGGGAAAAAGACAGGCTGCTACACTGGCTTTAGAAAAGTATCAAAAAACTGTCCTTTATTAGGAAAAACTCATAGTGGGGACACACATTTAAAACATTTAAAAACAGACAACTCGCTCTCATACATAGAGCTAAAGTTCAGATCATAAAGATGTAGAAAGTACACAATAAGTCAACTGATCAGTCAAAAAACAATACATCAGTAAAATGGCATACTTATACCGGTCTAGATGAGGGCAGATTGGAAAAGCAAGGGGCGTTTCACGCCCCCCGCGGCGGCGGCACCGACCCCCGCGGCCGCCAGTTCGAGCAGCCCCTCCACACCCCATCCCCGCTTGCAGCAAACATATGAACAGGAGGCCAGGAGGGGCTGCAGCAGGTACCCTCCAGCGGGGCCCTGAGAAGGGCCTTACGGGGCTTAAGGTGTCTCGCAGCTCGAGCCGGGCCCCCCCTGTCCGGCCTATCAGGGCCTTTGCGGCTCTAACAAGAGCCCTTTGGGGCTTAGGGGTCCCACAGCTCAAACCGGGGACCCCCTTCCCCGGCCCTATCTGGGCCCTTGCTGCACTTACAAGTGCCCTTGCGGCCCTAAGAAGAGCCTTTGGGGCTTAAGGGGTCCCCTCCCCGGCCTGTAAGGGCCCTTGCGGCACTGAGAACCCCCCTTGTGCGGGGTTCCCGCAGCCCGAACCGGAACCCCAGTGACGACTCTTAAAAGAGCTCTTGGGCGGCATCTTCTTTCTTCAGTCCCGGCGACACCCCACCCGCTGAGGCCTCCGACCCCAAGAGGTACCCCTACAGCGCCGGGGTACCCCTGGTGGGCGCCCCGCCAACCTCAACGAGGCCAATGTTGCCGGCGTCTTGATCCGTCGCAACTCTTAGGGCTGGCGACACCAAGCCCTGAATTGGTTAAGTATACGCATGTAAACCAAGCATTAATAAATGTACCAATCAGAAATGGATTAGGGTTTTCTGCAAACCTATATAAGAGGTGTACTCCGTAGCAGACTTCAGATGCCATCGCAGTAGATGGCTGAAAAAAGAAGATGGAGAGGGTGCCCCATCCCTCCCAGTGGGCCCTTCTCTTCCTCTCTCCGCCAGACGAGCGGGGTTGGGGGTTAGGATTGCTGGGAAGCGGCGGCGGCGGTGGGTCGCACAGGGGTCAAGGACGGAGGGGGCCAGGAAGGGATTTTAAGTCCCTTTGCGCATAGCGCTAAGTGCAGTATCGCCGCGAAGGGACTTAAAAATACCGCCGACATCGCGGTGAGTCGCTCGCAGTTATAAATATGGTGATATCGCTATTTTCGCGGGCCGCGATGGTGCGGCGGTATATTTTTTTGCCGCTAACATCGTTTCTTTATAAATATGCCCATAGTGTATATTTTATAGCAATGAGTTTTCGGTAGTTGACTAGGATGCTGGCTAAATTATAAACACAATCAGGGAGATTCAATAAAAGTCTTATCGGTTAAATGGTACTAATTTTGCCCTAACCAATCAGATCTTATTAACATTTGAAAGCTAACATCCGTGATTGGGGCAAAATTAGCACCATTTTAAATGATAAAGTTTTTATGAATAACCCTGATAGTCTGATTATAGGTTATTTCTCATTTAAAAAAAAAAAAACATTGGAGATATAAAACTGGTGGTCAAAATCTTTTCATAGAAATAGCTGGAAGATTGTATTGGCAATTCTCTGCTGCTTATCCATGATTATGTAAGTTTACCCTACATGAAGGTGTCGCCTGTAAACAAAGTATAGCGCCAGCAGCGATAAATTGCAATCATTATACCTCTTTAATAAGATTCTACACTTAAAAAGGAGTCTATATGACTTCCCATTGTTTGAATATTATAAGATTTCTAAGAGGTAATCACAGCTATGTTTCTTTATCTCAGGCATCGGTTTTGGTGAGAAACATTACTAAAATAAATATTTACACTTGTGTTAGAAAAACGGTGCACAAATCAGTTAAGAGAGATAGGATTGCAAACGTTGTGGAGACTACAGTTGCTTCAAACAATTAGGCAAATATAAGATATGTTGCGTGCTGATATCCAGTAGCGGTTATTTGGGCTTTCTAGCACACATTAAAGCTATTCTTTTGCAACATGAACATATTGTTGATAGCAAATATGTTTGTATGTATAGAAATGTAATCCATAGAAAATAAAATGTAGTGTAGATATAAAATTCCAGCAGTAGCAATTTTAAAGGCCAACAATATCAAAAATGATATATAAAAATAATATCACCCCCACATTACATGTCAACACTACAGCAGCTGAAATCACTTACATTTACAACTGTGCTGCCCTCTCTTACAATCACACAACAAAGATGAGTGCTAAAAGCCCCCTCTTAGCTGGCCCGGCCGTGGTTAACACAGCACTTGTCATTGCTGGTGGGAATGTCTGTTACAACCGCTCTCCTCTTCAGGGTTGCCAGATCTCTCAATTTGGCCGGGATTGTCCCGCCAAACAGCTCCAAACAGCAGTACAGCTCCAAACAGCAAGTACAGCAACCAAGTGTTTCCATAATAAATGTAGCAAAACACACAAACAAACTTAACACTGTCCACATTCAATCCATCAGCATACATATAACAGCAAGGATTAGCCAAGCCTAAGCGGAAGGGGAGTTCTCTCACCAATTGTCTACCATGTATAATGCTGTTTTGATGCCTGGGCGTTTAAATAACAACCTCTAAGCCACAATGCAATCCCACCTTGCATTCAGAAGGTCCCTGTGCTGTTATATGTTGATGAGGCAAATTTCAGGAATTTATTGCCAACAAAGTCTTGTGCAAGTGATTCTGAATTGAGAAAGCCAGTTGGTGACAGAAGAAACTCTTAAGAACTAAATTCAAGTCCAGTTGATCTAACTGAATAACCACAGACATACCATACCTGGATGCATGAGAACCCAGCGTGACATTAAATAAACTAACTTAGGGCCTTTATAGAGCCCATATATAGTAAAGAATTAGTTAGCAAAACTTGCCAAGTCCAGATTAGAGATGTTCGAAACTGTTGAGTTTCGTTTCTCGAATTTCGAGTTTGATTTCGAAAAAGCATCGAATTTCAATTTTTGATTTACGAAAATCGTCTTCTTCGATTTCAAAAATCATCTACTTTCGAAAATCGTCTACTTTCAGTCGATTTCGAAAATCGTCTACTTTCGATTTTCGAAAATCACTACTTTCGATTTTCAATAAAAATTGTCTACTTTCGATTCTGATAATTATCTACTTTCAATTTTCGGTAAAAATTGAAAATGCGAAAATTCGGTTCTGTGAAATTAGGGAGTTCCCGAAAGTTCGAAACCCTCAGATTCGATTCGAAACTGGTTCTAATCGAACCCACATAACATCTCTAGTCCAGATTTACAAACTGATAGACTCTTATCCAAAACTACCAAGTGCTGTAATAAATGAACAAGTGCTTCACACAATGTATTAGATTAGGGATGTGACAATTATATAACCAGGATTGATAGGATTTTTTAATTAACTGTTTCTCATTTATTTTTAACTTTTTGCCTTTGTTCATTTTTTTTTATGGTACAAAACCCTGAAATTTTGTAGATTTTTATCCACTGTATCCACACATAGCTAAACATACACACATAATTCCTATTCCCATTGTGCACCAACAGCACACTTTTGCTAGATATACTACATTTTCTGGGGAATCCTCCTCCCTTTGTCTTGATGAAGGGAGAAGGATTCCCCCCGAAACGTCATTCACTTTAGTAGTAATAAATGGGCTAGAGCCTTGCACATGTTGTTTGCTTGTTTGTGTGCTCTTTCCTTTTTCCCCATTTTTATTAAAGTGCAATACTGTGCAAATAGCAATGTTTCTCTGCTCTTGGACTTCTCCAGCTCAAACATTGCGCAAAAACACCCACCTTATAAACAATAGATCCCACACCCATGGTGATAACATGGATTAACCTTACAACATTAACTTTGTTAAAGTGACTGCATGTGGCTTCATTTTTTATACATATATAGAAAAAGTGACTGGGAATAATAACAAATATTTTTGTAAACAAATTGAAAAAAAGTATTGTGTAAGATTATCTTTTAGTTTTTAATACACTATAATTTACCAATGTGTGATGAAGTACCACAATATCAATAAAAAATCCTATATCAATAATGAACATCCTAGATTCTCTAGCAGGGGTAGTCAATTTAAATTTCTCGACTCTCATTCTATTATAGAGATTTCAAAACTGAATTTATAAACAGATGAAATTAATGTTTTTATTTGCTGCATTTTTTTATTTAGAAAGTATTAATATGATAGAAGAGTATTTTTTAGATTCATTCCATAAAGTTCAGTTATTATTTTTTTAGGGGTCTAGTATTGAGGGGCCAATTGAGGGGCCAGTCAAGGCAGCCAAAGGGTCGCATTAACCCTTAGGCCTTACTTGTCTTACTTTTGTTCTTCTTCTTCCTCCCTGTATTAGTAATGTATATAGGAAGCCATTTTTTCAGTATATAAAGTTAATTGCCATTCTTAAAGCTGGTACAGACCAGCAAATTTTTCTCCTGACCGACCGTTCGGCTCTTCCAACTGGTCGGCCAGGAGGAAGGACAGTCGGTCGCGGCAATAGTGGCCCAGCGACAGCTTAACCATGACTGACCATGTGTCCATAGAATACCACATGATAGGACGTGGTTTTCCACCATGTCCGATCATCCTTTGGATGAATGGTTGGTCGGACGCGGACGAAAATCCATCAATAATTTCCAACCGATCGACTGATACACTGAATCAGTCGATCAGACCGAAATATGCATTTGTGTTTCCAGCCTTTAATGGAAAGTAAGAAGGGCAGAGCATGTTCTCCTCACACCTTGGCCCTGTCCTTTTTGTTTCGCTGATGATGTACGATGTAGATAAGGAGGAGTGTATACATTCCTGTGAGTCATAAAGATTTACCGCGCTGTCCGCTCCTCCTATCAACATCATAACTTACTCAGGAAACAAACGGGACGGTGAGAGATACGATTCTCAGTCCTTCCTTTACTTTCCATTAAGGATGGCAATAAAACTAATTATTTTGAAAAAAACGGCTCTTCTCTATATAATTACAAATACAGAGAGGGAGAGAGCAGGGGGAGGGGGGAGGACGGAGAGGGGGAAGCGGAGAGGGGAGAGAGTGTGATTTTTTTTTATGGCTGGCCTATTATTATATGAAATAATACTCTACCTACAGTGTAATATAGATGTACTAGATGTAATATATGTATATGTGTAGTAATATATATGTATAGATTATATAATGTACTTCACCTTGTAATTCCACACCCTGTATAAAAGCACCTCGGCTTGTGGCCTTGTGCTTCTATATGGTCATGGAACTCACAGACATATAGATGCTAATACCATGCAATATTACTCTTTTTGTTTATCACTCCTCCCTCTCCACATTCCCTAACAACACACCAACATCAAAAATGTTCAACAGCAGCACTGATTATACACAGAAGTCATTCCAATGTGACACCCTTTCCCTCTCCCATCCCAATGCACATTATTACATTACACATACATCACATACATCCCATATATACACTCTATGGGAAGTTACCCCTTATATTAACAATGTAAGTAACGCTTAATGCTTTATAAAACCATTTGTACAAAGAAAAACTAGTTCCCAACTAACTGCTCATACAACTGCAACCTCTCACAAATTCAAGTTTCCATTGGGATCCAGTTGGGAATTTAACATCATATATCTTGTAATTCGATGCACATTAAAGTGCAATAGTGGCCAATTAATATGTATACTACAAAATAGAAGCCTAGTCCCACTCCAATTCGATTTGCTTACATTTTATTTCCCTCTATTAAGCGACTTAATCTCTCTGGATAAATAAAAGCAATTGGATATAAAATGCACTAGGCTTCTATTTTGTAAGTATAATCTGGCCTGGTGCCACTGGCAGAAGGTTATCAGCTTCAGGATACGTTGTGATAAAGGGATATGCCCCCTTAAAGTGTAAGATAAGAAAATTAGAATTAAGTTCACTCCTCAAACTATAATGTATATATGGAAATCACACAACCAAACATCAAAACTGCAATTTCGAAAGCTGAGAGATATAAAGACTAACATGAAATGCTGCACAATGTCCTGTTACCTTTCTTTCTGCTTCTTCTTTCTTCTTGGTTATCAACTGAGCCAAAGAATTAATGCTATTCTCCTAGCTGCATATCTGAGCAATGTGCAGGCTCAAACACCTGGAGAGGAGGCAGAGGGAAGGAAGAAGCACGTTTCACTGTTAACAGGTTAGTCTTACATTGTAATAAGTAGCTTTTTATAGGCTCAGTCTGTTAGAAGCTCCACAAGATGCGTTAATTTGTTACAGTATTCGAGATAATGCTTTCAATCTGCATGAATCTCTAAAAATTGCTTTAAATCTGCGAGTCTCTTACGGATGGCTGAAACGAACATTCGTACACATGTGCGTCACGGGTACAATAGAAACATAGTAATTAAGGTTGAATAAAACTACGTCTATCAAGTCAACCTATTCACCCTCTTTTTTTAACCCTACCTAACAGTTGATCCAGAGAGGCAAAAAAATCCAGCTAAAAAGGGGGGGAAAATTCTTCTGACCAAATGGCAGTCGGAAAGTATCCCGGATCAACCAGATTTATATGCATTAATACCAGTAATTTCTCAATATTTTTTAGTTTTAGAAACTATCAGGCTTTTTACAGGCATATTCAATGAACTGCCATTACCACTTCTGCTGGAAGAAAGTTCCACAGTTTTCACCGTTCTCACTGTAAAGAAATCTTCCTTAACTGAAGATGAAACTTCTTTCTTCCAACCTTAAGGATGTTCACGAGTCCTTGATATAACCTATAAGTAAACAATTTACCAAGAGTTCATTGTATGGCCCATTAATATATGTGTATAAGGTTATCATGTCCCCACGCAAGCGTCGCTTCTCCATGTTAAACAGCCCTAACTTTGTCTAATCTCTGCATATCAAGCCCCTCCATTCCCCTTATTAATTTAGTTGACCTTCTTGAACTGCTTCAATTTCCAAGATGTCCTTTTTATATGGGAGTTGAGGATGCTGAAAAGGCTAGTATGCTAAACTGTTATTTTCCCCGGAATATAAGGTCATGCATAAACATGGGGGACACGTGGCCTTTTACCCGTTTGTTGCGGGTGTTCATCAAGCTCGGGGGTCGGGCGGGGCTCAGGGGTTTGGTACAAACGGCAGGTGTGTACGAATCTTTAGTCGAGGTTTATCTAGACCACTGTTTGTTTGTCTTTTCTGATTCACTTTTGTCTGTGATGTGGAGTTGGATTGGAAAACAGCCAAATGTAATACCAATATTCAAAAAGAACTAGTCGTTCACTGCCGGGTAACTATAGACCTTAAGGGCTAGGCCACACTAATGTGTTTTTTGCGCAGGTGATTGACACAGGCGAGTTTTGGTTTAAAATGGAAATCGGGGCGGGGTTAACATGAACAATTCCTGCTTTTCCGATGCACATTGTTTTGCGGCACCATTTTTTACTAAAACACATTGCATTTTTGTTAATACAAAAACACATGTGCAAACGCGGAAGGACGCGCATTAATCGCGTCAATAAGGCTTGCGATTTGGTGTTTTTAGTGCGGCCTGCACCTTAAGCCTAAATCAGTGGTTCAGTGGTAGGGAAGGTGCTGGAAACTTTGTTACGGGATCAGAACCTTGACTTCTCTCCAGAACTGGATCTTAGTTGAAGTAGTCACTGGATTTATGAAAAACCAGATTGGTCAGACAAATCTACTTGCATTTTCTAAAGTGAATCTCTAATGCTTGTGAGGTTCTCATTCATCCAGTGTCATGGTTAATATTGTTGTATTCAATTAGACAACTGGACTTGAAATGTAGTTTCGAAGACGTTTCGCTAGTCATAGACTGGCTTTCTCAATTCAGAATGATCTCTAATGAAAAAAAGATTTGGGGGTTTAGTAGATAACAGACTTTGCTGTAGCAAAACAATGCCAGGCAGCATGGCTGGCTAGCAAGATACTGTCTTACTACTGAGCGGAATAGATTCAAAAGAGAGAAAATAGTATTCTCCTTCTTTACAAGGCACTGGTAAGCCTCATTTGTAATATGCACAGTTTTGGATCCCATATACAAAAGGGACATCTTGGAAATGGAAGCAGTTCAGAGAAGGGCAACTAAAACTAGAAAGGAAAGTTTAAGTATAAACTTTGATTTGGCTTTGTATTGGACGCATTTGGTAAGGGAATGTGTGTGCGTTGTCTGTCGGATTTTAAAACTGAACAATGCCAATGATAAGGAATTGTTATTTTTACTATCCTTTAAAGGAAAACTAAACTTATTTTTTTAAAATCCTAATTGAAAGCTTTTCTACCCAAATACCTATACATTGAAGATTCTTCTCTAGTTTATTTGCATTTAGTAGATATAAGTAATAGATTCTGTAACAAAGAGGCTTCCATGTTATTGCCAGTACAATCATAGCCCATGTTGGCTTCAAAGAGACCGTCGCTTGACCCCAGGAATCACTGTCCCTATGCACAAAATTTCTAGCTTCTCTTCTAGTGAAATATAAAGTTTCTAAATGTACCTGTGATCAGTTAAATGCTGGTGGTGCGCAATGTAAATTGTGTGTTTAGGAACAAAACACACCAAGAAGTCACAAGTTTCTAATCCCCAGTTTACTTATGAAACAATATAACATAGTCTATGCCTGAGTTTTTGCTTTTTTTGTTTGTTTCCAGTAGAGATGTCCGAACTTCGCAAAATCCGGTCTCGCTCGAGGATCCGAGGGATTTTCGGAAGAAAATCTGAAAATTCGGAAATCCGCGAGTGGACCCGTTAAAAACGTATTAAAAGGAGTCTAAATAGCCTTGGTAACGTAACACTTAGTAAGTATAGTATTTTGAGGTTGAATAAAGACATACGTCCATCCAGTCCAACCCATCTAGCACATATCCTATTCCTGCCTAACTGTGATCCAGAGGAAGGCAAAAACCCCAAACCAAATTATGAAGGGGGGAAAAAATCCTTCCTGCTCTAAGTGGCAATCGGAAATTTCCCTGGATCAACTCTACTTTATGTATCAATACCAGTAACTTGTAACATTCCTTGTTTGCAGAAACTCATCCAGCTTTTTTTTGAAATGACCAATGAACCTTCATAACAACGTCCACTGGAAACAGTTCCATAGCTTACCGTTCTCGCAGTGAAAAACCCTTTCCGAGCTTGAAGCTTAAACCTTTTTTCTTCACGTCTTAAGGGATGGCCTCGTGTCCTTTGACATGTTCTATTGGTGAACAATGCCCAGATTTTATTGTATGGCCGTTAATGTATTTATACCACAGTAATCATATCCCCACGCAAGCGCCTTTTCTCTCCAGCGACATATTGTAATTTTCCAGTCTCCGTCTCAAATTCAAGCTCCCCCAATCCCTTATTAATTTAGTTGCCCTTCTCGAAACCCTTCCATTTCAAAGATGTCCTTTTTGTACACGGATTCCAAATGCACTGCATATTCCAAATGAGGCCTTACCAATGCTTTGTAAAGAGGGAGAATACATTTTCCTCCTTGAATCATCCTCTCTTTATACAAGGACAATACCATGCTGGCTCTGATTTGCTGCCGCCTGGCACTGCTTGCTACCTTAAGTTTCCAACAGGGATCACTTAAACAGAGCCATTTATAGTATAAGTAGCACAAGGATTTTTAAGTCCAAAATTCATCACCTTAATTATAACATTGAATTTCATCTGCCACTTAGCAGCCAATGTGACAATCTATCTAGATCCCCTTGCAACGATTGCACATCCTCTGAAGTTTTTAATGGTCGACAAAGTTTTGTGTCGTCAGCAAACACAGAAACCTGCTGACAATACCCATTTCCCAAATCATTAATAAAAGATTTAAATAGAAGCGGCCCCAGCACAGGAACCCTGTTGGCACCCCACTTAGCACTTTAGTCCATAATGATGGAAGCCCCATTACAACTCTCTTCTTGCACCTATTCATTAACCAATTTCTATCCATGTACAAATGTTGCTCCCAGACCAACAGACCTAGCTTATACATTAGTCGCCTATGGGGGGACTGTATCAAAAAGCCTTTGCAAATCAAGTAAACTACATCTACTGCTATTCCAGAGTCTAAATGTTCTACTTATTCCTCAAAAGCCAAGCAAGTTAGTTGACAAGATCTATTCCTCCTAAATCCATGCTGGTTACTACTTATAGTGTCAGTCCTTGAAACATACTCTAGAAACATGTTCCTTATAAACTTTCCTCCAGGATCTTCCCCACCACTGAATTAAAACTTACAGGCTGTATTTACCCGGCTGTGAACGACTACCCTTTTTGAATATTGGATAACATCAGCCTTTTTCCAATCCAGAGGCACACCACCGGACATGAGGGAATCAGCAAAAAATAAGAAAACAAATGGCCTAGATAAAACTGAACTCCAGCTCCTTAAGTGCCCGAGGATGTTTTTATTCCGGTCCAGGAGATTTATAATATTACCTTCTTTAGTTTTTTCTGTACCAATATCCTCGGTTAACCAAATGCACTGAATCTTTTACCATATTGCTACTAACTCTATATCTGTATTGGATCTTCTATAGTGTATATAGAGGAAAAAAAATAATTACAAGAAAATTGGCTTTATCGCCATCCTCCGTAACTAACTTATCCCCATTAATAATGGTGCCACACTTTCTCAGTCCTCATCTTCTACTATTAATATACTTTAGAAAATTTTAGGCTAGTGATGCTTTGTTCAGCTATCCTACTTCATTATTAATTTTAGCAGTTTGATTGCTTTCTTACACCTTGTTACAGTTTTTATAATCCCTAAAGGCCTTTCCTTCCGTTCCTGGCCTTAAGGTTTTAAATGCCTTTTCTCCTTCCATTTGCCCTCTTTACATCAGAATTCAGCCACATGGGCGCAGATTTATTTTTTTTACATTTTTTCTTAAGGGTATAAATTTAGATGTGAACTCGCTTAAATCCCCTTGAACACAGTCCACTTCTGTTCAGTACATTACCTGATAATATGTTATCCCAGTTGACATTCTGAAGAGCTGCTTTAACCTGGGAAAATTTGATTTCCTGAAAATTAATGTCTTGTTAACCCAGCGCACTTTCCTTCGATAACAAAGTCCAAATGCCACTATTTCATGGTCACTATTCCCTAAGCCTCCAGTTACCTTTATATCTTAATGCGCTCCACAATGTTTAGATATTACCAGATCCAACAGAGCTTCTTTTCTAGTAGGAACCTCAACCACCTGTGAAAGAAAATTATCCTGAGCAATTCAGGAAATCATCGCCTTTTTCTGTGATGGCAGTTCCACCCCACCAATCAATTCAGGGTAATTGAAGTCACTCATATGAGCACACTCCCCAACTTGCAGCCCTGGCCAACTGCATATGAAGTTGACTCACCTCCCTCTGCTAGCATTGGGCGGCTTATATCAGACACCAACATCACATTACCCCCTTTCTGTTGCTTAATTCCACCATATGGACTCCATTTATCATCCATATCACCAGTTATCTCTTCTTTAAATTTGTCTTCAATTCTTTTTTAACAAAACAACCACTCCCTCCCCCTTTCCTTTTTTTTCTGTCCTGCCTAAACAAGAACATATCCTTATATATTTACAGCCCAGTCGTAATGTTCAACCACGTTTCTGCATACCTATTACATCATACTTTTCATTCATGCCTCATTTCATTCTCCCATTTTGTCAGCCAGGCTTCTCGCATTGCAAACATACAGTTTAGATTAGATCCTTTAATTTATGTACACTTTAATCCACCTGCCTCCTATCCCCTATGCTAGCCCCACCCCCCTTACCGACCCCCACTGGCCTACTACACCATGCTTTCCTCCTCATGGCTATCTATCCCAGTGAGGACTGCTAATACCCTCCCCCCCAAACCTAGTTAAAATCCCTCCAACCTCTAGACATCTTCTCCCTCAAACAGTTCACAGTCCATCAGTAGTGAGGTGCAACCCATCCCTACTAAAGAGCCTGCAGCCGACGCAAAGTCTGCCCAGTTCTCAATAAACCCAAACCCTTCTTCCTTACCACCACTCTCCTAGCCACGCATTAATGCTCTAAGCTCCCGCTGTCTCCCTGCTTAGCACGTGGCTGCAGTAGTATTTCTGAAAACACTACCTCTGGAGGTCCTTGCTTTTATCTTGCCCTAGCTCTCGGAAAATCATGTTAAGGACCTCACCTCCTCCTCTAACTTTGTCATTGGCACCAATGTGAACCAAGACCGGCCGGGTCACACCCGGCCCCACCCAAATAATCTGTCTACACGATCCACCACTTCACTCAGGGACCTGGTAATGACCTGGAAACACGTATCATCGCCACAATATCTAAAAATTTACAGTCCGTCTAGCGTGAATTTAAAAAACGGTATTCTTCGAAAATACGGATTTCCGTAAATACACGGATTCTTCGGAAATACGGACCGAACCGGAACTTTGATGATCATTGCTTTTTACTACTATCCTGCCGTACAATTCGAGCTTTGCCAGCAGCTCTATGCCACCCAATACCTCTGGCTAGGGGGTATGATGATATTCATCAGCTACCCGGCATGTGAGGCGCAGGAAGCGCGCAATATTGGAGGGCCTGCAAGCGCCGGCTGCACACCGCTTCCACTCCAGACCACTGTCTCTACCATCCGAGACAGTGGTCTGATCTTAAGAGGCAAAGGCCTCATTATGTGGAAGCCATACGGCAATTTATGGAAGGCAAGTATACTTTTTATATATACTGTTTGTATAATAGTAAAATATTTTATTCACTTCTGACAAAAACATATTTATATATATATTTTTAAAAAACAGCATCATATCCATAATGTGCTTGAGAGAGAGGATCCAAGTTCTTTGTATTTTCTCATTCACTGGTTATGATTCACATGTTATTATTACATTATATTATTCTTATATATCAATATCAGCCCTATTTAAAGGGTAAGTAAAGTCAAAAAATAAAATCACTGAAAAGTGACTTATTAACACAAACCACTATAATTCAAAATATAACCCACACATAGACACAGCTAAACACTTGGTGGCCCCCACCCTTTCATTTCCATGGCAGCCTTAGAAGGCTAGTAAAGTTAAAATGAATTGATCATTAAAAATGTACTTCTTTTACCTTATAAATGCACACTGATACCCACACATAGACACAGTTAAACACACTTTACTGACCCCACTCCTCTTTTAGTTACATGCAGCCCTATTTAAAGTGAAAGTAAGAAGCAAAAAGAATTGATCAATTATTAAAAAATTGATTTTTGACACTCAAAAATTAAAAATGTTGTTGTTACCCACAAAATCTATTACAGGCTAGTGATGCTCCCCTACACCCAACCAAATTTCCCTTTCCATGCTACAATACACACAATAAAAATATAAGTACTTCGCCAGAATAAGTATGAAATCATTGCCATAAAATATGATTGACTTTTAAAGCAACTATAACATATGCCTTATTTAATCTGTATTTTCAAGCAGAATTAAAAGTATATAATTAAATATACCACTTTAGATATTCATATTCATAAGTATTTTTTTATTTAATTTGCAGCAGATTCATCCTCTGACACACCACCACCACCACCGTCCCCCCAGAGGAAGCACCAGGGGAGGCTCCTGGATGTCAGTCAAGTGGAAAAAAAAATTTTTCTAATTTTTCATTTGACCAAGGCCACATTACAAGCTCCACACTCCAGAAACAACAGCATACAAGTGCGTGTTTCCGGTGCGCTCATGTTTATTGCGTGCAGTGTAGGTACGATTGCACAATTGTGCAACAAATTGAGGATCACCTTAATTGTGCACACTATTGTGTGCTTTTGAACACGTTGATGTGCCAAGCCCTGTTATCCAAATGTTTGCATATTTTTGATCAACTCTCCGAGAAAATGTTTTTAGTAAATGTTTCGAACATTTAATAACAGTGAGAGTTAAAATAAATTTCCTTTTTTTTAGCACTACCACCAACTACACCTCTGGGCGTCCATTGCCCCCTCCGGGCACTGACGTAAGTGCATCCTATGCAATTTTTTTATCTTTTATTAACCGTGATTGTCAGCAAATAATTAGTGAAATTAGCAGTCATAATTAATTGAATTTATTATTTTACTGATTCAATCTTTTTGTAAAAAAAATGCAACAAAATCTATTAATTGTGGCTGAGAGACAGATAACAGGTTCTGCTCATTTCATTCCCATTTATTGTCCCCGACTCCCCATTGTTTTGGGCTGTATCTTGTCCTCAGTTTTTGAGCTTAAGTCACGAAAATTCGGCCCAAACGTGCAGTTACAAGTGTGCGATATTTAAGTCCTTTCCAACATTGTCCAACAATCACATACCCAATGACCCCACACAAGCTATTCACACCTACTAGGGCAACTAAAGTGAAGAATGAAATGTTGATTAATCATCTGAAAAGGTTATTTTTATAAATGGTAAATGATACCCACTCTAAACCTAAACAGATACAGGTAAAAACACAACACCACTGATATCCTCTTACACCCAACCCTCCCCCTTCCTTTCATTTTTTGGTCTGAAGACATACCTTCAGATATATAATTGTCTTTGTATTGTATTTTTTATTTAAACCTCAGATGTATGACTCTTCACCCCCACCCCCATACCACTGCATGAGACGCCAGCGTGGGAGGATAGGGTCCTTCCCTGCAGCCAACAACGTAAGTGATCCTAGTGAGGTTAATGTTTTTTAAAATCTTTCATTAACCAGTTTTTCATTGCATTTTTGGTTCAAAAATTATCCAAAAACGTTCACTACGTTAGCCTGTAGGAAATGTTTCTTATACATAAAAGTAAAACTACTGAATGGACAGTTATTGTTGAAATAAAACATTTTTTTTCTAGAAGCAGGACCAGCCTCTCAGACCTTCCACCCTTCCGGGCTCTCCACACTCTCCGGCCCTCCACCCGCTCCAGCCCCTCCAGTCCCTCTGGCGGCCATGATCAAAATTGTAAGAATCATATGCAACGTTAATGAAATGTTATATACAAGACTATAATATCTGTATTTTGCCCAGTGTAAAATCCCAAGCTACATGATGCATCATTGGGTTTACTGTGAGTTTGACAACTGCTTTTATGGGGGCTCAACCAAATTTTGTATTGGTAGCACAGTCCTAGCGATACAAAACCACGAATGTTCTGATACAATTTAGCAAATAAATCATATGTTTTAGCCAGCATTACTCCTGCTGTTATCAGTGATCCCCCATGATGCAATAATACGCTTTAAGTGGACTTCAGTTATAATATATATATACTTATAAAGAAAAAGAGCAGTATTTTTACATCCTAATGACCTTAACCTGTCAATTCAGCATTGTGTGTCTGTGTATAAAAAATACTGACTTCCTGTTGCAGGACCCATATGAGATCGTTTATGGTCTTGCCCTGACCCAGTCCCTGGTTACTCAGTTGCTCGTAGAGATCTGAGCATGTCTGACCCATCCAAAGCCAATCAGTAGAAATCACTGTTACCATAACTAGGTATGCATAATATAAACTAAGATTTTACAATAATGCTGTCTTATACTGAGCTTTCCTTTTATGACATACCGCACCATTATTGCATTTCAGTACCATGTACGTGTAAGTAGCTGTCAGGTGCAAATTGCATCACCCGCTTGGTGCTTAGGAATGTGCCGCGAACATTTCAACACAATTCTCGCAATATTTTCCTCCCAGAATTCGAGAGCATGCGGCGGGAATTCCGGCAACACTTGAGGCAGGAAAATCCGCCACTTGGCCAGCGCATGGACCGCCACCCCGTGACAGACGTGGAGAGGAGACTTACCAGGCGGAAGAAAATTAATTTTTTTTTATGTTTTAGTTTGTAAATAGTAAAAAAACAGTATATATCAAAAATTATGTTAAAAAAAATGTTTTGGGTTTATTTTTCGATATAGTCAGATGTATTAGATATATTCAAGAATCAAATTTTATTTGAAAAATTACAATACACAACGATTTAGCTAGCTATATGTCTGGTAATAAATGTATATACCTTACCATTAATGCCATTACACACACCACATTGCCACATTCCCTATATAGTAGTTGCACACAACACACATTGAAAAGGCGATGGGGGACTTGATTACATAATGTCCATTGCAGTTTGCCACATTTTGAAGAGCCAGGCAGGCTTGGCCCCAATGGACATACCCCTCCCCCATTGGATTTCTCTCCTCAGAGTATGCCTTCGTGCAAGGGAAAGCGGTGAAAGGGTAAGGTTTGTAGGAACCACACCATTGAATTACAGCAGGCCTCTGCGGTTTGCTACCATTGTTTGTGGGGCAAGGCAGGCTTGGCCCCATGGACATATCCCTCACCCCATTGGCTTCTCTCCCTCAGAGTATGCTTCACGCAAGGGAAGAGGGGTTTGAAAGGGTAAGGCTTCGTAGGAACCCACAATTGAGTCTACAGCGGCCCACTGTGGTTGCCACCATTGTTGTGGGCCAGGCAGGCTTGGCCCCACTGGACATACCCTCACCCCGTTGGCTTCTCTCCCTCAGAGTCTGCTTCGTGCAAGGAAAAACAGGTGAAAGGTGTAAGGGCTTCGTAGGAACCCGCACTATTGGAGTATACGCAGGCCCACACTTTGTAATTGCAGTACTGCTCTCGGGCCAGGCAGGATTGCCCAGAGCTGAAAACATTAGGCACAGATGTAGCTGTTGCAGCTGTATGAGATGGTCGAGTTAGGTGAACCCACACACGGTGGCCTCGTGAGGAGAAGGTATGAACAAATATGGAGTACTGTGCTCGCACCAGGCCAGTGATTGACCAAGCTGAAATAACATTAGCCACAAGAGTAAGCTGTTGCAGCTTATGAGATGGTCAAGTACGGTTCACCAAAACGGTGCCTTGTGGAGAGAGAAGAATGAACACAATTGGAGTATGCTCTTGGGAACAGCCAGGATTGACCCAGAGTGAACATAGCCACAGAGGTAGTGTTGCAGCTGATGATTGTCAGAGTCGTCACCACCAAAAACAAGTTGCTTCGTGGAGAGAGGAGAAGAAAAACAATATGCGAGTACTGCTTCGGCCCGGCAGGATTGACCCAGTAGCCTAGACCCAACATTAGCCACAATAGCGGTTGGCTTCTAAGAGATTGTCGAAGTAGGTGACACCAACAAAGGTGCTCGTGGAGATAGAAGGAAGAACAATATGGAGAACTGCTCTCCAGCCAGGCAGGATGACCAAGCTGAAAAATTAGCCACAGAGTTAGCGTGTTGCGGTGTATGAGATGGTCAGAGTAGTGGACCACACAAAGTGCGCTTGTGGAGAAGAAGTAAGAACAAATATGGAGTATTGCTCTAGGCCAAGTAGGAGTCGACCCAATCTTAGAAAATAAGCCAACAAGTAGCTGTTGTCCGCAGACGCATTCTGAGTATTTCAAAAACTTGAATCGCAGTGAGCAGGTAGGACCATATATGGCCCTGCCAATAAGATATGCATCGCGGCCGCGATGTCCTGCGGTAATTTTAAGTCCCTTCGCATTGATACTGCACTTAGTGCAGTATCGACTCTAAGGGGGCGGGGCATACGCCTACCCCGCCCTCGACCCCCCGCGGCGGCAACCACCTCCCGCCCCCCCTCCCCAGCAGCCCCTCCAAGCCCCCTGCCCCGCCGCTCGCAGGGAGGGGAAGGCAAGGGCCCGCTGGGAGGGGTGGAGGCACCCTCCAGCGGGGCCCTGAGAAGGGCCTTTTGGGGCTTAAGGGGTCCCGCAGCTTGAACCGGGACCCCCCTCCCCTCACCCGCCGTGGGGGGGTGGTCAAGGGCAGGGTGGGCGTGCCTCCCGACCACCCACCGCGGATTGCCTGCCCATCCCCGCCGCAGGAAGGCTAGTATTGGCTGCTTTCGCCACCTTCAAGGTGGCAAAGCCTTGCCTTTTGAAGCCTGTCTTATTCAAAATTCTTCTGTTCCAATTGATCTGCCTCCACAAGTTTTAAACCAATCACAAATGTTGTTCTAGAAGAAAACATAAGAGACTGTTGAAATCACCATAACAAATCTAACACAATATGAAATAAAGCCAATCTGCACACTGAAGCCCAGTCATCTAATTTAACAATATTAAGTAGAATATAGATATATATATAATAGATTATAATGATTCCTAGTAGGAACAACAAACACCAGTATTTTGGAAGGATTTAACATACACAGAGAAACTGTCAGCTGTCCAGGCTTAAAATGAAAAATGTAAATTTAGTCAAACCCCCTCTGGAACGCTTTTCGTTTGAATCTTACTTTCCCCAAAGATGCATCTGAAGATACTTATAAAGTCTAGTCATCCCTCGCTGTCTGGGTTGCACCGCCTCCTGCTGCTGTAGCAAGCACAGTAAACGAGAGTTAGGTGTTTCGGGTGTTTTAATGTCTGTTGTGACTCTATAACCAGCTAAGGTGTTTATATGTCGTGTGTCTCTCAACCACAACAATTGAATGTTAGGACATCTGTAAGTAAAGCAGTCTCTCCATACCCCCCGGTATTGTTATAATTTATATTATGTTATTATATATAGAGGAATTGTCTTACTCTGACACTATGTTAGTGATCCTAATTCTTCAGCAATTTCATCTCTTGTCGCTTGGTGTATATTGCTTATATCGAGAACACACGACATCAAACAAGTTGCATATTCCTGCGGTATTGCTAGGTTCTTTCTCCCTCAAAAAGCATTCTTTTTTCGCCTTAAGGGTTATGCAAAAACTTAATTACTCATCCAGTAACCTCTTCAAATAAATCGGATTAAAATGGCATTGTAGAAGTAAAAGAAGCTAAAATGAGGTGTAACGGTGTATAAGTGTTTGTGTTGGTGTCACTGTAATTCATGTTCAGACGACTCCTATCTGTATGTTGATATGAATTTTTCTTACCTTGTCTAACTGAAATATGGATTTTGAGTATTGAACAAGGGGGAAAGGGTGGGCCATCCATGCAAAACCTTTCCTGACTGTATCACTCATCTGGAAGACAATAACGAAATCGTAAACAATTGAGATGCAACTTGAATTAAAAAAGGTTAAATGACTTATACATCATAAGCAGTGCACCGTTTTCCTCGGATTGGAAGACAACCTCACACTCAGAGATGAGACCACATCATGCTTCACCAGAAATGTGCTCGTTTTTTGTTTTTTCCATTTTTCTGGCAGTTTCCTGTTGATAGTGGGTGCAAATATTTTAGTAGATTAAAGGGTAACTCTGGTCCAAAATTTGTCTTCATGTACGTTGTATGTGTTTCAGACGAATTTGCTTTTGCTCCCGAGTATGTTATATCCTGAGTTTACTTCCTTATTTCTTTTAAATTCTTTATTATATGCATTTTTATGTGTTATTGATAGCAAAGATCACCGGATCCCCAACTATTCCTGCTCTGAAAAACCATGTGAGTACGCGCTGCATCACCTAAGTGGAGCTTTAATAAATAACTATACATAACATACATACATACAATCCGTCCCTGTGTGTGTCTGTGATGTTACTCCCCCCCCCTTCCCCTTCAGTCACTGTAATTGATATCTCCTGATTTTTCTTTGCTTTCTCTGCACTGACACGGTCCAACACAGATGAGAAGGAGAATGAGTATTTTGACTGCACAGTATCAGAACCTCCCACCCACCTAATTATGATTATGCAATTTCTAATATCTTGGGCTGGGACAGCACGTAGAGAGGGGTTGATGGTCTCATTTTAAAGGTAGGAACCTGACCTCATTTAAAATCAACTTGCTTGGAGACCAGTTCCCCTTAAGTTTAACAGTCAAGTATACTATTCCAAGCATAGGTTATTATGTATCCACTTAATATAGAACTGTTCTTTACATATATGAGTTGTAGCTCTGTATTGGGACACGTAATGCTTGTCTTGTAAAGGGGCATTTTAAATATTTTCCGCAAAACACTATGAAACAGTACGCGTTTACTATCAAACCACTTTGATTTTATTGTCACTTAGGCTGTAACCACCCATGCAATTGTTTCAAGCCTAATCGACTAAAAGGGACAGTGTATCAGTCGTTTGTGGCAAAAAAAATGCACAGATTGTTTTTCTAACACATCTTGACCACATCGTTCGTGCCAATTGGACGAATTCTCGGCAAATCAAAAGCGCCCCAAACACATGGGCGACTCCAGGGGACTGCAAACTTGGTGTGCGCGATGTGGCCAGTATGCCAATCTTTGCCGAGAACAACAAAGTCCTTCATTCTTTCCAACTGTCGGTAATGCCAAAATGGTTGGTTAGATCGAAGCATCTTATGGTGGTGTACCTAGCTTAAGGGTCCATGGTAAGCAAAATGGTTGATACATCATTACAATTGTTTTCCTACAGTCCACAAATTTAAAGAGCAACAGTCAATATTGTGGCGCCAAAGCCACTATTCTGCTTAACATTAAATTTTCAGTAATGGATAATTTGTTCCCTTCTGGAAATCATGCCCCAATTAAAATGCAGACTGGTCTGTCAAGGCAAATTATCAACATTTTAATTCTAACCTCTGTGTACCAGTATTGGAAAGGGAGGTTAAAAAAAAAAAGATATGTATATGGCGGTGGTAGCATTGACATCCCCACCTATAAAGAATAAAATTGGAATCTGGAAAATGCAAACAAAAAATCCAACTGATTGTTCGATGAGGGCCATTGCCCCTAGTCCATTAATTTACTTATTTAATCACATAAGCACTTTCTAGTGACAAGTTTGTAATTTATATTGCGATATTAAAGGTGATACTAAGATTTAACAGCCATTAAAAAAGCAATTGTACTTCCTGCTCACATGGGGTTTACCTAAAAAAGCTCCAAACTGTCACTCAAGTTATAAAATTGTCCAGTTCCCACAATAAGTCCAAACTCTGGCCAAGTTGGAAATGCTAAAATTTCATTGACAGTTTGCAGCTGATACAAGTGTAAGCACAGTTGGTGAGGTGACTAAAGTTTTTGGTGTCAAATAGGGAAGATGTCCCCCCGGTTCTGAGTGGTTCCAACTTGGAATCGACAGTTCCAAAGTACGCGATGGAACTCCCACACGCCTTTTTCCCAGATTTATGATAAGTATCAACATTTTCTAAATCGTAATATTTCCGTAATATTCCAACTTATACGAGATTTAGAGAAATCAAGCAATACATGAACCCTCAATTCTAAACACACGAACCTCCTTATTCTGAATATGAGGAGAATAAACCAAATACGCAAGCCTCGATTTTAACATATTCAAAAATTATGTGACACAATGTGTTTTTCTTTTTATAAATTGGTGTATTGTACATGTCCCCCAGACCGTTACTTACGTAGATTTCTGACACCTGTACACTAATTGTACTATTGCTATGATTACCATAAATAGAATTGGACCTTTCGATTTTTTAATTCCCATGGACTTCTATGGGCCCATATTTCTGGAACGCAACTAAATGCAACTCGCAGTGTTCAACACTTTGTTCCATCACCCGGTGGGTAATTTTATTGAGAAGAGGAGATATACAATAGTATGAATTGCCCTTTAAACCTGCATGTGGGCATGCACAACTGGAGGTATAAGCTTATGACTCTTTATAGCATACATTACATGGAGTTGAATAAAATAATAATAAAAGAAAATGACTATTGATGTTAGAGTTGCAATAAGCTGCGGGGAGAGAGCGCAAAAGCCCTATTGTCTTTTATAATTACTCAGTTGTTCAAAATCGGTTGGGAAAGCATTTGTCCACAGCTTTCGAACAGAGCAATTTTCTGTGAATGCAATTTCAAAGAGTTCATCATAGCGTGCCTTTATCTCATGCTCATGAAGAGAGTGTTCCATGAGACTCTACTAGGGTGGTCTAATCCGCATTACGGTACTTTCTTTTCCAAAACCGCATTGGTAACTTTAATAAATCTTCTAATTCAGTCACGGCTTTTCACAAAACAAACAAAAACATGTAAGAAGAAAAATCAATTGCAGCTGTTAAAATAAAAAAATAAAAAAAATCAAATAAAAGTGAGGCTATTGAGGGCTATAGATTGATAATCTACATGTACTATTTCACTATACCTCCATAACTCATTCGCGCAAAATACTATACCTAAACGATCCCAGATGTAAATATGCACGGTTGCCGGGAACATCAGCTCGTGCACTGTGATATGTCCCATTACTGCCGCCAAAGCCTGAGGGTATCGATGCAAATTGGCTGGGGTTGGTGCTGTGTGTGTGGGGGGTTCAGGGATGGTTTGCACCAAGGGGTTTTACTGGTATAATGTAATGCAATGATAGGTATAGCATGAATATTTATTACACTGATTTTGATTTCATGTCCTATATTAGTTTATCTAACATTTACATGAGAACAAAAAACAAACAAAAAGGGTTTTACCTGTGGACCACAAACTGAAGTAAAATGGTCTTTAAACATGCAACTCCACTTCTTTATCAAATTGAGCAAACTCTTTTTAAAGGTTTTAAATCCACTCTAAACCAGTTTAAAGTCTTTAGTACATCTACAGAACTGAGATGAGTGTGCAGCTTTTCAAAGATTCAATCTAGAAAAAATACAGTAACAATGCCATTATGACCCTAGATGTTCTTTTTTAGAACGATCAGTATTAAGGATATGCACATTAACTCACCTGTACTTTAAACTGGTTATTGTTGGATGACATTCCGGGGACTCATCTTCAGCATGTCCCTCAATTTCCTCAGGACGTTAAAACATGGCCATTAAAGAGAAACTGGCGCACAATCTCCTGACTATCATCAGCCCACAATAGAATACAAGTCAAAAGTGCTTTGTAGTCTGTGGCTTTAGAAATGACCGGTGTAAATCTTTCATAATGTTGACGCATTTCAGATAAGTCAATCATATCGTCCATATCATTCTATTAAATTAAAACAAATAAAGACTCTTTATTCATTTTTACAACAATTTGTAACAATGCCCTATAGCTGCTAGTTAGGAAATAAATATACTCTCAGGGCGATGCACCGACAGCCACTATGGCAAAACCGTGTGCAAACAGTCCGGCAATGTTTATATGTCGATAGTGGATCTCGGAGCATCGCTATCTGCCATTTTTTATTTAGCACTTTTAATGTGCCGCAATTTAAAGTGCTGCAAGGCTGCATGGTTAACTTTCGCAATTAGTCACTCGCCACCGTAATGAAGGAATTTAATTCACGCTAACTGATTTAGCATCCCATTATCAAAACTTAAACTCCAAAACAGGAACTGTGCACCCATTGGTGCATCGCCCTGTCTGGTTTTTGGTAGTGGGTCAGATTTAAAGGATAAAACCATCTTGCGCTCTTAAGCTCATTTATCTATAGCCTTGTTAATACAGGGAGAGGCAATATCCTGTGCTTAAGGGGAAAAATAAGCATAAAACCCATGCTAAATGATGTAATATCGGGTTAGCAGAGGGTTTTATACTCAATTGATTGCTTTTGCGCCATTCCAAAGACTTTGGAAATAGCATTGGCAAGCGATGCAATAAATTTAACAATGAATATTGCAATTGTTTATTTGCACAAAAATTTAAAGCCATTTTCAATTGTGCAAAAGATCGCAACCTACCGTACACGTTCACACGATGCAATAACAGTTGCAAAGTGGTTATATATGTTGGTAACAAGGCAGGCCAATTGCAATAGGAAAATTTATTGCATCTCTCCTAACAGGGAAGATGCAAGTTGAGCACTTATGGTAAAATAAGCGCTAAATTCACGCAACTAATTATAACTAAAGTGTTAGAGGAGGGTATTATATAACCAAGGATAAAAATTAGGCTAGGTTAAGGGTATTTCCAACCCCCCCAAAACATTTTTGCATCTGTAGGGAAACCCCCCAAAAAATTGACCTTGTGTGTGAGGTTTATTACCAGTGAAAGCTGTGCCCAAATGTACTCACCTGCCTTCTGCTTGTTCCCTGCCTTTTCCATGCATGGGTTGCAAACAAAAGGGGCCAGGACGGCAGTGCTCCTCTAATTGGCTAAGAAATCATGCCTTAACCAATCACAGCTATCCTCAATATGGTTTGCTTCATAAATACATATGCAAATGACATCAGCTTGTCCCCACTCTGCACGACTGTACTGCGCACAGTCTCAGAAATCAGCAAAACTATTCACTACTTCTCTGATGATTGGCTGGTAACACTGGCAGGTGGGGACTAGCAAGATGGGGGATGGAGGTACAAACACAAGGTACCTAGTTACCATGTGCAGGAGTTTTGTGTCTGTGTCCACCAGGAAGAGGTAACACTAGAAAGCAGCAGTGACAGGATTTCCAGTAACCTGAAATATTAATATTCTACAAATGATTTCTACCTAAGACCAAATTCAGATGTGCGCTAGACAAATGGTTTTACTGTGACAATTATGGATCTATGGCGCTGTCTTGTTTTTGGTTTTGTTCACTTTTAGAAAATTAAATTGCATCTCCAAACAGTAATATTTACCTGATAATTCTCAGCTTCAAAATGCTTTGCTATTCGTTTCCTTTTCAGACATTTAAAAATGTCGCCAACAATCTCCTCCACAAGGTCATACAGTCCGTCCCCATTTACATAGCAAATGAGGAGCTTAAAATACAATTTATTGGAGAGAGAAGAGAGAAATTTGTGCTTAAAGAATGGAGCGGTTCACCTGATATTGTATTCTCCAATAAAGATGCCAAGAATGCACAATTGCAGTATACAAGCCATCTGTTACCATGTCAATAATGTAACTCAACAATATTTTCCAGGAGTCTGGTTCAGGTATTGGCTTTAAGAAGATGTCATATTTCCTAAAAAAAGATTAATATATTATATATATGATTCTATTCAAAATATTTTCAACTTAAAAAACAGTAAAGATATAAAGAAAATTAGACAATAAAAGGTAATTTTTTTCTTTTTAAAATATATTATAGATTGATTAGTTTTGGAGATATGCTTGGCTGACTACTGGATGCTCTATATCTATATATACAGCCATTGTATTGGTCTCTGGCCTTGTTGATTGCCTTAAAGGATCTACTAGCATAATTATAGGGAAATTTAGCCCTATATTTGTCCATTTTGAAGGAACATCCTCGCCCCAAATGGTTACCACATAAAAAATCGAGGTGTTGCATAAAAATGCATAGATTTCTCTTGGATCCATTTTGAAGTCTAAGCTTTCAAAACAGGCTTAAGGAACTAGGGATGGCCGGTTGTGGATCCAAACCCGGATCCACCATGGATTTATCCCGTTCGCGAACAGCGGATTTTTCCGGATTTTCCGCCTTCCGAACTTCCGAACGCGGATTTCTCGTATTTTCGAAAATTTTCGAAAACTACGAGGATTTCTTGTATTGTCGAAAATTTTCGAATTACGAGGATTTCTCATATTTTCGAAAATTTTCGAAATATGAGGATTTCTGTATTTTGAGGATTTTTTTCATTTTTTTAAATTTTTTCGAAATACGTGGATCCTCGAGCGGACCCGGATTTTGCGAAGTTCGGACATCTCTAAAAGGAACACAAAGTTAAAAATAAAGAACTATATATACTTTTATATTTTTAGAACTGTCAGAAGCAGATCCTTTCTGTTCCCCGTGCTCTCTTTCACCATATTTCTCATGTCCTATTCAGCTTCACTCGTTAGTAATATTTTACCCTCTCTCTGTGTCATCCCCCCAGAACCCAAGACACAGCTAGAGGTGGGGAACATGTGCATTGGATATGAGCTGTTTTTGCGATTTTGTTTGTTGGGGTTTGGAAGCATGTGTGGTTGTGTTGGTGTGTGTATGATCTTCATGTAAAATTCTGGGAAAAGGGTATTGCAGATTTAGGTTTGGAAGGGTCTCTAGTAGAAATTTTAAAGTTACCAAAGGTGTAGGGCTATAATGTACAACTGTATGTTGGATGTCATTTTGATTTTCACAAGGCAGAAAAAAAACTGTGATATTTATTATTATTTATTATATAGAATTTGTGTTATCCGTATAATTAATTTTTGAAAGATAACTACCCCAAAGATCTGGTCTTTCAGCGGGTCAGGTAGAATGCTTAGAACTGTCAGTGTGTGGGCAGCATTACCAAGTTTTCTTATTTCTTGACAGCAAACATTTTAGAACATTTTAGAACAGATGATGATAAAATGTTGTTCTCATTTGCAAAAAAACTACAGCATGTGAAAAAAGAAATTAGGTAGCGGGGTCAGCTGCATTTTATCTGCCATTTACATTACAATAAAATAACTAACTTTTTGTTATGATTTTTATTACCCTGTGTAATAATCTTTTTTTTCTCATTTTATAGCTACAGGTAAATAAAACAGAAAACAACAATACCAGACAAGGCTGTAGATCGTGTCTCCATCTTCATGAGGACTGGGATTTTGGAGAGCTTTTCACATTTGTCATCGAAAGTTATTAGTGTTTCCTTCCTGTTGTCCTTTCTAGAAAACAGACAATGTTCTGTCCAAGACTTCATGATCTGTTCCATTTTCTTAAGTTGTCTTTGATTGCTGGACTCTCATTCCAAGTCCCTGAACAACCGCTTGACTTCAGCAATATATCCCCAACAATCTTCATCTTTCCAGGGTATCGCTCTTCCGCATCTCTGAGTTGTCGTCAATTTCTTTATATCCTTTGAATTAAAGGGTATTCTACTTCCAAAACAGTCTGTCTACTTTATTGTACCCTGAACAAGCAGGTTCAGGCTTTCTATAACTATCAATAGATTAAGGAACAAGGATAGAATATTATGTCTAATAAAAGATATGCAGATTAATCATTATTGCAATTTTTTAAAATAGTGTGTGCCCTGTGGGGAAGAAGAAAGGCATCTACAGAAAAAAGGCATTTGTTTTGGAGGGTAAAACAATGGTGAAGCACTTTCCAAACAGCTAAAAGAGGTACAGATCTTCTGGTAGATTCTTTTCCCATCAAGAGCCATAGGTAGGTTGTTGTGTGACAGCACAGTCTCGCTATTATTTACTGGTTTAAATCCTCCCCACTTTGGTCACAGGCAATGGGGAATGATTTACAGTGAATGGAGCAGAACAGGCTCTAAGCATAAATAAATGAGACTTTGCTATAAAAAGCATTGTTGGGGCTCCCAGAACTGAACAACAAAAATGTTGTTAAGGGATAAGAAGATGCATATTAAAGTTACATATTAATGTCAAATAAATTATTGCATAAAGCTCCCATATGCGATTAAGTGAGCAGATCTAAGGTATGGGTTTATAGATTGCACTGAACTTAACTTTCATGCATTAACCGTGAGTGAGATTATTAACTGCATTTAATTATTACATTGAATCAAGTTCTTTGCTTATCCTGCACGTTACACCCTCCAATTTAAGGAGAGCTGTGGGCCTAAAATGCATTTTTCAAAACTTACAGCAGGAATTTCCAGAGTTAAAAATATATTCACATCAATTTTATAAAAAATTCATGTGAATAAATTTCCCAGAGAAAGAAGATTTTTTTAGATGCATTAACATAGTAATATAATTTGTATTACTGGGCATTTAGTGCCGAGGCTCCTGTCTAATGCAAGAAACCCCATACAGATATTACTTTGCAGTCTATTTAAAATCGTAGAACAAAACCTTATTGAGGATCTCCTTTTTCTTATATAGTATGTAAAGCTGCACGGGAATATCTGTTTGATTTGTGTCTGCAGATATTTCACCCTCGTAACACTGCTATGAGCTGCAATAACAAATAATGAATATAATGGCGTTGATGGTATTAATTTTGCCGGTGTTATTTACTGACCAACAATCCGGCTATGAAGTAAGCCCCCTTGGGAGACTTACTGCAATCGTGCAATCTCGGTCAGGTAAAGCTAGGTACAACAGCACAGATTTCGAAGATGACAGACAGGATCTGCAAGATCCTGTCTGCCATCTTCAAAGATCTGCATACACACAGTCCCGAGCGTTACTCCCTATGAACTTCATAAGGAGAACGTCTGCTTGTGTTTCCATTGGCCGCGCTAGACTCCTCTATAGGGAGTCTGCTGCGCGGCGATGGAAATTTTCGGCCTTTCCGAACGTGCGTACGACCGACCCCGATGTTGGAGCCGCACGCTCGTTCGGGAAAACGAGCGCACAACATAACGATAAAGCCCCGATACCGTGGGTCTGACGGTATCGGGGCTTTATCGTTAGTGTGTTGTACCCAGCTTTAGACTCACAGTTTGACCTCTATTTATTATAGCATTAAGTAAGTTTCAAGCCATTAGAACTTCTCCCGACCAAAACGGGTTGCCAGGACATAGGTCAGTCTTGGTCAAAAAGTAGCCTCAAACCGAGCCTGCGTCCATAGAGATGCTCATTTGTCCGATTTTGGCTATGACAATGTTTTGCCCCAATCAAGCAATACACTTAAAGTTTTGGACCATTGCATTGGGTGTAGATAGCCTTAGCTGAAATTAAATTGGCTGTGCAGTGCTGTTTCAAAAATGTATGAAAATGGTGCTGCATGCAAAATGAGAGTGATGAAACCTGCGCTAACCCGAAAATACATCAGGTAGCGTGGGTTTTACAATTATCTGTATCCAGTTTAGAAATGATGTTGTGCATTAATGTTTGTTACTATTCCAAAATTTCATTTTTTGACACAAACACTATATAAAGTAACATGACTGTATTTTAGGTTTTTCATATTGGAATTTGTAATTGTGCTCCATGGTTATTACAAGAAAACTAAACTTCTTCCTGTAACTTTACTTTGTTTTGGGACAAAGTAGTCAATTTATGATACTTCAATAAGTTCCAGTTTTGCCCGGAACAGAACCATTGTGATCCTTGGCATGCTGGGCATTTCTGATACAAGGCAGGGCCCGGCCCGTTCAGTCAAAATGATTGACATGTATGTAACACCAGGGCCGCCATCAGGATTTTGGCTCCATGCAGGGTACATTATGGGGCCCCCCCATAACACGCAACAACTGGGACACACATACTTCCCACATTTTAAAACGCAAAAGAGGGACAAAGAGGGAAAGAGATGCGATGCAAGCCAATTTTTTTGTCCCCCCACTTTGTTAAGACTACGCCTGCAAGTGTATGATGTGGGTTAAAGGATTAGTTCACTCAGAAAGGGAACTATTCTGTTTTGCTTAATGAAGAATGGTAGTAAAAGGAGCTATATCTTACCTCCAATTTTCAATTACAGTAACAGAAGCCAGAAAACGAAGTAGAATAACTTACCCTGAGTGCGATTCCTCACTGGCTTCCTTACATTAATTAAGAAGGAGGGGGTAAGAATAGCTCCTTTACTCCCTTTCCTTTACCTATCCTTTAAGATTACAGTAACATACTAATAAAAACTGAGGCTGAACACACTGGCTAATGAACTGGAGAAACCAACAACACTGGCTAAAAACTGGAGGGCTGACAACACGGCTATTTAAACTGCAGTGCTGACTAACAAAGGCTATGAACTGGAGGGCTGACTAACACTGGATAATAAAGTGGAGGGTTGACTACACCGGGCCTGGTTAATGAACTGGAGCACTGACTAGCAAATCTTTTCTGAGAATCCCTCTCATCTCTGAATCATCATACTCTCATTATGTGTGCCTGTCTATTGCCTGCTCCAATTACACAAAGAGATTTATGTTAAATACATAATTTAGGTCCACAGTTAAAACAGATATGTCTCAGTTTGTCTTAGATTTTTATTTATTTTAACCAATTAGAAATACCTCAGGGTCAAAATTCACACTTAGTAATCCATCTTTGAGGTTCGTTTAATTGAGAGGCCTGTCCAGATTAACTCACAGATTTTATCCACATCAGATCTCCATTTTTCATAGCAATGTCTTCAAATGGTCTAATAATGTCATCATCTCCATGTATTCTGATTAAACATAATGATGCTTCTGGACTTTCCATGATTCTGTTTCAATGTTAAAAGGTTAAGGAGTCTATGTAAATATGATTACATGAGAATAACTCAAGTGTATTTTTATCTTCAACAACAGTAGTTTGATTGTACTGTGGGACCTTTTTTGCATAATGATGCATTTTAGCAGTCAATGAATAGACACAGACTATTACATTTCTGTAATTGTTTTATTTGGAGAAGCTGGTTTTACATTAAAAAACATGCTTCTACACATTGTGGTAACAATTTAAAATGCTGTAGAGAAAAATAAGTTGGCAACCAAACAATATGCTTTTATCCTATGAATGAGAGATGTAAAATATCATAAACAATATGGTTGTTTACGTTTTAGGAGTGGATAGGGCCAATTATAATCTAGTTTTCATGTAACATCTTTCTTAAGAGAGGATTTTAACCTAATTCTTGGAGGAAAGGAACAATTTTTCTCCCTAATATAAAAATTATATATAGGCAAATCATCCCACAAACTCAAAAACTACTATAGTTAGAAAGCTGATAGACAAAGGGAAATTTGCGTGCAGCAAAATGATGTTATATACCTTCCCTCGGCCTCCAAAAACCTTTTCTCTTCCTTTTCAGCTCTACAAGCTTTTATAAGCCTTCTACATGCTCAGAGGAGGCAGCTAGTAGAATTCAGTAAATATAATGGGCTGTTATGTTATCTGTTAAGCTATGTAACCCATGTTGCATTGTTTTCCTGACTAAAACCGTTCGAGGCTTCCGACCAGTCAGCAGGAGGAAGACTGACGGTGGACAGTTAGCGCGATCGAGATGTGTCGGTCATAGAGGACGCACGATTGCCATGGTTTCCAACCTGTCTGACCGTGCGTTCATCTGATTCAGAAGGTTGCGGCCACAAGAAGAAGCCATAACAATAATTTGGCCCGACCAACCGAAACCTGAAATGTCAGTGGTTGGGCCAAATTATTGTATGCTGTGTACCCAGCTTTACATTAATGACTGACAGTGCTAACTGGAAAAAAAAGGAAGCAGATAGAGGGGTAACAGAACATCAGGTTAGATTTACATACACTTGTTCTAGCTATTTCAGTTTTAGGGTGTGGTGGGGGGGAGGATTATCTATATACTGCACTTTAAAGTGAATTTCTTAAGATAATAACAGGAATATCCTGTGTGAAATCTATTGACTGTTAATGCACAATATTATAGTATTTATAGTAAAAAGCAGACATGTATATCAATAGCTCAAGGGTATTAAAACTCATGTAATTTAAAGTGGGAATAACAGATAAAAGTCTAATACCAGATAATAAAGTCCGCATTCAATATATGGTACTTACGGATGTTGAATGAACCGGAAATGTGACCATGGTGTCTGTATCCGGTTTTTGATTTCTCTAGTGAACTCTAGGACTCCAGATTTTCAGGCATATATTTTATGTACAGTGTAATCTTCCACTAATAAACGAATATTAATGTGCTTTAATATGAAAAAGGTTTTTCATTCTAAAATGTGCTTAAAAATAAATGGTACCTACCTGCTTTTAGTGGGTATTGTATAGTACCTTGCACCTATCTAGCTCCTTGTCATACATTGAAGTAAGTAAAATAATTTGGGCTAAATAAATCCAAGGAATAGTGACTCCCAGGAAATAACCAGAAAATTGCAATCACTGAAAAAAGAATGTAGCATTGAACGTAATACAATTCAGATATTGTTTGAACAAAGACTAATGGGACAGATTTAAATATAAAAATACAATTTTAGTGACCAGATGGTGTTGATGGGTATTTATTGTTCCATAATTTTTGTAATTAAATCATAGCATGTATATAGACAACGAGTCACAAGTGGTGTGTAACATTAAGGACCCATTTCTTATAATTGTTTAATTTAGGAATAATTTTTCAAAACAAATTTGTAGCAGACATATACCCTAGAACAGGAATGGCCAACTTGTGCCCCTCCACGATGCTTAGTAAAAGCTAGGGAATGCTTGGAGTTTGAATGAAGGGAGCTGCAAGTTAGACATCAATGTCTAAAAAACTCTGGTTTAAAACAATGTATCACTGGACTTGTATGCTATTCTAAAAAGAAATATAATATTATTAGCATTAATAAGCAAACCACAAAGTAAATGTAACTATTGGAGAGATGCTTTCTCTATCCCAGGGGCAATCACACTAGACATGGCCAGCACTTAAAGTATTGGACATGGCAGAAGAGTTCCTTAAAGGGTAATTAAACCCTTTTAATTGACCACGCTCACTTAATTGTACACTATAGTAGCTTTGTTCTGCTCAATTAGTTAGGTCCTCGTCACATGTACTTACATTTCTACTAGTCCCACACAATCATGTCAGTGTAATTGATTAAGCAATTTGTACTGAAAAAAAGGGGATTAATACATGTACCCCCTGTCTCCCTACATTGAGAAACTTTATAATGCAACGCATGTGGTTGTGCTCTAAATGGTTGGCAAACTTTGGAAACTTTGGAACCAAGTGACTTGGACCAAAAAGAAAAAACTACCTTAAATGCAGATTCCATCCAGAACAATCCTTAAATGCTACCAAAGTAAATATGCAAGTCTTTGTTTCAAAATCTTGTACTTTTTTTTAAATTCATTGTAGTCATGTTCAAATTCCTGTAAATGTATGTTTTTAAAAAAAAAAAAGAAGCTTAAGCACTTTTTTTAGAAATGCTAAGCAGCTAATTGTGTTTCATTGTGTTAGTTTATGTAGTAATGGTGGACAAAGCTATCTTTCTGAGAAAATCAACTTTTTCCTATTTAAAGGACAATTGTACTGGATTCCCCAACTCCCTACCCAATGAAAGTAACCAGGCATTGAGACAAGAACTGGCTAAATGGGAGGACATACTTCTTCAGAGCTGTCTTTCGTTCATCAGGCACCAACGGGATGGATTGGTTGTTTAGAGGTGGCGGAGAAAACTGGGACATGATAGCTAATTTTAAGGACTTGCACAGCTGAAAATAAGATACAACTATTAGAACGTTGACAGGTTTAGAATCCTATGCAAAGAATCAGAGGAAAAAAAATAGATCCTCAAAATTTGTGTTGTCTCTGATTTACCTTCTCATAAATATAGTTGAAGGACAAGGTTTAAATTATAACACTGAGTATGGCTATGAAAGAACTTACTCCTGACCTTCATGAGCCCACACAGTAAGAAATTATTTAATAAATTTTTACTTATAATTATATATTAGAATTATGCGGGCACGGTTACTCAAGTGCCACATTTTTAATCTAATGTGTGTCTGGATAGTAGATTAGGACCCACACTTGAACGCAAAGAAAAAAATGGTACCCCAAAGTGACCATGAAGTAAGCCATAAGTTACTGAGGAGTAACTGACTCAGTTTAAAAAGTGTCTACTGCCCTGAGTACAACAAAAGCTTGCTCTATATAATAAGGCCACAGGAGAAATGGGGGGGTGCGGGATGAATAGGGGTGGGGACAAATGTGGCAGTGTGCGGGAAAGGGTTTTTTAATAGGTAATGTTGACCTTTAAATTGTGTATTTGCTTCAATTCATTAAAATGTTCTTTGATGGTCACATCCTGGCTATTACAACTTGTAGAGGAAACTCAATACAGAGTACATCGAAACAAAAATAAAAACTGTGGCAATACCAGGTTGTTAAAATCTGTTGGATCTAGTGTGCTTTCCTTAAACACTTTGCAGCTATCCAGAAATTCTTCATCAAGTAAAAAGCTGCTCATTTAATGTTTTCCCCCTTTAATCCACCAAATTCCAGTTTCAAGCTTTTGAAATTCAAGCATTATGTAAAAATATCTATAACAAAAAAAAAAAGAAACCTATTACATAAAACTACATTTTAAATTAAACATTGTATGCACCATTTTTAACATACACGTTGATATGTGTATGTGTACAATCTTCACTGTTTTTCTAAGAAATATTAAAGGAAAGCACCTTACTAACTAACTTGTGCGACAATTGAACTGCATACATGTGATCTGTACATGCATTACTAGCCTGTAATCTGAGGTGGTGGGTACCTCTCAAGATTGGGTAGATCAGTGTGTCCAAACATGCACAAAGATGGGGTATTGGAGGGCTTATTTTTATAACTTAAAGGAGAAACTAATCTTTTTTTTTTTTTAACCCTTATGTTAAAGCTTTTCTCAAAGAACATCAAAACATGGTAAGATAATTTTATAGTAATTGGTTTAAGTACATGTAGAAAAAAGTAGATTCTTAAACTAATAAGGCTTTCATTTTGTTGCCAGTAGAAGTTAAAGCAGGGTAGTATTCAAAGAACCTGTTGGCATGTGCACATATTGAAAAGGTGCTCTCTTGTAATGGTCCAACTGCCAAATCCAAATCATATCCACTATTTAAAATCCAAAAATCGCAGTCGTTAATTAATGCAAAGAGTGCATATTTATTTATTTCACTAAGAGTAAAAGTAAGGCAAATTTTGGGCCCACACATAGCCTTTATCAAGCCTACCACATAGAAAGTAATGATTCTATGTGGTAGGACTTAGAAGCACAAGGATACCAGTAGCTTTATAGCTTAAGGTGAGGGGGTTTAAATGTGGAAAAGGCCTCACAAGAGCGTACAATGAAATTGAGCTAATTGGGTGTAATACAGGAACTCCTTACATTTCCTTTCAGTGTAGCTCAGAGAGGTTTAAGCGTAAAGAGAAGTGTGGTTAAACCTTCCCTTTTGACTATGTCATATTAAATAGGGGTACCAGCACTGTTAAGCACATTTATAAACTTTATAAGTTGTCATGTACACAAATATATAATATATTTTTCACATTCAAGGGAGTGAATCAAAAACTGATTTATTTTGTGCTACAGGTGCTTATGGGTTTATGGTAGCACCGGGTAATTATATGCAAGCTCAAGAAAGGAGTGTGTCTCATCTACTGGTGGTTATATATATAAATATATACATATATACATACCAAAGTGGCCACTCTCCTAAAGGAATCCAGCATCATTTGCTTGATTCCAGTCAACTGCTGCAGAGATAATGGTAGATTGGTTTTGGGTCTGAGTGATTGGATATTAAAGATGAAGTTTGGGTCCAGTTCAAACTGGTTTCTGAAGTGTGGTAGCCCTTGAATATACAGAGCCCTTTCAGGGCTACTTTCGATGGTTACCAGATATGCGGTTAACCCTCGAAAGTAGCCTGCAGAACCTCGAAAATGGTTAGGTGTACAGGAAGTTCATTGTTAATAAGTTTTGGTTACATGTATTGTGTTACCAGACCATTTCCTAGGTCCGTGAGCAATTTACACTAATTTCTATTAAATTTGATCAGAAATTCAGATTTTTTTCCAATTGACTTTTTGGTTAATTTTCGATTTCCCCCCCCCCCCGAAAATCTTAAAAACAGAACCAGGTCCAAGCTTAAATTAAAAAATCTTGATTAATTAAAAATCCCTTAACAAATGCTTATTCTTCCAACCCCCCCCCCAAAAATTAAAATTAACTGCTCCATTTTTGAAATACTTTCTTTCCCTCTAGTGCTCCTGGAAGAAATACTTTGAAACTTGGTTCCTCTGCTGCACTTTGTGGCTTTGGGCTTAATTCGTTAACATGCAGTATCGCAAGTGTTAGCGATACTGTGCATTATCACTATGTACGACCAGGGTCGTACAATTACGCCGAACGTTCATCAATTAACAAACGTTCGGTCCTATTTGAATACACAGCAGTAGTAAACTGGGGATCGTAAATCTATATTGCATATCGTAGCTTTACAATCGTTATCCTAAATTTACAATAAGGATTGGAAATTAAAATTGCTAATCCGAACGTTTAAAGGTGCGGTTTGCTAAATGTGATACACGCCTTTAGAAATATGGCCGTTTGTGAGGTCATTATTACGCTTTGTGCAGCCACTAAACACAGGTTGTTGGCCCTATTGATGTATGTCATTGACCTTGATGTCATTGTCATGGACTTGACTTGGGGCCTAACACCCAGAAAGAAGCATTGAGGAATGGTGGGTCAGTTCAATAACCCAGCAATGACAGTCTACTACACCTATGCTCCCAAATTATCCTTATCAACCACATGTAAGATGAGGAGAAGTTATAGGAAGGTGCCTTACGCAAAAACTCTTTGGGGCATTTATAAAGATTGTCTTTTCTTTGCCAAATAATTAGAGCAGCACATCGCAGCGAAAATAGCGCCATTGGGGCTTCGTTTCGCCTTATTTATAAAAAAAAGCGAAAAAAAAAACACACTTCGCGGCTGAAAAAGGCGAAGGAGGTGCGATAAAGGAGCGAAAAAGTATTGCAGCGAAAACTTAACGCATCTAAGAAGACTGCATTGTGAAAACCATTCAAAACCAAAAAGCCCACTAGAAAATGATGTCAAGTTCAAAATGGCCCCTTCACATTTACCAAGAGTCAGCCATGTCTTATTTAGTCAATCTTATAGAATTTCCAATTGGGAATACAATTTTTTTGCACTGCACATTAGCTTTTCTAATGCGCGTTCGCTTTTCCAAGGCAATTACATTATAATGCGCGGTCGCCTTTCAATGTGTGTTCGCTTTTTCAATGTGCGTTCGCCTTTTCTAATCGCGTGTCACCTTTTATGTGCGTTCGCCTTTCTAATGTGCGTTCGCTTTTCTAATGTGCGTTCGCTTTTTCCAGGCATATTACATTAAATGTGGTTCGCCTGTCTAATGTGCGTTCCCTTTATAATGTTGCGTTCGCTTTTCCAAGGCATATTACATTCTAATGCGCGATCACCTTTCTAATGTCGCTTTTCCAAGGCATAACATCTAAGCGCGATCGCCCTTCTAATGCGCGTTCGCCTTTTAATGTGCGTTGCCTTTCTAATGCGCGTTCCACTTTTCCAAGGCATATTACATTCTAATGCGACGATCGCCCTTCTAATGTCGCTTTTCCAAGGACTATTGCATTCTAATGCGCGATCGCACCTTCTAAGCGCGTTCGCTTTTTCAAGGCCTATTAACCATTAGAATGCCTTTTCGGCTCTTCTTACTAAATTGGACATCACCACCTCAGGTCGCGCTAATCTTTCACTTTTTTAATTGCAAAAAACACTTTCGCTCTTTTAAATCGCGTTATGCCTTTTTGCTCTTTTTCGCTAAAATTAACATTTAGAAGGCGAAAAGGGTTAGCGATAGCTCGCGGAAACGGTTTCGCCATTCGTTAACGCTACCTTAAAATAGCGTTAACTGTCTTTTTGGCGAAAACCCAATGCGAAAAGCGAATGCGAAAACATTTCGCTACTTTTCGCTCCTTTTAAAATATGCCCCTTTGTGTTATAATACAAGCACATGTATAAAACAAATAAACACACTAGATTGAACATTGAGTTAGAGTGTATAAATAACAAAAGACAGTCTCTATTTATATACAGTATTTATTTCATATACAATAAAAACAAACACAATATTAAACAAGTTATTTTTATCTTAAATCAAGAGTGCTTCTTTAAGAGCTAGCTTCACCACAGGTGCCTTCTTCTAATAAAGGGATATCCATCTTTTCTTTCTTTAATTTAGTAAGTTCAGCCTTATATTGTGATTTGCTTTGGTGATCTCAATTACAGGGCATTCATTGCAAGGCGTTTTGCAGTAGTAAGTGCAGATGTTTGGGACGAGGTCCTGAAGGAAATCAAAATATTTTCTTGCTTTGAATTTTAAAGCCCTGTGTGCTTGACTGAGCAGTCGAACTTTAGCACCGAGGGTATTAGATTTCAGACACCTCCAAGCAACTTTTTGAATGAAAAAAATAGCAAGTACATGGGAACTGGCCACCATTTTATATCAAATCCATCTTGTCTGTAACGTCGAAGGCTTCCATAAATCCGATTCTTGAAATGAGATGGAATTATAGATCCCAAGTATAGTTTCATCTTGAAGTAGTCACACTGCATTAATGAATAAGGTTGAGGAAGCGCCTCTGTGTGTCAGAAAAAATTCTGTTTTATTGCATAACACACAAAACACAACGTGTGGAGAACGCTATGTCTCCTTCATCACAATGATGAGAGACCATAGCGTTCTCCGAAACGTGTGTGTTTGTGTTTATGCAATTAAAACAGAATTTTTCTGAAAAAAAGAGTGCGCTTCATCAACCCTTATTTGCTTGTGCTATAGCGTGAGTCCTTGAGGTAGAGGACAGAGGGAAGCAGCACCTGAAATACATTGGCACATTGCTGAAGGAGTGCCTAGGCCCACATCCTAAACTACACTGCATAATGACTCTACTTGGAGAAAGAGTCCTTGACTTCTTATTAACTTTGTTTCGGGAGTATCCAGCAACTTCTCAGAGACAGAACTTTTCTAATTTGAAGAGCAGTAAGAAATTCAGCACAGGTTTTTGGCAGTAAAAAATGGTGTGCTCCAGCAAGGAAGAGAGGTGTCAGTTGGATGAAACCTTGGGTCTAGAATAAGGGGTGTGTGGTTTCAGGACGGTCACAATCATCACTCATAAATCAATAAAAGATATGATAGGGCTTTGTAATAAAAACAAGAAAAATTTTGCAAGTGAGCAAACTTCAACAACCAATCAGATACACCTGTAGAAACAGTTCTAGGTGTTATAGGGTTTAAATATATATTATAAAAAGCCCCCTTAACCAAGAGCTGTAGGCATTCAGTCTACACTCAAAGCACAGAGTGCATACCAAGTGTTAGGCTCGCTAAAGAATAGATAAGCTATGTGCTGTGTTAAAAAGTCACTTGAATTGCGAGGTAAATTACTTTATTATAACAATTTGGAGGAGAGGAAGGGGATATTACATACAATATTACACGTATATTTACTAGAAAAGTGAAGTCCCCAGCTACACTAAATTACGGCTATACTAACATTGTGACTTTGCTACCATTCAGAGACACATCACGGATACACATAGAACCCATGTGATGTTCCCTCCCATACTCAGAACCACGTTAGTGTAGGGGTTGTTTGGTGCTAACCGGGGACGCCCGTTACAGGTGTTTTAGAGTGTGGGAATTATGGATTGTGTTGTCTGTTTTGGGGTGGCTTTGCCCGACTTTTTTGCATAATAGCAAAGTGTGCCCGTGGTGAGAAGTTAAATAGAAATGAAAAAACGTTAATAAAGACATCATATGAAAACCTGATTCTATAAGTGTCACATCCCCTAAACTAATACTTTGTTGATTTTTATATATATATCTGGACTATGAATTCTCCCGTTTCCCTAGGAAAGGGGCAGAGATATTCAAAGTTTCTCCTACATGTCTATGGCTAATACATGTGTCTAGACCCGTGGCATAAATAACATGCAATAACAACTAATAGATAGAACCATTCATCTGACTTGGAGATGTGACTTGTTTTAATATATGAAAATATATATTTTTTTTTTAAAAAAAACACAGGGTTGATGCTTTTTTGCCAAAAAAAATAGAGGAGGTGCTAGGTTGAGAAAAAAATTTAACTATTTTTCTTAAGAATACAAAAGAAAGAAAAGACTGAACTGTAACACTCTATATACGATATTAAAAAACTTTATTTATCTCTAAAAGGTATATCAATTAAAAAAAAAATATATTTAGTGTATTTATTTCCCTAGACCTGTTAGAATATAGCATATAATAAGGCTTATTACTTGAATGAAAGGTTGACACAAGTTGAAGCAAATACATTACTGATGACTTTTGCAATTTACGTCAATTAAATATTTGCAGTTTTAGAGAATTTTCATTTTTATGTGCTTATTGCCACTGGGATGGCCCGGTAAAATATAATAAGAGAGATGGGATTCGGGTCCGACAGGAACCCAGATCCGACATGAAACCCCTCGGTTCCGAAATCCAAATGATCCGTCCAAAGTCGGACGGATCGTCCAGATTTGGGAACTTCGGAGCGCATTTTCGATCATTTTTAAAATAGCACCAAACGTTCTTCGGGATTTTCCCGAGATCCGGGGAATCTGAAAACGGAAACTAAACTAGTGAGTTTCTGCCATCTCTAACATAAGACCTGTAAGCAAAAGCTGCAAGCATCAGTTACACTCAAAGCACAGAGTGAATACCAAGTATAGGCTTTGGCTATAAGCATAGATAAAGCTATGTGCTGGTGTTAAAAAAGGCTTGATAAGGGGCTGAGTGTGGGGCCCGAAACGTACTTTTTATCTTAAGTGAAAAAAAAATATGCACTGTTTGCACTAAATCAACGACTGGACCTCTTGATTCTTGAATTTTGAAACATGTGCCCATATGGCCACGCCACCTAACCCCAGTATAAATGATTTGTACACCATCCTAGTTCATGGGTGGGCCTGCGATTGCATGTGTGAAGAAGCTTTAGTTATAGGATCTACTTCTAAAATTAGTTTTAGTTCTCATTAAGGCATTAAATTCCTATGTAAATGAGAGAAAACACTGTTGTGGATATTAATGTAATACTAATAAAAAATCTGTGCAGGGTTTGGACTTTATACAACAGGCTAACTTTTTTGGGGTTGTTTACCTCATTGAATGTACAAGGACAGCTAAATCATAAAAGGAAGATATTTTTAAACTTCACATACTGAGGAAGGAAAAGGAAACATTACTGCAGTAGATAGAACTACACAAGTAAAGGTTTTTAATAGGACTATACATTTAAATAAACACAGAGTGTAAATAATCCTAAACATGATGCAAGACGCCTTAGTGGACAAATAGAGTAATGTTATACTAATGGCAAATTAATGGAATGTTTATGTAATTGGCATTGCAAATAAATACAGTGAACATAGAAGGTTTTTTTCAGACATTCTTCAATAAATGAGAGGTTAGGTGTTTATGTAAACATGATCTAAAGCTGGTTATAAAAGGGTCAGTTTATGGAAGTAATCAGTAATAGCATTAAACCTTTTGGGTAGAATGTAAGATAGCTGGTAAACTCATTGTAGGCATTTGGACGTGTTAACCATGTTTTTGAAAAGTCTTAATTATGGGGTACGGTTTTATTAATACCCTGACATTAATGGGATAAATGGAGCTTATTGTGAAGCAAAAACATATATAATATTTTAACTACTCGCTATAGCCAATAATAATAATTCATTATATGATTCTTATACAGGTAAAAGAGGCTGCAGAAAAAACATGTATGTTAAAATATTTCGTATTTCTACCAAGATAATAATATGACTAGCTGTTTGATGCCCTCTCACAAAAAGTGGAAGGTTTGCAGGCCACCTTTTTTAACATGAAAAAAACCCTCACCTCACTCTATAAACCACAATCTCGGCCAGCTAAGCGGGTACACACTTTAACAATAAAGGGAAATTCTTTCAGATTCAATTTAATTGCCCCTTTAAAGGTTTGTAGCACTGAAACAAGCGTTGCACCTTCATCATCTGGAACGTTTAGACCTGACATAAAATTTCTCTTGGGCGAGGTTGGTTCTTTTATTAGGAGTCAGCCATGGCTGAAGGGAAACAAGTTAGTCCTGAATGTTCTCCCTTTACTTTATGTAGGGAGAAGGCTTGGGAATGTGTGTAGTCTGTTCTTAAAAAAAAAGGAAAATAGAAAACTTAAAGATTCTGGCTGACATGATACATGATTTAGGCCTAGGTCCCAATATGCACGTTACTATTCTATTTTCTGTCCACTTTCCGATCAGCAATTACACCTTATTTTAATGGAAATCTCAGGAAACCGTTCCTACTCTGTGTGTTGCATTCTGAACCTTTATCAATCACATGCGTGCATGACCATTTGTGTCCATTTCTGTCCACTTTGTGCTTCAATCAAGTCTATGGGAATGTAGAAAAAATGTGCAGACAAGCAGACAGAAATGCACTACTAATGTTTATACCACAGTAATAAATAAATAAATGCAAATGCAGACAAGAACAGGCACAATTGCAATGAAATAACTGCATTTTTCAATTAGATGCGGTTGGGACCTTTGCCTAAAAGATCTTTACAATGTGCATCCAACTTAAAGGGCAAGTCCTGTCAAAAAAAAAACTTTTATATTGCGGTAGAGCACCCCCAAAACTGTAAGAATTATATAAAAAGCCTTCTATCGTACCTTCAAAATAAACCTAAATCACATCTCTAGTTATAATGGTGAGAAGTATTGCTGGAAAGGTTTAGTAATATACTTCCTGCTTAAAGACTTCCTATTTCAGCCATGTGACCAGTTTGTAGTCATGCAACCAGACTCTACCTGCATTATAGGCTCCCCTCTCAACTGTCAGTTTTTTCCAGGTACTTCCTGGTTTTCCCAGCATAAGTTTAACTGAGCATGCTTCTCCCCCGGGGGAGGATGGACAGGGCAGAGGTCAGGTGATGTCACTCAACCTACTGGAAGCAGGAAGTTGAACATTCACCCAATGTAATGTCTCACAGGCTCCAGCCAGAGATGCGATTGTCAGCTTTTTTTAAAGGAAATAATGCAGGCTTTCATTTGCCCTAACTTGTTTGCGACCACAGTTGCCCTTGAAGGATTGTCAAAGATAACTTTAAAAGGACTTACTTATCCTGGTCCCTCTCCACTGGACACCACCATGCTACTGTTCGAGCAAAAAACAGTAGCAGTGCGTGTCTGCACTGACAGCCGCTTACTTTCTGGTTGCGGCTGTCAGGCAATTAAGGGTGTGATGTCATGTTGCACCTTAAATGACAGCTGCGACCAGGAATTAGAGCAGCTGTCAGCTGCAGAGCAGATGGACTACGTCAGGTAAGTCCTTCAGAGGCATCTTGACAATTCTCACTATGTGAAAATGGGGTTTTGGGGTATGTTCTACCACATATAAAAAGGTTTTTTTCTGCTGGACATGCCCTTTAACATCTGCTGCTGGTAATAGAAACACTGTATCTTTTTAAACAATTTTTTTAATTCAGTGCTGACCTTGCTAATCAGCATCTGAAGTAAAGGATTAATGTTCTATTCCGGCAGCTCTGGGAGGAGTAGTGCAAGAGCTTTGCTTCAGTAGAAAGTAAAGCTGGCTGGGAGATCGTAAATAGGCAGTTTTTAAAAAACCTTGAATTCAAATTTGTGAAACCAACTAATATTCAATGCAGAACCTCAAAAAAAAGCTTGAACTGAAAAAGTTATATCTGTTTATTTAGTTAGATCATGTGACTTGAACTTTAGTCCTTGAAGATGTTTGGCTAATCTCACTGGCTTTCTCAATTCAGAATGGTTGCAATAATTACCAGGGACTGTTCCCAACAGCATAACAGCAAGGGACCTCCTGAGCACCTTGGAGTTATAGCTGATTGGGACACAGTCCTGGGAATTTATTGTACAAATCATTCTGAATTGAGAAAGCCACTCAGGTGATTAGCGAAATGTCCTCAAGAATAAACTTCAAGTCAAGTTGATCTAACTGAATACAACAGATATACTATGACCTGGGTGAATGAGAACCTTCCACAAACCATTTCCATCTATGGGTCCGTTTGGATTTTTTAATTTTTGGACAAGCACCTTGAAGCACAGAGATTTGAGAAGGCCACTAGTTTTCTGCATAAGATAGCTGGAAGCACCATACGCAGAAATAGGCCAACAATTCTCTGCAAACATTGTTGGGCTAGGGCGTATTGACTCCTCACCAAATTAGTTACATTCCAACCGAGCTTGCGTTAAGTAAAATAAATCCTTTACTGCAAGGGGGAGAAGCCACAAAATACATAAATGTTATAAAAACTGGCAGGTTAACCCTCACGCAAGAAATTAGCAATTCAGATTGAGGTTAAGCAAAGAGAGATAGGGCAATTGGGCATTGCTGGAATGCAAACATTTAATTAAGTTTAAGACCAACCTACACCAAACAAATTAGACACTTTCCTACTGAACTTGCATCATATAAAGACAAGCTAAGTATGGGCCACTTTGGCAGTGCTGAATGCAGAATAAGGACACCAATTCTGCTAACACTGAAGGAAACATTGACACCAAGCAAATTTAGCAATGGAAGCAGAGTTTGGAGCCCTGTGGTAGTACTGCATACAGAAATAGGCCATACAATCTGCAATATTGTAGGAACATGCAGTGTTAACCCTAACCCAAACAAATTAGCCACTTTCCAACCGAACTGGGCAAGAAGATGAGTATGCAGTACGTTGGCAGTGCTGCAAGCAGGCATATCTTTTGCCTCAGCAAAACATACAGATGTTGCAAACCACAACAGTTTTCTCAGTCACTGAGACATTAAGAAAAAACCTGCATATGTGGTGAAACTGCTACCAACTGTAGCAAGCAGACTGCCTCGCCCACCACTTGTGTGCGAGCTGCCCCTGCCCTTGATCCTTATTCTTTTGTCTATGGTTTTCTCCTCTCTGCTTCTGGTAGCCTCGAAGAATGGCCTGTAGGCCTAATCACCCACAGTAAGTCACAGCAATGTCAAAGTAAGCACAAACAGCAGAAACACCTTACACTTTCACTCCATGGCTACATTAGACTAAATTAAGATGCTCAACATAGATCACCAACTCTTGAATGGATCAAAAGAGGGAGCACATTGATTAACATCAACTGCTACTTTTATTGGTCATGTAATGGCATTAACCCATATTTAGTTATTTTGTGCAACAAGCATAACTGTAGACTAAATTTATTTACACCTATCATATCATTGTTATGCATAAATACATAGACATATAGTGTGGAGTAATTTTTACAATCTAAGAGATCTAAGGTTAAAGCCATAGGATAGACAACAGATTTATGGAATGTGTAGCATAGGCTATAAGGAAGCAAAGTTTATGGACTTTCTTTTGTTTTAAATGACACTGCGTTGGAAAAGGAAACGTTGCATAATTGCAATGGACATTCTCTATCTAAACAAAAAACCGTCTATAGCAAAGTACCGGCTTGCTGGTGTTTTATAGCTCAACACAGGTGTTACAACGTTTCTAGCAAAGAATCAGTTAAGACATGCTATATCAATAGACCCAAGTTTCTAACAATTCTTTGTAAAAATGACTGATATAGTGTCTCAGATTATAGAAAGACCACACACTTTTATTTTGAAAATCATGTAAATTCTTTTGTCTTGTAAGCTTGTTAATATTATCCTGTAACCAATCAATTTGCAATGTAATTCAACTCCCGACTATTAAACATAAACTTTAATATTACTAAAATATTAGTAGAACAATTATAAATATTAGTTGTTATTCAGAGCACCATACTACTGTCAATTCTAACCAGACACATTGATAAAAATTCTTATACCTTAGCTTTCATTAAAGCGCTCAAGATATGGTCGAATCTTGCAAACAACATTTAGATCGAAAAATCCAAAATTTGAAGTATTTTCCGTCACTGTAATAAGATTCGAGATTGTCTCTATGTGTAAGGAATGCATTCTTAAAGCTTGAAGGACATTCAGAGTATTATGTATGTGTTCCAGTGCTTCTTCTGGTTCCTTTTAAAAGGTCTTGGGTGACAGATAGGATTTTGCCTTAAATGTAATGATGAATGGTCAGGCTACAGTTTACAAATGACAATCATGATCATCTTTTACTACCTGATAGCAAAAGTGACAACTACAAATACATTAACATGGAAGTCAGTGAAGACAATAGGAAAACTATAAGGAAAGGATCATTGACACTTAAATGTCAGTATTTTTCTAGGGCGTTTACAATATTGATTCCCTGCAAGATCTCTAAGGATTTACAGATTTTTTGGAACTAAACCGGACACCCACCCACAGTAAGAAAAAAAAGTATGTTAGAAAATAATTTATTAAGTTCAACTGACTTATACCTAATTCCATTTAGTATTTATTTCTTTGCATATGCTGTACAGTCGACTGTAGACCAATGAGTCTGTTGCATAAAAAAACCAAGGGCCAAAAGGATTATTGATAATATACTGATTGTTATATATAATATTATATATTATATATAATAAAACATCATTAGATGAAAATTAATATAATATCATGATGTTATGACAATCACTAGTTAGTTGGCTTGCTAGGAAAGGTCCGAAAGGTTGCCTGCACATTAAAGAAAAATATTCTTTGAATAAACAGTGAGTTCACTGTTATGTACCCAATCTATATAGTGGATAATGCACCCCCAACTGTAAATTTATAAGGATATTAGAAGTCACCGAGGAGTTCCGTGAACTATAAAAGCACAAGGCCGCAGGGCCGAGTACCTTTTATACAGGGCACGGAAAACTCATTATTTATATAACCTACCCCTTTTGGCTTCTGGTTTCCTTTACCTCCTGGAACTGTAAGATTATAAAGCTAAAATCTTACAGTTCCTCCCATAGAAATCCACTACAGGGGTAGGTTATACCTGATTAAATGGTAGCACTGGGCACTGAAGGTGTTGTGGGTGAGTGTCTGCAGATACTCTTTGATATATATATGTTAGGGTCTGCACTTTCGCTCGTGTACAGAATTTGTAAAGCAGTGAAATTAATAACGAACAAACAGGAAATGCGTTGGTTGTAATAGAGAGGCTGAAACTCCTACGTTCGTTCCGTTTTAGTATTTAGGTTATAACACAGGAAGGTGGTGGGATTCCATGTAGGTGACCGTATTTTTTTTTTGGGAGTAGTAATGATGTTACCTGGTTGTCCTGACAATAGGCAAAAGATGGATAAAACATGTTGATGTGGAGTTCTAACAAAGTATGTGTTTTAAAAATTGGCGCGAGCACTGGGGTTTACTTGTATACATGTACCATATGTATTAAATATAAAAAGGGAAAAAAATGGTATAATGATTCTCTATATTCCCCAACTGTGTGTACCTGGTCAATTAACAAGTTGCCAAACTCCTGTAGAAGTATAATAATCCTTGATGGAATGTTGTAAAAACTTGGAGTGGGTCCATATCAGACACACTGGTGTGAAGCAATGGAGGCATTATTTCCAAATCTCGGTAAACTCGGTCTCCTGTAGCAACCTTATATATTTTCTTAAGTACTTAGGTGCAGGTAAACATCTTCAGTTTCAATCAGTGCTGAGAAAGGGGGGGGAAACGAAAACATTTAAACAATATTTTGTGACCCATTTCAAATAAATATCAACTATTGTCAAAAAATTTAGAAACATTGTAAATGGTTTCCATTAGTAATGAGGAAAAATGTTTTGGCTAAGTGCTAAGGTGCCCATACACATGCGATTACAATCTCATGTGCACCAGAATATCCCATTGGTACATATGCAGTAGTTACTGCCTACATGGGCCCAACTGATCCCCATATGTTGTATGGGGATTGCTTAGCGTGTGCTTCCACAATGTGGAGATCTATATCATCTCTCTAACTATAATACTATACATAGTAGAGGGGATCTGATGGCAGAACAGCAAGGTGTAAGGGCACATTTAGTGTCTCCTGATTTCCAGCTTTAACTCAAATAAAGTGGTACTTTGCTCATCTCTAGCAGATACACAGCCCTGTAAAGAGGCAGTAAAAACCAGCAATAACATTAATGATCGATGAGATTATTCAAAGCTTAGTAAACAGTAATATAATACAAATAAAAATAACTAAGAACTATAATTCCCTCTTACATTGATTCACACCTAATGCTTTTATGAGTCATTTTTCATAAGATTTAAATGGCAGATCACCCCCAAAATTTCATTGATATTCTGATAGAGAAGCCCCCGAAATCCTAAGATTTATATAGTCACACTGCCCAAAACCACAGTTAATAATTATTCAGCAAGATCCCTGCATCAGATATAGCAAATTCCTTTTACTTCCTGGTGGAACATGAGTCACAATAGGATGTATGATGTCATGGCCAAGGCCTAATGAGTTCCTGGAGGCTTTGTCCATTGAAAACAGTGGAAAGCTCACCTGAGCATGTGTGAAAGTTCTGATCTTTCCCTGCTCTCAGCAAATTGCCGTGGGGATGTGCTGAATATTAGCTTTGTGCAGTGTTCTGTAGAGGTGAGTACAACGATCTAAACGTTTGGAGGTTCTCTATCAGAATATCAAATGTCATTTGAGGGTGGACATAGCTTTTAGGATGAGCTCATTATGACAGTAACTTCAACAATAAAGAATATCATGGAAAAAAAAAAAATGCAAAACATAGCGTTGGTATGTTTTTCTAATAGATGAGGAGTGAAGGTTATTATTAAAAAAACATCCTTAGGGCATATTTATAAAGGTCAGTTATTTTTGCCAAAAATTTACCGCCGCACATCGCCGCAGAAAAATCGTTTATATCGCCATATTTATAAAGGCAATCAATATTGCAGCAAAAATCTATAACGCCACGGTATAGATTCTTCGCCGCGATAAAGTAATGATGCAGCGAAGGGTCAAATCCCGGCGTACGGGGCAGGGAGGGCTGCTGGCAATGGATTGTGCCGCGGGTGGTCGCCACCAGAGAGGGCAGGAGTGTAGCCACCGCCCCGTGGGGAGGCGGGGTGTTTGCCCATCCCACCTCGCTCACCTGCAGCGACCACAGTGGCACAACCACTTCCCAGCAGCCTCTGCCCCATACGGTCACAGGGAAGGAAGGGAGGGGCCCACGGGGTGGTGGTTACCAGGCCCGCCAGGGGGGGCACTGAGAAGTGCCCTTTGGGCATAAGGGGTCCGGCAGCTACAAACCGGGACCCCCCTTCTCCGGCACTATAAGTGCCATGCAGCCCTTGGAAGGGCCCTTAGCCCGTGGGCTCAAGGGTCCCACAGCTCAAACCGGGAACACCTTCCTGGCCCTTGCAGCACTACAAGTGCCCTTGTGGCTTGACAAGGGCCCTTGGGGCATAAAGGGTCCCGTAGCTCGTACCGGGATTCCCCTCCCCAGCAATAACTTTGTTGGGGGTCCTGCAGCTCGAAACGGACCCCAATGGCTCTTACCAGGAGCCTAGGTCTGTCTTCTTTCTTCCATCCAGTTACACCAGTGATGTGCCAACACCGGGTGGTGCCCCAGTGGACGCCAGGGGCACCTCCAGCGCTGGCGACATCAACATAGCTGAGGTCACCAGCTTCTTGACCCCAAGTTTTCTTTCTTCACAGCCAGCGACACCAACTCCGTGATGTCACCAATTTTCAAAAATATGATTGGTTACTGTATAATAACAGGATGGCAGCATTAAAAAAATTAACCAATCAGAATTGTAGTTGCGGGAGGAAGGTCCCAGTACGAGCTGCAGGACCCCTTATGCCCCAAAGGACCCTTGTCAGGGCCGCAAGGGCCCTTACAAGGGCCAGAGGAGAGGGTCCCAGTTCGAGCTGCAGGACCCCTTAAGCCCAAAGGGCCCTTATCAGGGCCGCAAGGGCACTTCTGAGTGCCCCAAGGGCCCTTGCAAGGGCCACAGTCGAACTGGGACCAAAAAGGGCACTTCTTAGTGCCCCGCTGGCGGGTCCTGGCACCCTCCTCTTTCCCTCACTGCGATTGTACAGGGCAGGGGCCAGGAGGGGCTGCGGGGAGGGGTTTGCATGCGAGTGGTCACCGTGGGGGGCGAGGGGGGCATACACCCAGCCGCGCCCCTCTGGTGAAGACGACCACCCACGGCAGGGTAGACGTATGCCCCTGCCCTCTCTGGGGTGGATGCAACCACCCATGGCGGGGTGGGTGTACACACCGCCCTCTCTGGCAGCGACCCAGCCATTTGTCAACTCACAGTTGGCGAATTGAAACAGCGAAGGTTAATGCCAGAACTTAGTTACCGCCACTTTATAAATAGAAGCGAAGCGGTAACTGATGCAATGTTATCACGTTAACTTTCTGCCCACAAAAACTTTCTGATGCCATTTTCGGCATCGGAAAATTAACGGCCCTTTATAATATGCCCTTAGTATATTCTTAGTGGGCAGATGCAGTAATAGATGCAAAAGTTTGCATACACATTAACCAACAAATCAGATGTTAGCTTTTTACTGGGTTACTGAGGTTAGAAAAATGATTTGATTTTTTCTGCGATTAAGTATCAAACATTAATATTACCTGGAGCAAAAGAAAAGATTTATTTGAGACGCAGTGAAGGAAATATTTATGCTAAATCACATTTTACACAACACCCAGAAATTTGCAGATTATAATCATTTATTGGACATATCTTCACAAAAATGCATAATTATAAATACATTATTAAGGGGCTTGTTCACACCCAGAACAAAATATTCTACTTTTATCTTCCTCACCTCCACAACTGTTAAAGGACAACTCCACCCTCATAAGTACATCTTTTAGAAAGAATGGCCTCTTTAAAATATGTGTGTATCCACGTTGTCTCTGAATTCATTACTGTATGTTGCTTGCTTCTGGTGCCTCATGAAAAATGAGCAATTTAGAAACCTGTACTGAGTGGGCATGCTCAGAAGTGTCAGAAAGGGGATTAACATTCAGGCTATGGCCCCACTAGAACGCACTAAATTGCGCATGCGTTTTTATCGCGCGTTTGTGTATGCGTTTTGCCGGTTTCGTTATGGCAACACATGCGTTAATGCCACCAAAATGGTGAACGCATGTGTTAATAAAACGCAAATGCATCGCATATGCATAGGAAATGGCGGGGATTATGCATCCCCACGATTTCCATTATACCAATTGCATGCGCTATCGCTAAAGCAAAACGCGCAAAAAACGCGTAAGTGTGGGGCCTAGCCCTCAGTCATTGGCTGTGAGTCAACAGTAAAATCCATAACTGACAGTTGCTAACTGGAAGAACCAGGAAGACAGAGACAGGGACAACAGGACATTGTGCAGGATTTCAGGTTTAGACTTATATATTCACATTTCAAAACTATTACCGTTTAGGGTTTTGGGGGGTCATTTACCTGTATGTAAGTTTTCATTTTGGGGCTGAACTTGCCTTTAAGGTTACTACCTCCACATTCATTGAATCCACATAACCCTTCCTTCTCCACCGGTCCAGCCTGTCTGCAAGCTCAAAGAGCTTTTACAGAGGAGGCGCACTGGACACAACAATGGACTGACTGCTCAATCTGGAGAAAGCCATTATCTGTGTGAGATGATGGCTTCGCTTACTTGCGCTGTAGAAATTTAATAATTATGAGCCTTAGGGGAATGTGGCACAGATAAGTAACTATAATTCCAGGATTGGGGGGGGGGATAGTAGGTGTGTGTCTAGGTGAGGACTTTAAAAGCTCGTTATGGACCCTATAGACAGAACCCAGGTATGGGATTATCAAGTAATGTCCTCACCCGGTACTATCTAGTGAGGGTGAGTGTTAGATTATAATAGCCCTTAAAGCAGATTTAAAAGTAGATTAACTTTCCTTCTGTTTTAAAGAACCCAGAGAAAAAAGAATATAGTAAATACTATTTTGTAATTGTGAAACATGCACTGCTAAGGGGCCCATACCCACAATGATCCTGATTGTACAATATTGGATAAAGCAAATGTACAAATAAAGGCCATTTTTCTGTTGTTTAGTTAGAAAACGTTAATATCAATACCGATCATAGCGTACGATGGTATTTGTACATGTATATGGTCTTCATTAATTCTTAACCTTTTGCAGATGATCTTAATGAAATTGTTCCCCCTTCTTCAAAAAAGTACTCCCTACCTTTTTTTTACTTCAATCAAGGATGTTCTTAAATGTTGGGTAGTAACTGCTTTCATTCTCTTTCAAATCACTGCCATTTTCTGAAATCAGGCGATTGAAGCTAAAGATACAAACAATTGTGAAAAATGATTGAAAAAAGGTAAGAGCCCAGAAAGCCTTTTTTATTGCACTTTATCTTACGCATTAACAGAAGGGATATAACTGTATCATATATTTAGAGATTTACCCAAATGGCCTTAATTTCTGAGTAATGCATCATAATCTAGTCAGGGCACTCTGTTTGTAGGATTATGTAACAATTTAAAGCTATCATGCTGGCATATGAAGTATATCCTGCCATTTTCAGTCGAGAAATTTAATTTAAAGCTAAAAAATGTTACTAGGTTATACTACTCTTATTGAATTTATCATTACAATGTGCCTTTCACACATTGAGACAGATATGAAACTGTTAAAGTAGGTCTAACTAAAGGAAGTAATGAATATAATTGCCAAAACACTGAATTTTTACTGTTTTCTAAAAAAAAAATTCAGAGCTCTGTGCTGTAGTATATGCACGGAAACAAAGGGAGATATAAATTCTTACAAAACCACAGATTTGGTAGTGTTTGTTGTTTTCTGGAATGGCAAATAGCATTATAATTAGAACTGTGGTTTAGCATATAGTGTGTGATTAGTGAGGTTGTGTAAGCTAAAAGGATAAGTGCACTGTAAAATCAAGTTATGGTCATTTGGAAGCTGCAGCTTTACAAATACTGTGCCATATTTTTTTCCTATGCCCCTCAGAGCCTACCTTTGTGCCTTGAAAATTTCTGACAATCTTGTTACTGGTTTGCTGAAGTTAAGCTCCGCCCCTCAGAGATTTCCTCTGCTTTCTCTGCTTGAGCCTCAAACAAATAATGCTTGTGAGTTCCGTGCACTTCCTGCTTGAGCCTTAGGGGCATATTTATAAAAAAAATGTTAATACGCAAAAAAATCACCGCCGAACATCGCGTCCGCGAAAATAGCGCTATCGCCGTATTTATAGCAGCGAGAACTATTGCCGCGATATGCATCGCGGCCGCGATGTCCTGCGGTAATTTTAAGTCCCTTCGCATTGATACTGCACTTAGTGCAGATATCGACTTAAGGGGCGGGGCATACGCCTACCCCGCCTCGACCCCCCGCGGCGGCAACCACCCCCGCCCCCCTCCCCAGCAGCCCCTCAAGACCCTGCCCCGCGCTCGCAGGGAGGGGAAGGCAAGGGCCCGCTGGGAGGGGGTGGAGGCACCCTCAGCGGGGCCTGAGAAGGGGCCTTTGGGGTTAAGGGGTCCGCAGCTTGAACCGGGACCCCCCTCCCCTCACCCGCGTGGGGGGGTGGTCAAAGGGCAGGGTGGGCGTGCCTCCCGACCACCCACCGCGGATGCCTGCCCATCCCCGCGAGGAAAGGCTAGATTGGCTGCTTTCGCCACTTCAAGGTGGCAAAGCAAAACAGCCGAACTAGCCGTGCAAAAACAGTTACCGGCGCTTTAATAATTGAAGCGGCGGCGGAAGTGGTAACAGTAAGTATCGGTGGGAAGTGTGCACGGAACTCACAAGCATTACTGTTTTGAGGCTCAAGCAGGAGAAAGCAGAGGAAATCTCAGAGGGGCGGAGCTTAACATTCAGCAAACCATAGTAACAAGATGTCAGCAACTTCCAAGGCACAAAGCTAGGCTTGGAGGACATAGGTAAAAAAAAAAATATGGCAACGGTTATTTTTAAAGCTGCAGCTTCCAAATGAACATAACTTGATTTTATGTGCACTTATCCTTTTAAAAGAGAATTTTTTTGATAAACTGAAATTGTGCCATTTAGGGAGGATTTAAGACAATATCTGAGATATGGGGCAAATGCTGTGTGAGCTGCTAGTAAGTGTGTTACTAAAAACTGACAATTTTAAACACAAGTATTGGTGAGAAATGTTTACTGCACTGCTTTCATATTGGTCCCATTTCTCTGGAAAAAAAGAGGATTTCTTTCTCTATGACACAAACATGGAGTGCTGGGCTGTTTTCTGGAGTTAAAGTCGCACCTATACGGGCTGCAAACGCAATTTGAATCACGTACGGGAGATTTACCAGAACGATGATAGCAACTGGGTAATCTTTCCAAAGAACATAGGCCATGGAAAGAAACGCTATTTAAAAACAGCAAAACTGTGCGTGGTGAATCAACTTTTCCCTGCACTTAAAAGAAAGTTCAACCCTGCATTGAAGATCTCCCCCCTTTCCTCTTCTCTCTCTTCGGGCAGGGCTCATCATAGTCTCGGTCCCTACTCTCGCCCCCGGTCTTGCTCTCCCGGGTCTTTCACTCTCTCATCCGGGAGCGGGACGGGCGCGCGCCAAGGCGAGGGGCGAGAGCAAGGAGGGAAAGTGATGAAGAAGAGGCGCTGGAGAGGGCGAACGGCGGGACAACAGGGGAAGAAGCGGAGAGGGAAAGAGAGGATCCACACTTAGCTTTAGCTCTTCTTGCACTATCTATTCTTTCTATTTGCCTCTAGTCCACCCTAGTCGCTTGCGTGCTTGCAAGTTCTGTATCTCATATCAAATTGGCCACCTAGTTGCACTTATAATGTGCATCGAATTATCAAGATATTTGATGTTAAATTCCCAACTGGATCCCAATGGAAACTTGAATTTGTGACGAGGTTGCAGTTGTATGAGCAGTTAGTTCGGGAACTAGTATTTTTCTTTGTACAATGGTTTATACAAGGCATTAAGCGTTACTTACATTGTTAATATAAGGGGTAACTTCCCATAGAGTGTATATATTGGGATGTTTGTGTAATGTATGTGTAATGTAAATAATGTGCATTGGGAATGGGAGGGAAAGGGTGCCACATTAGGAATGACTTCTGTGTTATAATCAGTGCTGTGTTGAACATTTTTTGAGTTGGGTGTGTTGTTAGGGAATGTGGAGAGGGGAGGATGATAAACAGAAAAGCAGGTAATTGCATGTATTAGCATCTATATGTCTGTGAGTTCCATGACCATATAGAAGCACAAGGCCACAAGCCGAGTGCTTTTATACAGGGTGTGGAATTACAAGGGTGAAGTATATATTACATCTATACATATATTATACATACATATATACATATATTACATCTAGTATCTATATTACACTGTAGGTAGAGTATTATTTCATATAATACATAAGGCCCCCATAAAAAAAATCACACTCTCTCCCCTCTCCGTCTCTCCCCCTCTCCGTCTCTCCCCCTCCCCCTGTCTCTCCCTCTCTGTATTTGTAATTTATATAGGAAGCCGTTTTTTTCAAAATATAATTAGTTTTATTGCCATCCTTAATGGAAAGTAAAGGAAGGACTGAGAATCGTATCTCTCACCGTCCCGTTTGTTTCACTGATTAAGTTATATGTTATAGGAGGAGCGGACAGCCGGGTAAAATCTTTATGACTCACAGGAATGTATACACTCCTCCTTATCTACATCGTAATTCAGTCAGCGAAACAAAAAGGACAGGGGCAGAGGGTGAGAGAGACAATGCTCTGCCCTTCCTTTACTTTCCAAAGGCTGGAACACCAATGCAATATTTCGGTCTGACGACTGATCTCGTGTATCAGTCATCGGTTGGAAATTATTGCATGGATTTTCGTCCGCGTCCGACCCCTAAAATTCCCCAGCTACTGTTTGTGTCGGAGGGGGGCCGGGACCACCGGGGTTTCTGCCCCAAGTTGAGAGAGCCGACACGGTCGGTCGGAAAAGCGGTCTGTACGCCCGAGCTTAGAAGGCAGAGGCAGAGCGGGGACTACCCTACGACCCCCGACAGGGGAGAAGGCTTCCAGGTAGAATTACTAATACCGGGAGTGAAAGCAAAAAGCGCAAATAAACGGAGAACAAAGTAGACAAGTAGCCTAAGGGTGTACACGGCCCTGGCTGCCTGGACTGGCCCCTCATTGCCCCTCATACTAGACCCTAAAAAATAATAACGTGAACTTTATGGAATGAATCTAAAAATACTCTTTCTATCATATTAATACTCTAAATAAAAAAAGCAGCAATAAAACATTAATTTCATCTGTTTATAAAATTCAGTTTTGAAATCCTATAATAAGGAGAGGTCGAGAATTTAATTGACTACCCCTGTGCTAAGAATCTATAGGATGTTCTTATTGATATAGTGGGGATGAAATTTTTTTATATTGGTAATATTGTGATCTGTACTCTTGTTTTAGATAAAAACACTAAGAGATACTTCACTATCTCTTTTATCAATTTGGTTACAAAAATATTTGTTTATTTTGCCCAGCACTTTTTCTATATATGTATAAAAAATGAAGCCACATGCAGTCACTTTAAACAAGTTAATGTTGAAGGTTAATCCATGTTATCACACATGGGTGTGGACTATTTTTGTTTATAAGGTGGGTGTTTTTGCGCCAATGTTTGGCTTGAGAAAGTCCATGAGCAGAACATTGTATTGCACAGTATTGCACTTTCAAATAATTAAAATGGGGGAAGAAAGGAACGAGCACACAAACAAAGCAAACAACAGGTGCAATGTCTGTAGAGGGTCCTTTATTTACATGTAAGCAAATCGAATTGGGAGTGGACTAGGCTTCTATTTTGTATGTATACTATATTAAATTGGCCACTAGTTGCACTTTATAATGTGCATCGAATTATCAAGAATATATGATGTTAAATTCCCAACTGGATCCCAATGGAAACTTGAATTTGTGACAGAGGTTGCAGTTGTATGAGCAGTTAGTTCGGGAACTAGTATTTTCTTTGTACAATGGTTTTATACAAGGCATTAAGCGTTACTTACATTGTTAAATATAAGGGGTAACTTCCCATAGAGTGTAATATATATGGGATGTATGTGTAATGTATGTGTAATGTAAATAATGTGCATTGGGAATGGGAGGGAAAGGGTGTCACATTAGGAATGACTTCTGTGTTATAATCAGTGCTGTGTTGAACATTTTTGATGTTGGGTGTGTTGTTAGGGAATGTGGAGAGGGGAGGATGATAAACAGAAAAGCAGGTAATTGCATGTATTAGCATCTATATGTCTGTGAGTTCCATGACCATATAGAAGCACAAGGCCACAAGCCGAGTGCTTTTATACAGGGTGTGGAATTACAAGGTGAAGTACATTATATTACATCTATACATATATTATACATACATATATACATATATTACATCTAGTACATCTATATTACACTGTAGGTAGAGTATTATTTCATATAATACATAAGGCCAGCCATAAAAAAAAATCACACTCTCTCCCCTCTCCGTCTCTCCCCCTCTCCGTCTCTCCCCCTCCCCCTGTCTCTCCCTCTCTGTATTTGTAATTTATATAGGAAGCCGTTTTTTTCAAAATATAATTAGTTTATTGCCATCCTTAATGGAAAGTAAAGGAAGGACTGAGAATCGTATCTCTCACCGTCCCGTTTGTTTCACTGATTAAGTTATGATGTTGATAAGGAGGAGCGGACAGCCGGGTAAAATCTTTATGACTCACAGGAATGTATACACTCCTCCTTATCTACATCGTAATTCAGTCAGCGAAACAAAAAGGACAGGGGCAGAGGGTGAGAGAGACAATGCTCTGCCCTTCCTTTACTTTCCATTAAAGGCTGGAACACACAATGCAATATTTCGGTCTGATCGACTGATTCAGTGTATCAGTCGATCGGTTGGAAATTATTGCATGGATTTTCGTCCGCGTCCGACCAACCATTCATCCAAAGGATGATCGGACATGGTGGAAAACCACGTCCTATCATGTGGTATTCTATGGACCACATGGTCAGTCATGGTAAGCTGTCGGCTGTGGCCACTATTGCCGCGACCGACTGTCCTTCCTCCTGGCCGACCAGTTGGAAGAGCCGAACGGTCGGTCAGGAGAAAAATTTGCTGGTCTGTACCAGCTTTAAGAATGGCAATTAACTTTTTATATACTGAAAAAATGGCTTCCTATATACATTACTAATACAGGGAGGAAGAAAGACAAAAGTAAGACAAAGTAAGGCCTAAGGGTTACATGCGACCCTTTGGCTGCCTTGACTGGCCCCTCAATTGGCCCCTCAATACTAGACCCCTAAAAAAATAATAACTGAACTTTATGGAATGAATCTAAAAAATACTCTTTCTATCATATTAATACTTTCTAAATAAAAAAATGCAGCAAATAAAAACATTAATTTCATCTGTTTATAAAATTCAGTTTTGAAATCTCTATAATAAGAATGAGAGTCGAGAAATTTAATTGACTACCCCTGTGCTAGAGAATCTATAGGATGTTCATTATTGATATAGGATTTTTTATTGATATTGTGGTACTTCATCACACATTGGTAAATTATAAGTGTATTAAAAAACTAAAAGATAATCTTACACAATATCTTTTTTTCAATTTGTTACAAAAATATTTGTTATTATTCCCAGTCACTTTTTCTATATATGTATAAAAAATGAAGCCACATGCAGTCACTTTAACAAAGTTAATGTTGTAAGGGTTAATCCATGTTATCACCATGGGTGTGGGATCTATTGTTTATAAGGTGGGTGTTTTTGCGCAATGTTTGAGCTTGAGAAAGTCCATAGAGCAGAAACATTGCTATTTGCACAGTATTGCACTTTAATAATTAAAATGGGGAAAAAGGAAAGAGCACACAAACAAAGCAAACAACATGTGCAAGGCTTAGCCCATTTATTTTACTACTAAAGTGAATGACGTTTCGGGGGGAATCCTTCTCCCTTCATCAAGACAAAGGGAGGAGGATTCCCCAGAAAATGTAGTATATGCTAGCAAAAGTGTGCTGTTGGTGCACAATGGGAATAGGAATTATGTGTGTATGTTTAGCTATGTGTGGATACAGTGGATATAAAATCTACAAAATTTCAGGGTTTTGTACCATAAAAAAAAATGAACAAAGGCAAAAAGTTAAAAATAAATGAGAAACAGTTAATTAAAAAATCCTATCAAATCCTGGTTATATAATTGTCACATCCCCTAATCTAATACATTGTTGAAGCACTTGTTCATTTTATTACAGCACTTGGTAGTTTTGGATAAGAGTCTATCAGTTTGGTAAATCTGGACTAGAGATGTTATGTGGGTTCGATTAGAACCCAGTTTCGAATCGAATCTGAGGGTTTCGAACTTTCGGGAACTCCCTAATTTCACAGAACCCGAATTTTTCGAATTTTCAATTTTTACCGAAAATTGAAAGTAGATAATTATCAAGAATCGAAAGTAGACAATTTTTATTGAAAATCGAAAGTAGATGATTTTCGAAAATCGAAAGTAGACGATTTTCGAAAATCGAAAGTAGACGATTTTCGAAAGTAGATGATTTTTGAAAATCGAAAGAAGACGATTTTCGTAAATCAAAAATTGAAATTAGATGCTTTTCGAAAATCAAAACTCGAAATTCGAGAAACGAAACTCAACAGTTTCGAACATCTCTAATCTGGACTTGGCAAGTTTTGCTAACTAATTCTTTACTAATATATGGGCTCTATAAAGGCCCTTAAGTTAGTTATTTAATGTCACGCTGGGTTCTCATGCATCCAGGTCATGGTATGTCTGTGGTATTCAGTTAGATCAACTGGACTTGAAATTTAGTTCTTGAAGACGTTTCTCTAGTCATCCAACTGGCTTTCTCAATTCAGAATCACTTGCACAAGACTTTGTTGGCAATAAATTCCCTGAAATTTGCCTCAATCAACATATAACAGCAAGGGACCTTCTGAATGCAAGGTGGGATTGCATTGTGGCTTAGAGGTGTTATTTAAACTGCCCAGGCATCAAAACAGCATTATACATGGTAGACAATTGGTGCAGAACTCCCCTTCCTCTAGGCTTGGCTAATACCTTGCTGTTATATGTATGCTGATGGATTGATATGTGGACAGTGTTATAGTTTGTGTGATTTTTGCTACATTTATTATGGAAACACTTGGTTGCCTGTACTGCTGTTTGGAGCTGTACTGCTGTTTGGAGCTGTTTGGCGGGACAATCCCGGCCAAATTGAGAGATCTGGCAACCCTGAAGAGGAGAGCGGTTGTAACAGACATTCCCACCAGCCAATGACAAGTGCTGTGTTAACCACGGCCCTGGGCCAGCTAAGAGGGGGCTTTTAGCACTCATCTTTGTTGTGTGAATTGTAAGAGAGGGCAGCACAGTTGTAAATGTAAGTGATTTCAGCTGCTGGTAGTGTTGACATGTAATGGGGGTGATATTATTTTTATATATCATTTTTGATATTGTTGGCCTTTAATAATTGCTACTGCTGGAATTTTATATCTACACTACATTTTATTTTCTATGGATTACATTATACATACAAACATATTTGCTATCAACAATACTGTTCATGTTGCAAAAGAATAGCTTTAATGTGTTGCTAGGAAAGCCCAAATAACCGCTACTGGATATCAGCACGCAACAGAGTTCTTATATTTGCCTAATTGTTGAAGCAACTCTGTCATCTCCAGCAACAGTTTGCATCCTATCTCTCTTTAACTGATTTGTGCAACCGTTTCTAACAACAGTGTAAATATTTATTTTAGTAAATGTTTCTCACCAAACCGATGCCTGAGATAAAGAAACAATAGCTGTGATTACCTCTTAGAAATCTTATAATATTCAAACAATGGGAAGTCATTAGACCTCCTTTTTAAGTGTAGAATCTTATAAAAGTGGTATAATGATTGCAATTTTATCTCTGCTGGCGCTATACTTTGTTTACAGGCGACACTTCATGTAGGGTAAACTTACATAAATCATGGAAATGCAGCAGAGGAATTGCCAATTACAATCTTCCAGCTATTTCTATGAAAAGATTTTGACCACCAGTTTATATCTCCAAAAGGTTTTATTTTTTTTAAATGAGAAATAACCTATAATCAGACTATCAGGGTTATTCAATAAAAACTCTTATCATTTAAAATGGTGCTAATTTTGCCCCAATCAATCGGATGTTAGCTTTCAAATGTTAAATAAGATCTGATTGGTTAGGGCAAAATTAGTACCATTTTAACCGATAAGAACTTTTATTGAATCTCCCTGATTGTGTTTATAACTTTAGCCAGCATCCTAGTCAACTACCGAAAACTCATTGCTATAAACTATACACTATGGGGCATATTTATAAAGAAACGATGTTAGCGCAAAAAAATTACCGCCGCACATCGCGGCCGCGAAAATAGCGATATCACCATATTTATAACTGCGAGCGACATCACCGCGATGTCCGGCGGTATTTTTTAAGTCCCTTCGCGGCGATACTGCACTTAGCGCTATGCGCAAAGGGACTTAAAATCCCTTCCTGGCCCCTCCGTCCTTGACCCCTGTGCGACCACCCGCCGCCGCCGCTTCCCAGCAATCCTAACCCCCAACCCCGCTCGCTGGCGGAGAGAGGAAGAGAAGGGCCCACTGGGAGGGATGGAGGCACCCTCTCCATCTTCTTTTTTCAGCCATCTACTGCGATGGCATCTGAAGTCTGCTACGGAGTACACCTCTTTATATAGGTTTGCAGAAAACCCTAATCCATTTCTGATTGGTACATTTATTAATGCTTGGTTTACATGCGTTACATTAACCAATCAGTGGGCTTGGTGTCGCCAGCCCTAAGACGTTGCGACGGATCAAGACGCCGGCAACATTGGCCTCGTTGAGGTTGGCGGGGCGCCCACCAGGGGTACCCCTGGCAGCTGTAGGGGTACCTCTTGGGGGTCGGAGGCCTCAGCGGAGCTGGTGTCGCCGGGACTGGAAGAAAGAAGATGCCGCCCAAGAGCTCTTTTAAGAGTCGCTCACTGGGGGTCCCGGTTCGGGCTGCGGGAACCCCGCCAAAGGGGGGTTCTCAGTGCCGCAAGGGCCCTTACAAGGGCCGGGGAGGGGACCCCTTAAGCCCCAAAGGCTCTTCTTAGGGCCGCAAGGGCACTTGTAAGTGCAGCAAGGGCCCAGATAGGGCCGGGGAAGGGGGTCCCGGTTTGAGCTGTGGGACCCCTAAGCCCCAAAGGGCTCTTGTTAGAGCCGCAAAGGCCCTGATAGGCCCGGGAAGGGGGGGCCCGGCTCGAGCTGCGAGACACCTTAAGCCCCGTAAGGCCCTTCTCAGGGCCCCGCTGGAGGGTACCTGCTGCAGCCCCTCCTGGCCTCCTGTTCCATATGTTTGCTGCAAGCGGGGATGGGGTTGGGAGGGGCTGCTCGGAACTGGCGGCAGCGGGGGGTCGGTGCCGCCGCCGCGGGGGGCGTGAACGCCCCTTGCTTTTCCAATCTGCCCTCATCTAGACCGGTATAAGTATGCCATTTTACTGATGTATTGTTTTTGACTGATCAGTTGACTTATTGTGTACTTTCTACATCTTTATGATCTGAACTTTAGACTCTATGTATGAGAGGCAGATTGTCTGTTTTTAAATGATTTTAAATGTGTGTCCCCACTATGAGTTTTTCTAATAAAGGACAGTTTTTTGATACTTTTCTAAAGCCAGTGTAGCAGCCTGTCTTTTTTCCCTCTTCTATATGATTTATTATTGTATTACAGACTTGCACCTGCACTACACTTAGTAGTTTGTATTAATTCAGTGCCCTGATCCATTTCCTCTTTTTTATTTAGTATTCTGACCACCCGCGGCGAGGTGTGCGTGCCTCCCGGGGCAGGTGCGGTCACCTGCCGCGATCCAGGGGGGAATCTCTGCCGTTTTCGACACCTTCAAGGTGGTGAAGTAATACGGCCGAGATTAGCGGTGTAGTTAGTGTACCTATTTAAATGTAAATATTGGAGGGTATGCTCCTCTTGATTTTATATCACGAACACTCATCCGTTGGCACATTAGCTAGCTACAGATATTTTTTTTTCCAACCAAGTCGGTTGGTTGTGGGTTTCACACATGAATCTTAGTTTGAATGTTGCTGAGTCAGGCAAAAACACTGGAAGGTTATTGTAGTTAATTGTAGCTGCCAACAATTTTCCAGTCTAAAACCAGCAGTATTTTATACTCTCACCCCTTTTCCTGCTTGGTCACCCAGATAGGGGCAGACTGGGAAGAGGAGCACATTCAATACATTGGTACAAGGGATATAGGGAAACTTTTTGTGGAAATAGCATTAAAGATATGAATTCAAAAAACACTTCACTAACAGATATTGAACCTTTTTTTCCATGTAACACTTATTTCCTAATTATTAGCTGCACTTGCTATCCCATGCTCTCATTTTTACATCCATGCTATTTCCTGTATTGGTAATGGCTGTAAATTGTGCCACATTTAGCTTCAGTAGCAGATTTTTTAATAATGGATGTGCAACACACATTGTGTGAATTCCACAACAATTATCTTCATAGTCAAAGTGCCTACTTTCTTTATGTGGACAACTATTACCAGCTGAAAATGTAAATTTATGTTTCTATGAACAATAGACATTAAAAAAAAGCTGTGTACCAACCTGCATGGTCTATCAACCGATCCAGCTCCTGGGAGTGTCAGTCCATGGAGGTCCGGCACCTCCAGCCACATAAATATTACAGCAAGAAAAATGGGACAACCCCTCTAACAAGTACAAAATCCAAACTTGGAATAAAGTTTGGATTTTGCACTGGTTAGAGGAGTCGTCCCGTTTTTCTTGCTGTAATATTTATGAACAATAGAACATTTTATATATATATATGTAACTGTCACATTGCATTAAAGGAAGAGTTCACTTGAAATGTGAGTAAGAGTGTATGTATGATCAAGACATATTTTGTTCACTAACTAAAGAAGTATAACAACAAACATCAGGAAATGCAGATTTATTTTGGTTCCCATTATTTCTTTGTTTGTAGATTTAAAAAAAGGGAAAGGTAGCCAAACCATGCTAATCATGCTAGCCAAGCAGAGAGCAGGAAATAAGTGGTTATGTAACCGTCTATTTCCACTAGATATACAATTGAATCAGAATAAATGATGGCATTCTTACAGGGAAAATGGTTTCAAGAGCAAAACCTGATAACCTGTAACAGAGCCTAATTATACCTGGTAAAAAGCAGCCAACCATTTGAAAGGGTAATTCAGCTATCAACTGACTTTTACTAACACACATTGCTAAATCTCTTGTGCAATCTCCACCTGCTTTTAATTGTTTAAAAAAAATTTCTTTTGAAATAATTGTCTGTATGGAACTAATGGAACTGATTTCTCACAGACTATTCCAATATGACAGAATTTTTCAGGAAATAACATGCATGGTTACACACGCGGACATGGAAGGGACTAGCCACAAAGTGATCCAAGGCCCCATTACAGCAACTTCTCAGATTTTTCACACTAAAGACCCCTCTATATTAGAAATACCCCCCATGCCATTCTTTTATCCATACCATCAAAAGTATGGGCGCAGTTCTTTGTAGAATTAGGAATGAGATCCCTGCGACCAAGAGCTTACAATCACCTGAATCAAACGGTATGCCATATGCATGCTTACACACACGGACGTGGCGTAATAACAGCATTTTGCCAGATTTTTCACACTAAACACCCCTCTAAGAAATACCCCCCAAAACTATATATTGTCATAATCTACACACCTTGAGCTACGGAATGGTGCTATTTTTTCATTCATACATGCAATGGTCACAGATCTTCATAGAATTTAGCTGATTTTCTGAGAAAATGAAGGAAAAAGTTCTATGTTACAAATCATTCAAAACCAGCCATGTATAGTATAGTATAGTATAGTATTTGAGTTTGAATAAAGATATACGTCCATCCAGTCCAACCCAATCTAGCAATATCCTCATTTCCTGCCTAACTTTTAATCCAGAAGAAGGCAAAAAAAAACCACCAAATATATGATATATCAATAGCAGTAACTTGCAACATTCCTTGTTTGCAGAAACTCATCCAGCTTTTTTTTTTAAACTGACCAATGAACCTGCCATAACAACGTCCAAGAAGGCGCTATAAAGCTATGGAACTGGAAGACACTTCCATAGCTTTACCGTTCTCACAGTGAGAAACGAACTTGAAGCCCAGTGAGAAACGAACTCACAGTGAGAAACTTTCCAAACTTGAAGCCTAAACGTTTTTTCTTCACGTCTTAAGGGATGTCCACGTGTCCTCTGTCATGCTCTATTGGTGAACAATGCCCCAGATAGTTTATTGTATGGCCCGTATTTATACACAGTAAATATATCCCCACGCAAGCGGCTTTTCTCTAGAGTACATAATTGTAACTTATCCAGTCTCTCATCATATTCAAGCTCCCTCAATCCCCTTATTAATTTAGTTTCCCTTCTCTGAACCCTTTCCATTTTAAAGATGTCCTTTTTGTACACAGGATTCCAAAACTGCATTGTATATTCCAAATGAGGTCTTATCAATGCTTTGCAAAGAGGGAGAATAACATTTTCCTTCCTTGAATCCATACCTCTCTTTATGCAAAACAATACCATGCTGGCTCTGGCTGTTGCCGCCTGGCGCTGATTGCTACTTTAAGTAGAGATGGACGAACTTTTGAAAGTTCGGTCCGTTTTCGACTTTCGAACTATATGGAAAGTTCGAAAACAGACCCATTTAAGTCAATGGGAGTCAAATAGTTTGAAAGTTTGAATGAAATACAATTAAAATATCAATGGTAACTTAATGTAAATGGCTGTGGGACCTGGGAAATGGTCTGGGAAACATGTTCAAATATCCAGAACTTTAGAAAAATCCATTGTACTCTCACGTGCGCTACTTTCGAGCTCTCACGTTCGAACATTCGATAGTATAATAGACATTTTACTCGCATATTTGTTAATTCGATATTTACTCGCATATTGGTATATGGACATTTTACTCGCATATCCGCGCGTCTCGAACGTTCAAACATTCGATAATTATCTAAATCTCGAAAATTATCGAAAGTTCGAGAAATCTGGGTCCGGGACAGTTTGAGAAGTCCGGGTCCGTTTGAACTCGGGTTCGAGTTCTAGTCCATCTCTACCTTTAAGTTTGTTATCCACCAAAACTCCAAGATCCCTTTCCAACAGGGATTTACTTAACACAGAGCCATTTATAGTATAAGCCCAATGTGACAATCTGGCCCTCAGATGTTTCCTGGGCCCTAGGCAGGTGCCTAGGGTTGCCTTGTGGATAATCCTGCTCTGCCCCCTGCAACAATTGCACATCCTCTGAAGTTTTTAATGGTCGACAAAGTTTTGTGTCATCAACAAACACAGAAACCTTGCTGACAATACCCACTTCCAAATCATAAATAAATAGATTAAATAGAAGCGGTCCCAACACAGCACTTTAGTCCATAATGATGAAGCCCCATTAACAACTTACAAAATAGAAGCCTAGTCCACTCCCAATTCGATTTGCTTACATGTTTATTCCCTCTATTAAGCGACTTAATCTCTCTGGATAAATAAAAGCAATTGGATAAAAGTGCACTAGGCTTCTATTTTGTAAGTATAATCTGGCCTGGTGCCACTGGCAGAAGGTTATCAGCTTCAGGATACGTTGTGATATAAGGGATAATGCACCCCTTAAAGTGTAAGATAAGAAAATTAGAATGTAAGTTCACTCCTCAAACTATAATGTATATATGGAAATCACACAACAAACATCAAAACTGCAAATTTAGAAAGCTGAGAGATATAAGACTAACATGAAATGCTGCACAATGTCCTGTTACCTTTCTTTCTGCTTCTTCTTTCTTCTGGTTATCAACTGAGCCAAAGAATTAATGCTATTCTCCTAGCTGCATATCTGAGCATGTGCAGGCTCATAACACCTGGAGAGGAGGCAGAGGGAAGGAAGAGAAGCACGTTTCACTGCTTAACAGGTTAGTCTTACATTGTAATAAGTAGCTTTTATAGGCTCAGTCTGTTAGAAGCTCCACAAGATTGCTTTTAATTTGTTACAGTATTCGAGATAATGCTTTCAATCTGCATGAATCTCCTAAAAATTGCTTTAAATCTGCGAGTCTCTTACGGATGGCTGAAACGAACATTCGTACACATTGTGCGTCACGGGTTACATAGAAACATAGTAATTAAGGTTGAATAAAGACATACGTCTATCAAGTTCAACCTATTCACCCTCTTTTTTTAACCCTACCTAACAGTTGATCCAGAGGAAGGCAAAAAAATCCAGCTAAAAAGGGGGGGAAAATTCCTTCCTGACTCCAAATGGCAGTCGGAAAGTATCCCTGGATCAACCAGATTTATATGCATTAATACCAGTAATTCTCAATATTTTTTAGTTTTAGAAACTTATCCAGGCCTTTTTTACAGCTATTCAATGAACTTGCCATTACCACTTCTGCTGGAAGAAAGTTCCACAGTTTCACCGTTCTCACTGTAAAGAAATCTTTCCTATACTGAAGATGAAACTTCTTTTCTTCCAACCTTAAGGATGTTCACGAGTCCTCTGATATAACCTATAAGTAAACAATTTACCAGAGAGTTCATTGTATGGCCCATTAATATATTTGTATAAGGTTATCATGTCCCCACGCAAGCGTCGCTTCTCCAATGTAAACAGCCCTAACTTGTCTAATCTGCCTGCATATTCAAGCCCCTCCATTCCCCTTATTAATTTAGTTGACCTTCTCTGAACTGCTTCAATTTCCAAGATGTCCCTTTTGTATATGGAGTTGAGGATGCTGAAAAGGCTAGTATGCTAAACTGTTATTTTCCCTCGGAATATAAGGTCATGCATAAACATGCGGGACACGTGGCCTTTTACGCCGTTTGTTGCGGGTGTTCATCAAGCTCGGGGGTCGGTCGGGGCTCAGGGGTTTGGTACAAAATCGGCAGGTGTGTACGAATCTTTAGTCGAGGTTTATCTAGACCACTGTTTGTTTTCTTTTCTGATTCACTTTTGTCTGGTGATGTGGAGTTGGATTGGAAAACAGCAAATGTAATACCAATATTCAAAAAGCATAGTCGTTCACTGCCGGTAACTATAGACCTTAAGGGCTAGGCCACACTAATGTGTTTTTTGCGCAGGTGATTGCACAGGCGATTTTGGTTAAAATGGAAATCGCGGGTACATGAAAATTCCTGCTATTTCCGATGCACATGTGTTTTGCGGACACCATTTTTTACTAAAAACACATGCATTTTTGTTAAATTACAAAAACACATGTGCAAACGCGGAAGAACGCGCATAAATCGCGTGCAATAAGGCTTGCGATTTGGTGCTTTTTAGTGCGGCCTCAGCCTTAAGCCTAAAATCAGTGGTTCAGTGGTAGGGAAGGTGCTGGAAACTTTGTTACGGGATCAGAACCTTGACTTCTCTCCAGAACTGATCTTATTTGAAGTAGTCAGCATGGATTTATGAAAAACAGATTGTGTCAGACAAATCTACTTGCATTTTGCTAAAGTGAATCTCTAATGCTTGTGAAGGTTCTCATTCATCCAGGTCATGGTATATCTGTTGTATTCAATTAGATCAACTGGACTTGAAATGTAGTTCTTGAAGACGTTTCGCTAGTCATCCGACTGGCTTTCTCAATTCAGAATGACTCTCTAATGAAAAAAGATTTGGGGGTTCTAGTAGATAACAGACTTTGCTGTAGCAAACAATGCCAGGCAGCAATGGCTGGAGCTAGCAAGATACTGTCTTATCTAATGAGCGGAATAGATTCAAAAGAGAAAAATAGTATTCTCCTTCTTTACAAGGCACTGGTAAGGCCTCATTTGTAATATGCAGCAGTTTTGGAATCCCATATACAAAAGGGACATCTTGGAAATGGAAGCAGTTCAGAGAAGGGCAACTAAAACTAGAAAGGGAAAGTTTAAGTATAAACTTTGAATTTGGCTTGTATTGGACGCATTTGGTAAGGGAATGTGTGTGCTTGTGCTGCGGATTTTAAAACTGAACAATGCCAATGATAAGGACATTGTTATTTTTTACTTACCCTTTAAAGGAAAACTAAACTTATTTTTTTAAAATCCTAATGTGAAAGCTTTTCTACCCAGAATACCTATACATTGAAAGATTCTTCTCTAGTTATTTGCATTTAGTAGATATAAGTAATAGATTCTGTAACAAAGAGGCTTCCATGTTATTGCCAGTACAACTCATAGCCCATGTTGGCTTCAAAGAGACACGTCGCTTGACCCCAGGAATCACTGTCCCTATGCACAAAATTTCTAGCTTCTCTTTCTAGTGAAATATAAAGTTTCTAAATGTACCTGTGATCAGTTAAATTGCTGGTGGTGCGCAATGTAAATGCTGTGTGTTTAGGAACAAACACACCAAGAAGTCACAAGTTCTAATCCCCTAGTTTACTTATGAAACAATATAACATAGTCTATTGCCTGAGTTTATTGCTTTTTTTGTTTGTTTCCAGTAGAGATGTCCGAACTTCGCAAAATCCGGTCTGCTCGAGGATCCGAGGATTTTCGGAAAAATCTGAAAATTCGGAAATCCGCGAGTGGACCCGTTAAAACGTATTAAAAGGAGTCTAAATAGCCTTGGTAACGTACACTTAGTATAGTATAGTATTTGAGGTTGAATAAAGACATACGTCCATCCAGTCCAACCCATCTAGCAATATCCTCATTTCCTGCCTAACTGTTGATCCAGAGGAAGGCAAAAAACCCCACCAAATTTATGAAGGGGGGAAAAAATTCCTTCCTGACTCTAAGTGGCAATCGGAAATTTCCCTGGATCAACTCTACTTTATGTATCAATACCAGTAACTTGTAACATTCCTTGTTTGCAGAAACTCATCCAGCTTTTTTTTGAAAATGACCAATGAACCTTCCATAACAACGGTCCAACTGGAAGACAGTTCCATAGCTTTACCGTTCTCGCAGTGAAAAACCCTTTCCGAGCTTGAAGAACCTTTTTTCTTCACGTCTTAAGGGATGGCCTCGTGTCCTTTGACATGTTCTATTGGTGAACAATGCCCCAGATAGTTTATTGTATGGCCCGTTAATGTATTTATACACAGTAATCATATCCCCACGCAAGCGCCTTTTCTCCAGCGTACATAATTGTAACTTTTCCAGTCTCTCTTCAAATTCAAGCTCCCCCAATCCCCTTATTAATTTAGTTGCCCTTCTCTGAACCCTTTCCATTTCAAAGATGTCCTTTTTGTACACAGGATTCCAAAATTGCACTGCATATTCCAAATGAGGCCTTACCAATGCTTTGTAAAGAGGGAGAATTACATTTTCCTCCCTTGAATCCATACCTCTCTTTATACAAGACAATACCATGCTGGCTCTGGATGTTGCCGCCTGGCACTGCTTGCTACCTTTAAGTTTCCAACAGGGATTCACTTAACACAGAGCCATTTATAGTATAAGTAGCACAAGGATTTTTAAGTCCAAAATTCATCACCTTACATTTATCAACATTGAATTTCATCTGCCACTTAGCAGCCCAATGTGACAATCTATCTAGATCCCCTTGCAACGATTGCACATCCTCTGAAGTTTTTAATGGTCGACAAGTTTTGTGTCGTCAGCAAACACAGAAACCTTGCTGACAATACCCACTTCCAAATCATTAATAAATAGATTAAATAGAAGCGGCCCCAACACAGAACCCTGTGGCACCCCACTTAGCACTTTAGTCCATAATGATGAAGCCCCATTAACAACTACTCTCTGCATCCTATTCATTAACCAATTTTCTATCCATGTACAAATGTGACTCCCAGACCAACAGACCTTAGCTTATACATTAGTCGCCTATGGGGGACTGTATCAAAAGCCTTTGCAAAATCCAAGTAAACTACATCTACTGCTATGCCAGAGTCTAAATTTCTACTTACTTCCTCATAAAAGCCAAGCAAGTTAGTTTGACAAGATCTATTCCTCCTAAATCCATGCTGGTTACTACTTATAGTGTCAGTCCTTGAAACATACTCTAGAACATGTTCCCTTATTAAACTTTCCAGGATCTTCCCCACCACTGAAGTTAAACTTACAGGCCTGTATTTACCCGGCTGTGAACGACTACCCTTTTTGAATATTGGAATAACATCAGCCTTTTTCCAATCCAGAGGCACACCACCGGACATGAGGGAATCAGCAAAATAAGAAACAATGGCCTAGATAAAAACTGAACTTAGCTCCCTAAGTACCCGAGGATGTATTTTATCCGGTCCAGGAGATTTATTAATATTAACCTTCTTTAGTTTTTTCTGTACCATATCCTCGGTTAACCAAAGTGCACTTGAATCTTTTATACCATTATTGCTACTATACTCTATATCTGTACTTGGATCTTCTATAGTGTATATAGAGGAAAAAAAATAATTCAAGAAATTTGCTTTATCGCCATCCTCCGTAACTAACTTATCCCCATTAATTAATGGTGCCACATTCTCAGTCCTCATCTTCTTACTATTAATATACTTAAGAAAATTTTTAGGCTTAGTGATGCTTTGTTCAGCTATCCTAACTTCATTATTAATTTTAGCTAGTTTGATTGCTTTCTTACACTCCTTGTTACAGTTTTTATAATCCCTAAAGGCCCTTTCCGTTCCTTCGGCCTTAAAGGTTTTAAATGCCTTTTTCTTCCTTTCCATTTGCCTCTTTACATCAGAATTCAGCCACATGGGCGCAGATTTATTTTTTTTACATTTATTTCTTAAGGGTATAAATTTAGATGTGAACTCGCTTAAAATCCCCTTGAACACAGTCCACTTCTGTTCAGTACATTTACCTGATAATATGTTATCCCAGTTGACATTCTGAAGAGCTGCTTTTAACCTGGGAAAATTTGCTTTCCTGAAATTAAATGTCTTTGTTAACCCAGCGCACTTTTCCTTCGATAACAAAGTCCAAATGCCACTATTTCATGGTCACTATTCCCTAAGCCTCCAGTTACCTTTATATCTATAATGCGCTCCACAATGTTAGATATTACCAGATCCAACAGAGCTTCTTTTCTAGTAGGAACCTCAACCACCTGTGAAAGAAAATTATCCTGCAGCAAATTCAGGAAATCATCGCCTTTTTCTGTGATGGCAGTTCCACCACACCAATCAATGTCAGGGTAATTGAAGTCACTCATAATGAGCACACTCCCCAAACTTGCAGCCCTTGCCAACTGCATATGAAGTTGACTCACCTCCTCTCTGCTAGCATTTGGCGGCTTATATCAGACACCAACAATCACATTACCCCCTTTCCTGTTGCTTAATTCCACCCATATTGACTCCACTTTATCATCCATATCACCAGTTATCTCTTCTTTTAAATTTGTCTTCAATTCTTTTTTAACATAAACACATACTCCTCCCCCTTTCCTTTTTTTTCTGTCCTGCCTAAACAAGACATATCCTTCTATATTTACAGCCCAGTCGTGAATGTTCAACCACGTTTCTGCTATACCTATTACATCATACTTTTCATTCAATGCCATCATTTCCAATTCTCCCATTTTGTCAGCCAGGCTTCTCGCATTTGCAAACATACATTTTAGATTATGATCCTGTAATTTATTAGTACACTTTAATACACATGCCTCCCTATCCCCTATGCTAGCCCCACCCCCCTTCCCGCCCACCACTGGCCTATCTACACCCTGCTTTCCTCCTGGGCTATCTATCCCAGTGAGACTGCTAATACCCTCCCCCCCAAACCTAGTTTAAAATCTCCTCCAACCCTCTAGACATCTTCTCCCCTAAAACAGCTTCACCGCCATCAGTGAGGTGCAACCCATCCCTACTAAAGAGCCTGCAGCCGACAGCAAAGTCTGCCCAGTTCTCAATAAACCCAAACCCTTCTTCCTTACACCACTCTCCTAGCCACGCATTAATGCTCCTAAGCTCCCGCTGTCTCCCTGGCTTAGCACGTGGCTGCAGTAGTATTTCTGAAAACACTACCCTGGAGGTCCTTGCTTTTATCTTGGCCCCTAGCTCTCGGAAATCATGTTTAAGGACCTCACCTCCTCCTCTAACTTTGTCATTGGCACCAATGTGAACCAAGACCGCCGGGTCACACCCGGCCCCACCCAATAATCTGTCTACACGATCCACCACTTCACTCAGGGACCTGGGTAATGACCTTGGAAACACGTATCAATGCCTACAATATCTAAAAATTACAGTCCGCTAGCGTGAATTTAAAAATACGGTATTCTTCGAAAATACGAGGATTTCCGTAAATACACGGATTCTTCGGAAATACGGACCGAACCGGAACTTTGATGATTCATTGCTTTTTACTACATCCTGCCTGTACAATGTCGAGCTTTGCCAGGCAGCTCTATGCCACCCAATACCTCCTGGCTAGGGGGTATGATGATATTCCATCAGCTACCCGGCATGTGAGGCGCAGGAAGCGCGCAATATTGGAGGGCCTGCAGCGCCGGCTGGCACACCGCTTCCACTTCCAGACCACTGTCTCTACCCTCCAGAGACAGTGGTCTGATCTTAAGAGGCAAAGGCCTCATTATGTGGAAGCCATACGGCAATTTATGGAAGGCAAGTATACTTTTTATTATATTACTGTATTGTAATAAATAGTAAAATATTTTAATTCACTTCTGACAAAAACATATTTATATATATATTTTTAAAAACATCAATAATCCATAAATTTGGCTTGAGAGAGAGATCCAAGTTCTTTGTATTTCTCATTCACTGGTTATTATTACATTATTATTATTCTTATATTATTCAATATCAGCCCTATTTAAAGGGTAAGTAAAGTCAAAAAATAAATCACTGAAAAGTGACTTTATTTAACACAACACCTATAAATTCAAAATTATACCCACACATAGACACAGCTAAACACACTTGGTGGCCCACCCTTTCATTTCCATGGCAGCCTTATTTAAAGGCTAAGTAAAGTTAAAAATGAAGTTGATCATTAAAAATGTATTTCTTTTTACCTTATAAATGCACACTGATACCCACACATAGACACAGTTAAACACACTTTACTGACCCACCCTTTTAGTTACATGGCAGCCCTATTTAAAGTGAAAGTAAAGTCAAAAATGAAATTTTGATCAATTATTAAAAATTGATTTTTACACTCCAAAAATTAAAAATGTTGTGTTACCCACAAAATCTATACAGGCTAGTGATGCTCCCCTACACCCAACCAAATTTTCCCTTTCCATGGCTACAATACACACAATAAAAATATAAGTACTTCGCCAGAATAAGGTATGAAATCATTGCCATAAAAATATGATTGACTTTTAAAGCAACTATAACATATTGCCTTATTTAATCTGTATTTTCAAGCAGAATTCAAAGTATATAATTAAATATACCCTTTAGATATTCATATTCATAATGTATTTTTTTATTTTAATTTGCAGCAGATTCATCCTCTGACACACCACCACCACCACCGTCCCCGCCAGAGGAAGCACCAGGGGAGGCTCCTGGTGTCAGTCAATTGGAAAAAAAAATTTTTCTAAATTTTTCATTTGACCAAGGCCACATTACAGCTCACACTCCAGAAACAAGCATACAAGTGCGTGTTTCCGGTGCGCTCATGTTTATTGCCGTGCAAGTGTAGTACGATTGCACAATTGTGCAAAAATTGAGGATCACATTAATTGTGCCACACTATTGTGTGCTTTTTAACACGTTGATGTGGCCAAGCCCTTTATCCAAATGTTTGCATATTTTTGACAACTTCTCCGAGAAATGTTTTAGTAAATGTATTCGAACATTTAATAACAGTGAGAGTTAAAATAAATTTCCTTTTTTTTAGCACTACCACCAACTACACCTCTGGGCAGTCCATTGCCCCCTCCGGGCACTGACACGTAAGTGCATCCTATGCAATTTTTTTATCTTTTTATTAACCTTGATTGTCAGCAAATAATTAGTGAAATTAGCAGTCATAATTAATTGAATTTTATTATTTTACTGATAAATATCTTTGTAAAAAAAATGCAACAAATCTATTAATTTGGCTTGAGAGACAGATCACAGTTCTTCTCATTTCTCATTCCCATTTATTGTCCCCGACTCCCCATTGTTTGGGCTGTATCTTGTCCCTCAGTTTTTGAGCTTAAGTCACGAAATTCGGCCCAAACGTGCAGTACAAGTGTGCGATTATCTTAAGTATCCTTTCCAACATTGTCCAACAATCACATACCCATGAACCCCACACAGCTATTCACACCTACTGGGGCAACTAAAGTGAAAATGAAATGTTGATTAATCATCTGAAAAGGTTATTTTTATAAATGGTAAATGATACCCACTAAACCTAAACAGATACAGGTAAACACAACACAACTACTGATATCCTCTTACACCCAACCCTCCCAACCTTCCCTTTCATTTTTTGGTCTGAAGAAATACCTTCAGATATATAATTGTCTTTGTATTGTATTTTTTATTTTAACCTTCAGATGATGACTCTTCAACCCCCACCCCCCTACCACTGCATGAGACGCCAGCGTGGGAGGATGAGGGTCCTTCCTGCAGCCAACAACGTAAGTGCATCCTAGTGAGGTTAATGTTTTTTAAAATCTTTCATTAAACCAGTTTTTCATTGCATTTTTGTGGTTCAAAAATTATCCAAGAAACGTTCACTACGTAGCCTTTTAGGAAATGTTCTTATACATGTAAAATTACTAATGAATTGGACAGTGATTGTTGAAATAAAACATTTTTTTTTCTAGAAGCAGGACCAGCCTCTCCAGACCTTCCACCCTCTCCGGGCTCTCCACACTCTCCAGGCCCTCCACCCTCTCCAGCCCCTCCAGTCCCTCTGGCGGCCATGATTCAAAATTGTAAGTAAATCATATGCAACGTTAATGAAATGTTATATACAAGACTATTAATATCTGTATTTTCCCAGTGTAAAATCCAAGCTACATGATGCATCATTGGGTACTGTGAGTTTGACAATGCTTTTATGGGGGCTGCACCAAATTTTTGTATGTAGCACAGTCCTAGCGATACAAAACCAAGAATGTTCTGATACAATTTAGCAATAAACATAATGTTTTATGCCAGCATTACCTCCTGCTGTTTATCAGTGATCCCCCATGATGCAATAATATCGCTTTAAGTGGAAGTTCAGTGATAATATATATATACTTATAAGAAAAAAGAGCAGTATTTTTACATCCTAATGACCTTAACCTGTCAATTCAGCATTGTGTCTGTGTATAAAAAAATACTGACTTCCTGTTTGCAGGACCCCTAATAGAGATCGTTATGGTCTTGCCCTTGACCCAGTCCCTGGGTTACTTCAGTTGCTCAGTAGAGATCTGAGCATGTGTGACCCATCCAACAGCCAATCAGTAGAAATCACTGTTACCATAACTAGGTATGCATAATATAAACTAAGAATTTTACAAATAATGATGTCTTATACTGAGCTTTCCTTTTTATGACATACCGCAACATTATTGCATTTCAGTACCATGTACGTGTAAGTAGCTGTCAGGTGCAAAATTGCATCACCCGCTTGGTGCTTTAGGAAATGTGCTCGAACATTTTCAACACAATTCTCGCAATATTTTCCTCCACAGAATTCGAGAGCATGCGGCGGGAATTCCGGCACAGCTTGAGGCAGGAAATCCGCCACTTGGGCCAGCGCCTGGACCGCCACCTGACCAGACTGGAGAGGAGACTTACCAGGCTGGAAGAAAATTAATTTTTTTTTTATGTTTTATTTTTGTAAATAGTTAAAAAAAAAATTATATATCATAAAAATTATTGTTAAAAAAAATGTTTTTGGGTTTTATTTTTCGATATATCAGATTATTCAGATAGATTCATAATCAATTTTTATTTGAAAAATTACAATACACAACTATTTAGCTAGCTATATGTCTGGTAATTATAATTGTATATACCTTACCATTAATGCCATTACACACACCACATTGGCCACATTCCCCTATATAGTAGTTTGCACACAACACACAGGGTAAGAAGGCGATGGGGGTACTGGATTACATAATGTCCATTGCAGTTTGCCACCATTGTTGAAGAGCCAGGCAGGCTTGGCCCCAATGGACATACCCCTCACCCCATTGGATTCTCTCCCTCAGAGTATGCTTCGTGCAAGGGAAAGCAGGTGAAAGGGTAAGGCTTTGTAGGAACCACACCATTGAATTACAGCAGGCCCACTGCGGTTTGCTACCATTGTTGTGGGGCAAGGCAGGCTTGGCCCCACTGGACATATCCCTCACCCCATTGGCTTCTCTCCCTCAGAGTATGCTTCACGCAAGGGAAAGAGGGTGAAAGGGTAAGGCTTCGTAGGAACCGCACAATTGAGTTACAGCAGGCCCACTGTGGTTTGCCACCATTGTTGTGGGGCCAGGCAGGCTTGGCCCCACTGGACATACCCCTCACCCCATTGGCTTCTCTCCCTCAGAGTATGCTTCGTGCAAGGGAAAACAGGTGAAAGGGTAAGGCTTCGTAGGAACCGCACTATTGAGTTACAGCAGGCCCACACTTTGTAATATGCAGTACTGCTCTCGGGCCAGGCAGGATTGACCCAGAGCTGAAAACATTAGGCACAGAGTAGCTGTTGCAGCTGTATGAGATGGTCAGAGTAGGTGACACCACAAAGGTGCCTCGTGGAGAGAGAAGGAAGAACAAATATGGAGTACTGCTCTCAGGCCAGGCAGGATTGACCCAGAGCTGAAAACATTAGCCACAGAGTAGCTGTTGCGGCTGTATGAGATGGTCAGAGTAGGTGACACCACAAAGGTGCCTCGTGGAGAGAGAAGGAAGAACAAATATGGAGTACTGCTCTCGGGCCAGGCAGGATTGACCCAGAGCTGAAAACATTAGCCACAGAGTAGCTGTTGCAGCTGTATGAGATGGTCAGAGTAGGTGACACCACAAAGGTGCTTCGTGGAGAGAGAAGGAAGAACAAATATGGAGTACTGCTCTCGGGCCAGGCAGGATTGACCCAGAGCTAGAAACATTAGCCACAGAGTAGCTGTTGTGGCTGTATGAGATGGTCAGAGTAGGTGACACCACAAAGGTGCCTCGTGGAGATAGAAGGAAGAACAAATATGGAGAACTGCTCTCAGGCCAGGCAGGATTGACCCAGAGCTGAAAAAATTAGCCACAGAGTAGCTGTTGCGGTTGTATGAGATGGTCAGAGTAGGTGACACCACAAAGGTGCCTTGTGGAGAGAGAAGGAAGAACAAATATGGAGTATTGCTCTCAGGCCAAGTAGGATCGACCCAATCTTAGAAAAATAAGCCACAGAGTAGCTGTTGTCGCAGAGCATTTGCTATTTCACAACTTGAATGCAGTAGAGCAAGGTAGGACCATATATGGCCCTGCCAATAAGAAAAAAATGCCATTTGCCAGTCGCGGGCATCAGCAATAGGGATGCTGTACTGAGATGTGATCCATGCCTCTTTCATCTTGATGAATGTAAGGCAGTCCACATTCTCAGTTACAACACCCCCTGCCGCACTGAAGGTCCTCTCCGAAAGAACACTGGATGACAGGCATGAAAGGACCTCGATGGCATACTGTGCCAACTTGGGCCAGATATCAAGCCTCGCCACCCAGTAGTCCAGTGGATCCTCAGTCTCTGATGTGGCTACACCGGCCCTGGATCCAATGTAGTCGGTGACCTGGCGACTGAGGTGCTGCCTGGTGGAGTTGCCAGTAGATGGGCCTGGCAACTGTGGCTGGAAGAATAGCCTGAAGTTGGCCGCGAGGCCGCCTCCAGTACTGCTGCTCCTCCTGTCAGGCACAGGGGGACGTGAGCCCTGTTAATCCCCAACATCAGTTGCTGTAGGCCTGTCAGCACCTGGGAAGGCAGAACAGAGGCAACGTAGCAGTGTTGCCTCATAGTGCTGCATTCTACCTTCCCTCTGAGATGCGGGGATAAACTCTGACACTTTACCCTTATAGCGGGATCTATAAGGGTGGCCACCCAGTACTGCTCCTTCTCTTTGATGGCCTTAATCCTGGGGTCCTTGCGCAGGCATTGCAGCATAAACAAACCCATGCGCCGCAAACTGCCTGCCGCAGAGGACCCCATGTCCTCGATGTCACTGAGGACAATAGTGTCAGGCTCAACCTCTCCCCAACCACAAATGACATGTGGTACTTGGGAGGGTTGAGATGTCCCCCTAGTGGAATGCCCCATTTCCCCTTGGTCCAGGTCACCTAAATCCCACTCCTCATCATCAGACGGCTGCTCTGCATCACGGTGTCGGCGTCCTCCTCTTTCAGTAGCTGCTGCTCGACAGCGAGTGCCCTATCAAGTATGCCGCGCAGAGTGTGCTCAAGGAGGAACACCAGTGGGATGGTATCCGCGATGGTGGCATCATTGCGGCTTACCATCCTGGTGGCCTCCTCAAATGGCTCGAGCACACGGCAGGCATCGCTACTCAGCAGCCAATGCCTGGGTAACAGCAAACCCAGGTCCCCAGAGCCTGATCTTGCCTCGTACTCGTACAAGTAGTCTATGATGGCTCGCCTCTGCTGGAGCAGCCTCAGCAGCATCATAAGACTAGAGTTCCAGTGGGTAGGGGTGTCAGAAATCAGGCGGTTCTGCGGCAGACCATTCTGCTGCTGAAACTCGGCCAGACGAGCTTTGGCCGTGTATGACCGCCTGAAGTGACTGGACACCCTCCTAGCCATCCTCAGTACCTCCTGGAGACCAGGGTACTTGGTTAGGAACCGCTGGACACCCAGGATGAGAACATGCGCCAGGCAAGGAACATGTGTGACTCTGCCCATGTGAAGGGCAGACAGGATGTTGGTGGCATTGTCACACACGACCTTGCCTATTGAGAGGTGGTGTGGGGTCAGCCACCTCTCAACCTGCCCTTGCAGTGCTGCCAGCAACTCTGCCCCGGTGTGGCTCCTATCACCGAGGCACACAAGCTGCAACACTGCATGGCACCGTCTCGCCTGGCACGAAGCATAGGCTCTGGGGGGGCACGGAGTTGCCCGGGAAGAGGGCTCACCAGATGAGGAGGGGGGTGGAGACTGGCGTATCACCAATGCGTGGTGGTACCACCATCTCCCCACTTGCGCACCGTGCCGTGTCTCTGCCGGCTAGCAGAGTGACCCATTGGTCGGTAAATGACACATACCGCCCCTGGTCGTGCTTGCTGGACCACGCGTCTATAGTAATGTGGACACACTTCCCCACACTGTGCTCCAGCGAAGCAGATATTTCTGGGCAAAGTACCTACGGCCAGGGACCTGCCACTGTGGTGTGCCAATGGCCACAAACTCCCTGAAAGCTGCACTGTCTACCAGGCTGAAAGGTAGCAGCTGCACCGCCAGGAGTTTTGCTAAGCCGGCAGTGAGACCCTGGGCTTGGGGGTGACTGGGGGACAGTTTCTGCCTCCGCTCCAACAACTGGGGAACCTGCCTTTTAGCTGACACTCCAGCAGCAGTGTCAAGAGGCCTCTTAACACCGCATGCTGGGGCCAAAGGCTGCCTCTCCTCCCTAACTTCCACCGAGGAAGCAGCTGATGAGACCGGAGGGGGAGGAATGGTGGCTACCTGGGCACGAGGTAGGGAACATGTGAGTGCCTGCATGTTCCCTGTCCGCTGCTCCCACCGGGCAAGTGGTGCAGTATCATATGTCTCCTCATAGAGGAGGTGCCCAAATGTGATGTGGTCTTCCCACGGCTAACACGTTGCAGGCACAATTTGCACACTGCAACCGTGCTGTCACCTGGAGCCAGTGAGAAGAACTCCCACACCGCTGAGCCACCGGCACGACTCAGAGCAGAGGTCACCTGCTGCTGTGGGCACCGGCACCAGATCTCATTGGTGCCGTACCTCCACGTGCACCACTAGGTGCACTGCCTCTGCCCCTGCCCCCAGTCCTGCCTCTGGGTTCAGGATCGTGCTTATGCTCTGAGGGACATCCCTCAGAGACACTATGCTCCTCCTCTCTCACAGAGGGCACCCATGGACGATGAGGTGACCTCATCGTCCACTTCCACCTCCTCAATACTGGAGACTGTGTCACTAACAGCAGCAGCATCTGGAACCTCACCCCCTGCATTAGTTCCCTGGCTGTTTACAGACTGCTGCATGAGATCGTCAGACTCCTGTCCCCCTGTGCACTTTCCTCCGCCTCAGGCGACAGGAAAGATTGTGCATCAGTGCACGGCTCCTCCTCAAGCACACTAGCCCCACACATAGTGTGCGAAAACAGATCCTGAGACTCCTCCTCTGGATCCCCGAAGGTACGGGCCATGTGGGCAACGAACTCCTGATAGAGAGGATCAGGGTCCATGCCCTCAGTAGGAGCCTCAGGTGAGAAAGGAGCAGGCACAGTATCTACAGTGGCAGCTCGGCTGCTCTGTGCCTGTGAGGAGGTGGATGAGCAAGGCTGGGTAATCCAGTCTACTACCCGCCTTCCTTAATCAGAAGGGATAGCCCTAGCATGGCTACCCCTAAACATATCGAGTACGGTTACCCGGCTGCCCTGCGAAGGGCCAGGAAGCTCCTGGCCAGAGCCTTCAGTAGGCTCTCCTCTGCCTCTCCCTCTACGTGCAGAAGCACCCCTGCTCCTGGCTCTCCCTCTTGCCCTGCCACACACACAAACACAAAAGACAAAGCAACAAAACAACACAGAAGCAAACAAATAAACACAAAGCTTTTTTTTTTTTTTTTACACTAAAAACACAAATAGGGCCCCCAACTGACAGCAAACAGCAGATCAGACAGCAAAAGCTGCTGATTGCTGCTAAAGGCAGCACTGTCAGCTACACAAAACACACAGACACTGACACACAGATACAGAAAGACAAACAAAAAAACAGGACACCTAGACCTCTAAAAGGTCTAACACAAAATTTGTCCAAAGGACTTATAGGGGGGTTAGTCCTTAAAAGAACTTTTGGGTCTCACAAGGGTAGGACTGTTGGGTCTCAAGATGTGTGAATACAGGGGTGGTTAACAACAAGTGCTAAACCACCACGCTGAAATTCACACACAGAAAGCTCAAAAAAAGCTCAAAAAGCACAAAAAACTCTCTCCAACTCCTACACTGTAAGGTCTCCACTAAACACACTCCAACACACTGACAAAATGGCGCCTGTGATCACAAAAATAGACTATTGGGGCACAGGTTCGATTCCCCATGCTCCCTTTTTTTGTTTTTATTATGTGTCTAGCAAACGATAAAAACTCTACATGTACCAGATAATTACTTATTAGCCATTGTGGCAAAGCAGTAGAAAGCTTTAATTTTAGAAAGACACAGTATAGAAGGTTGCTGGTTTGATTCCCCATACTTACTTTTATTTTTTGCTGAAATGTTAAATGTTCCGTTTCCTTAATCCATGCTAGCAAAGACATACACTCTGTATGAACATTACACTTTTTGTATGAAAAGCAAAGGAATTTATCAGTTAGGGATAGTAGCATTTGTAATGTGTTTACAAAAAACCTGCACTGAAATCTGAGTTCTGTGTCAGAGGGAGGGATCTCTGAGCTGTAGCATGATTGGCTTCCAGGAAGCAAGACTGTGCACACTTAGCTGGGTGTTCCCAGATAAGGTGAATTATGGGAGCTGACCCCTAGTCCTCAACAGGTTATTTTCATAAATCACCCAGCATCCACAGCAAAGGGTAGAGATGAGACACATGTTGACATGTGTTTCTGAATGTGCTCTGTCTATTGGGACAATGTTGTCTGGGGACTTTAGTTCTCCTTTAAATATGGCTGTCACATGAATTAAAGGTAGGTCAGTAGGTGTGTGTGTACTCGTGTCTGGTTGGGGGATAAAAGACTAACTTTTTTGATTATTGGTCAAAATGTGTTTTTTTTTACTATACTTACCCTTTAAATATGGCTGCCACATGAATGAATGGGTTGGTGTATGTACCTGTGTCAGGTTTGAAGTTAAAAAAACAATCTTTTTGATTATTGATTAAAAATTTATTTTTGACTATAGTTACCCTTTAAGTATGGCTGCCACAGTAATGGAAGGATAGGTCGTAGATCAATAGATCAGTAAGTGTGTGCACCTGTGTTGGGTTCGGGGTTAAAAAAAACCAAATGTTGTTGATAATTAGTCAAAATAGTTTTTTTGACTAGTTATCCTTTAAATATGGCTGCCATGAAAATAAAAGGGTAGGTCAGTAGGTGTGTGTACCTGGATCATGTTGAAAGTAAAAAAAAACAAAAACTTTTTTGATTATTGTTCAACAATTTTTTTTAAAATTTACTTTAGTTAATTACTTTAGTTAGTTATGGCTGCCACAGTAATGGATAAGTAGGTCAGTAGGTGTGTGTACCAGTTTCGGGTTGGGGGTTAAATAAAACAACCTTTTTGAGGATTGGTCAAAATTATTTTTTTTGACTTTAGTTACCCTTTAGGTATGGCTGCAACAGTAATGGAGGGGTAGGTCAGTAGGTGTGTTTACCTTTATCACATTAGGGGTTAAAATATTTAATATGGCTGCCATGAAAATAGAAGGTTAGGTCAATAGGCGTGTGTACCTTGGTCTGGTTGAGGGGGTGTGGGTTTTTTTGTGTTTACAACTATAAAACTATCTTTTAATGAGGGTAAATCAAAATTAGCTTTTTTGACTTTAGTTACCCTTTAAGGCTGCCACAGGAATGGAAGGGTAGGTCACTAGGTGTGTGTACCCATGTGAGATTGGGGTATGTCTTTTTTGTTTTAACAACCATAAAACTAACTTTTAATGAGGATATATCAAAATTACTTTTTTTAACTTTATTTATCCTTTAAGTATGGCTGCCATGGAAATTGAAGGGTAGGGCAGTAGGTGTGTGTACCCATGTGAGGTTGGGGGTATGTGTTTTTGTATGTATGACGATATAACTTACTTTTATTGATGATTGATCAAAATTCGTTCTTTGAGTAATTACCCTTTAAGTATGGCTTCCATGGGAATGGTAAGGTAGGTCAGTAGGTGGGTGTACCCGTGTCTGTGTGGAGGGTTGGGGGTATCAGTGTTTGTATTTATAACCATGAAACAAACGGTTTTGAAATATCCACATTTGAGGATTGTTACCATTATAGTCTATGGGAAAAAATGTCCCAAAATCTGCAGATAACGCCGTAACGCTTCGCAGATTCCTTAGCTAGAAGATAGCACACTTCTCCTATATGCACCGCATGTCTCTACCAAATTTCATGTCTCTAGCTGAAAAATTGTGGGAGATACAGTCCAAAAAAAGCGGAAAAATAAAACGGAATAGAAAGAACAGCAATTTGACTCTTCAAGATAAATTATAAAGGGAATTGAGGGCCTAACTATGCTATACAAATATATTAATGAGCCATACAATAAACATTGTGGTGCATTGTCAACTAATAAATAATATTAGAGGATTAGAGATTGGAAGAAAAGAAGTTTCATCTTCAGGTTAGGAAAGGTAGGCTGTATGAGTTTCCAAAACTAAAAAACATTAGTTCTGGTTGATCCAGGGATACTTTTAGATTTGGAGTCAAGCAGGAATTCCCCACCCCCCTTTTTAGCATTTTTCTTGTCTTCCTCTGGATCAACTATTAGGTAGGGTTATAGAGGAGGGTTTAAAGGCTGGACAAGATGAATGTGTGTCTTTATTCAACCTCAATTACTATTCCTTCTTTCAAAGCTGGTATGTAACAAGAAAATGCTGAGTGTAGTAGCTAATACTAATGTGGAATACTAAGTCTAGTATTTCCAATTTATTTCACTAATGACTGCCCCCAGTTGACTTCTTCGTTCCTATTAATAGGACGATGCAATAATGTTCACAATGTCATATTTGATCTTTATTTTTTCAGAAACTTTTAAACTTTCCAAAAACCCTTTAAACAGCAATGTATAAAATTTTTGGACATATTCGCGTGCTATGCGCTTTTGCAACGTGTTTGAGCTAGTTTTTAGCGCGCAAATTAAAGCCTTTTCAATTGTGGCTTTAAACCACCGCAAAAGTTTCCTCAACTTAGCACTCACTGTTCCATGATGTGTCAATGTTTGCAAAGTGATTAATACATTGAGGGAACAAGTGCGGGTAGTTTGTGATAAGGAAATGTATTGCATCTTGCCCCTAGTGTTCAATATTTTAATGACTCTATACAACACTAATTTGGACAACAAATTTCACATCATTTTATTTGCAAATCCACAATAAGGAACACATGTTTATACAAATTAGCATTGTAAAAATGACAAATTAGAGGCTATGCTGGCAATATTTAAGGAAAGATATTTTCCCCCTGTTCCTCTTATTTTTCCCCTCAAAAATGTACAATAGGTTCTAAAAAACTTGATTTGTTGAAAACTCATTTCGAATATTTTTCCCAAATAGGAATTTACTTGAATACCTTCTGGTGCATACCAAAAGAAGGTTTTACAGCTGACATGCACAAACTGGCATAAGGCATCAAATGTAATTTTAAATACAAATACTGTTGCAATAAAAGTGCCCTAAAATTGCAGATGTATCATGCTTTCTCCATTTTTTTTACATAGTTTTACCATTCATTCTACTACATCAGAAAACTGATAAATAATTTAAACCTCTAATGCAATATGCAGCACGTTTACTACTTTACTACTTGAACAAAAGATTCAGTAGAAAATAAATCTAACACTGATATCCTATTTTGATAAATATAAAATAGTCAATTACACCAATGTGTATTTGTATAAACAGTGGCATTTGAACAGACTGAAAGTAAACATATGATTGCACCCAACAAATTACAAAACAAGCAAAACCGCTGCTTTAAACATATCTGTTACGGCTAGGCCACACCAGCACATTATAAAGTGTACAGTAGTTTTGGCCAATTTGGAGCGCAAGCAACCCCGGTTTTTTGCGTTATTTACGGTCAGATTGCGCAACGTGAAATCGCAGCAAAAGCGCACCACAACACGCACCAGAAACACAATTGCGCACACGATTCCAGTACGATAGTGTGCGTTTTAGTGTGTCCTTACCCTAAGTCTTTAGCACAATGCGTTTAACTTTAGAGTTATAATATTGTACAGAAAATAAGAAATTATTGATTTTGTGTACTTGAATTAGTTTTATTTGGGGAACTTCATATCTTCATATAGTGCAGTATATGTATTTAAATGGGTATCTGGGTGCAGAAAAGAAGAAAAGTGCGGTTATCAAGTGGAACTATTAGGTGTATAATACAAAAACACTTTGTGTACTTGTGCTAATGGTATGGCTAGATTTCTAATAACTACCAATACCAGGGTGACATGCCACTGTGATATGTTTCTGCAAAACACTAGAAGAAGTACCAATAATTTACAAAGTATTTACTGGTGAATACAGCAAAATATCAGTACAATACAAAGTGGTCTCATGCAGGTGGGTAGTCCTCAAAGGACAGTCTTCACACAATTCACACACTAGGCAGCAGTTTACCTAAAAGTGCCCACAAGATTATTTGTTAGAAAACACATTTCAGGGGAATGTTTTCCTCATGAATGGAAAAGTCCCACTGAAAAATGTCATTGTACTTCTGCTCAGTGTGTGAATAAAAGCAAAAACAAAAAACCTGAATTTATTTGGCACATTTGTATATTTTGAGTAATATCATTAGTGCTTATTCTAGGATCTATCAAATTTAAAACTTATCACTGGGGCAAGTCACGTAAAGACCGGACAATGTTCTTTTTAGTTGTCTGACGCTTCTAGAAGGTCTGATAAATGCTGGGGAAACACACAAAGTGTATTCACTCGGCACTACAAAAAAGTCAGGGCCTAGAGTACAAACTTTAGGGAAATATATCTATTTTTAAAAGGGAAATTGCTGGCTTGAAAAAAACAACAACATTTTTTAAAGCATCATTCATTATGGGTTTAGTTTTAGCTAGGACTTTTATTCAGGACTAATTTGAGATATACAAGTGCAATGTGCCACAAAAATCGAACATCACAATGTTGAAACTACTGGTAGTCTGGTGCACCAATCCTATACACATAAAATGGTGCACTATGAGCCTTTAATCATCCAGTTGCTCCATTGAAACATCTTCTGGGCCTAATGCACATGCTCTTAATCTCACCTCAGCAGTCAGCAACCTAGTAAGCAAAAGTTCTTCAGCATTGTATGGATTGTATAACTAGCAATAAAAATTAAGTAAATTTCACAAACAAAACACAAAAATAAATAAAATATACAAGATACTACTGGAAAAGAGACATGACAAAACATTTAAATTTATAAAAAGGTAAAGGTTGTAATGGATTTTATGACAGATTCACCGAATAAAATATTCAGTTAGATTGAGCTTCACATATTGTAAACAATCTGATTCAACTACCACTGAAAAGAACAATCTAGATTAAGTGCTCAAACAAAAAAGCAGAAAATGAAAATTAATGGCTATCATTATACCTATATATACATAAATATTTACACACTCACATTACCAATTAATGTGACCTTGAAAAGTTGTCTTGTTTATACAATGTCCCATAGTGTATACATACAATAAAATGCTAAATGAAAAAGCAAGGACATTTGATTCTTGTACACAGGACTATTTAAAGGATTATTCCTCAATGATAAATTAGAACAACTGACTAGACAATATCTGCTCTGTAATTGGGAAGGACATTGTATCTACAATTAAAACAATATAATAAATATCAAAATACACACCCTTTAATGCAGCTGAAAACTCATTTAGAAAGCATTCACTATGTTACCAGGAGGACATTTATAGCCACACAAAGCCCTCACACACACAAGCAATTAACTTGTTTTTTTGCCAATTCAGATTTTGCTGAATTTAAGTATTTTATAACAATATCCAGTTTACATCAAATTACATTTGTTTTTCTAGATCCAGTTTTGAAACAATCTATAACTGTAAGACTAAATGGAATTGTCAATCTAAAGGCATAAGGTTACCTGGATTTTTTACTGGCTTTTTTACTTACCTGGAAGCTAAATGTACGAGGTGAACATATCTAGATATCCAACAAAATCTTATTAACTAAATACAGTTTCCTAGCACACAAGCCCTAACCGCTCAACAAGTGAATGTGCTGTGTATGCCAGAGGCATAAATAACTGTATTTTGGGAGAACAAGGCCTAAATGGTATGGTTAATATTTACGGTTGAAGTATTTAAGTGTAATTCTGTTATTTTTTTGAGGGAAAAAAATGAGAACATATTTTGTGCTTTCAAGAATTTATACAGCCAGACTTTGTCCAGCCAAATATATATATATATATATTTATATATATAGAATGCATGTTTTGTGATATATATTTTTACATTGATGATTTATAGGATTGATGAAGACTGATTTCAGTGCCTGCTATAATTCCCATGATCCATCAAGAGTCTATGCAGAACTGTGATACTTATCCATAGAAGCAAATTAAAATATACATCAATGTGGAATGTGGAAAAGACATGGCTGCAGCAGTTTAAACAAGTTATGCTCTGCAAAGTCGATTTAGCAAAAAAAAAAAAAAAATTAATAAATAAAAATAAAATAAATTGGTTTGAAAAGAGCTATATGACTATGTTCATATATACATAATTCTATGCCCATCAGTAATCAGTGGGCAAATTGTAAATATATTCTTTCAGATGGTGTGACATTATATGCAATTTGCATAAGGCCGACAGTCTTTACAAATAATTTCCTTTTACTATCCAAAATGTTAAAATAATATGTCTCCATATAAAAGTTATTTCTTTGTCATGGCATTCATAGATTACATGTGATTTTTATGAATTATCTAAATTACTAAGGCCCTTCTACAAATTTGACTTTGTATCCTACGTTGTAACATTTAAGTCTACTGCATGATTTGAAATGGATCATTTCTAATCAAAAATGCTGTATGGGGACACAAAAAAAAAATTAAATGCATTTACACTGTCAGAGAAATAGCCATTGTTTACAGCTCTACTACTCTTCATGTCAACCTGTTTAAAAAAAAAAAAGTTTAAACATGATTTCTTCCCAGGAATCCCCTCTGCAGTGCATCTCACAATGTGACATACAAGTAAGTGCAGTGGGACAGGTCTGTGTTCTATACATTTCAAAATTCATCTATATTTGTTGAAACATTTGGTGTTGCTGGATTTGAATCTTGGGAAATGGCTGCAACTGTAACGATTCTTGGAGAACCTAAAACGCCAGTGACAGAAGAGTCTAGATCTCCAGTTGTGACAATTGCCAGTGCTGTTCCACCACCTTTCTTGTTTTGATGGGTTTTTACATGTTTAGAGAGATGATCACTTCTCATAAATCTCTTTGAACACTCGGGGCATTCAAACCTCTTCTCTCCTGCAAAGGATAAAAAACAGTTAATAAATATCTATATCTATCTATCTATCTATCTATCTATCTATATATATTCACCAAATAGTCAGAAGTTGTTTAGTGTGGCTGAAATATTCAGTAGCATCAATCCCTGAGGTGTGTCCGCTCACACACCAAACGATCCAACAGGAACAACAATAACGGCAGGGAGACACAGGCAAACCATTGTTTGCAATTCAAAGTGAAATTTAATGCTGCTTCAACAGGGTCACAACATGATTCGAACGTTCAAGTGTTCTAAAGAACATAGATATACATACACATACATACAACCAGCGAAACACCGCACACAGGTCTTAACTGCCAATTTTTTTATTAGCACATATGTAGATGCACTACATTTCGGGGATCACACTCCCCTTCATCAGGTACACATGTTCACATAATGCTAAACCATCAACTGTCTTATATACCCTCCCCCACAGGAACTGACCACACAATTCAACCCCTATCTCAAGACACACCCCTTTAAATTAACCCTTACTAAGTTTAACAATATTAGAAATTTACAAAAAACTACAAGAAGAAGATTTCAAGAAAAACAAACATGGTTTAGACATTATTTATTTTAGGAAACGGAAGAGGTTGTAGTCTTTATTTAACCCATTGGGGTATAGACTATTGAGTTGGTGTACCCACCATACTTCTCTTTTTTTCAATTTTAGACTACGATCGCCCCCCCCCCTCTTTGGATTCAACACCCTCTCCAGTACCCTGAATTTTGTCAGTGTGTCCTGTCTCTATGAAGTGTTTGGGGACAGGCAACTTCATGTCTTTTTTTCTTATACTGGAGCGGTGTTGGGAGATCAGAGATTTGATCATCTGAGTAGTCTCCCCAACGTATATCAGTCCACATGGGCACCAAAGCACATAAACCACAAACGTGGATTCACATGTGCATAGTTCCCGAATATGATATTTTTTATTGGTCCCTGGATGTGTGAACGTGGGACCCTTATCTACAAACTCACACTGAGTACAGTGCAGACAGGGGTACATTCCAGGATTTTGTTTTCCTAGGAATGTATCCCCGTCTGCACCATCTCGTCTGAACATGGCCCTTACTACACTGTTGCCTATCGTGTAGCCTTTACGATAGTTAATCAGGGGTGGTGACTTAAATTCCTCAAAAAAAAAAAAAAAAAAAAAATAATTATATAATATATATATATATATTATATATATATATATAATATATAATATATATATATATAATATAATATATATATATTATATAATATATATATATATATATATTCTTTGGCAAAAGTATTCGGCCCCCTTGAAGTTTTCCACATTTTGTCACATTACTGCCACAAACATGAATTTTAATGGAATTCCACATGAAAGACCAATACAAAGTGGTGTACACGTGAGGTGGAATGTAAATCATACATTTTTAACAAATCAATGACTGCAAAGTGGGGTGTGCGTAATTATTCAGCCCCCTTTGGTCTGAGTGCAGTCAGTTGCCCATAGACATTGCCTGATGAGTGCTAATGACTAAATAGAGTGCACCTGTGTGTAATCTAAGGTCAGTACAAATACAGCTGCTCTGTGACGGCCTCAGAGGTTGTCTAAGAGAATCTTGGGAGCAACAACACCATGAAGTCCAAAAAACACACCAGATGGGTCAGGGATAAAGATATTGAGAAATTTAAAGCAGGCTTAGGCTACAAAAAGATTTCCAAAGCCTTGAACATCCCACGGAGCACTGTTCAAGCGATCATTCAGAAATGGAAGGAGTATGGCATAACTGTAAACCTACCAAGACAAGGCCGTCCACCTAAACTCACAGGCCGAACAAGGAGAGCGCTGATCAGAAATGCAGTCAAGAGGCCCATGGTGACTCTGGACGAGCTGCAAAGATCTACAGCTCAGGTGGGGAAATCTGTCCATAGGACAACTATTAGTCATGCACTGCACAAAGTTGCCCTTTATGGAAGAGTGGCAAGAAGAAAGCTATTGTTAACAGAAAAGCATAAGAAGTCCCGTTTGCCACAAGCCATTTGGGGGACACAGCAAACATGTGAAAGAAGGTGCTCTGGTCAGATGAGACCAAAATAGAACCTTTTTAGCCAAAATGCAAAACTCTATGTGTGGCGAAAAACTAACACTGCACATCACTCAGAATACACCATCCCCACTGTCAAATATGGTGGTGGCAGCATCATGCTCTGGGGGTGCTTCTCTTCAGCAGGGACAGGGAAGCTGGTCAGAGTTGATGGGAAGATGGATGGAGCTAAATACAGGGTAATCTTGTAAGAAAACCTCTTGGAGTCAGCAAAAGACTTGAGACTGGGGCGGAGGTTCACCTTCCAGCAGGACAACGACCCTATACATAAAGCCAGGGCAACAATGGAATGGTTTAAAACAAAACATATCCATGTGTTAGAATGGCCCAGTCAAAGTCTAAATCCAATTGAGAATCTGTGGCAAGATCTGAAAACTGCTGTTCACAAACACTGTCCATCTAATCTGACCGAGCTGGAGTTGTTTTTCAAAGAAGAATGGGCAAGGATTTCAGTCTCTAGATGTGCAAAGCTGGTAGAGACATACCCTAAAAGACTGGCAGCTGTAATTGCAGCAAAAGGTGGTTCTACAAAGTATTGACTCAGGGGGCTGAATAATTACGCACACCCCACTTTGCAGTTATTGAAATTAAAATGTTTGGAATCATGTTTGATGTTACTTCTCACATGTACACCATTTTGTATTGGTCTTTCACGTGGAATTCCAATAAAATTGATTCATGTTTGTGGCAGTAATGTGACAAAATGTGGAAAACTTCATTTATGGAAAAATGATAGTCATGATAGAGTTGGCCTAGACAGCAATGTACTTTGACTAAGTATGAATACCATGTGATCATAGATCAATGTCTGTAGACAAGCATTCTGTAAACAGTGACCTTTAACATGTTATGTTTTTTCTCACAAACCATATAATACAACTTCAGATTCCTTTGAATCAACTTAAAATATAGACATATTACATAAGTCACATCATGATTGAAACATCTTTCTTCGACCTTAGATACTATGTAAATGTTAAAGAACTAAAGATTGCAAAGGAGAAAACAGGCATCCAGCAAACTGGTTAATTGCTGCATTATTTTCCAAGTTGCAGTATTAAGAAGAAATCCAACAAATAAATTGATTTCTAGGCTGGGTACCCGACATTAACCAGCCTGTTATCAGTGCATAATGCCCATCAGTATCCCATAAGGGCTGCTAGCTCAGGCATACAATTATAAGAAAGCGATATCAGAGAAATCTTTCACTAGAATAAAAAGCCCAGTAACTTTCTGTCCTGGCAGTCTCTCTAGAAGTACAGAACAAAATGCACTGTCTAGAGATTTTTGTGTACACTTATTTAACATGTGTATTAATTAACCTCCACAGGGAGGCTTAAAGATAAGGTGGAACATGGTCTCTAGCAAGTTTTATATTGAAGTTACAGGCTAGAAAATCATATTTTTTACAATTTTTAAAATAAAAAATGCAGCCCTTTGGCAACTGTTACCTACTTTGTTGTTCCTTACCAGTTAACAGACTCAGGGGAGGACTGGTCACAGGGGCAATTTACCACAGGCTTTGCTTCACTAATTGGGCCAATGGCTGCTGGTGTAATGTCATGCCACAAGGCTGCTAAGAAAGGGACTACGTTGCCAATGGTCCTAAATGTCAAAGCTCTCTGGCTGCTTCTCTGTAAATTAGTACTTCCCAAGTAGTTTACAGTAAGATTCATTCACTTGCCCACATTAACATGGGGATTGGAGAATCAGACTCCTTGGTATCATGGCCATAATTAGCAGAATTGTGAGTGCAAATAAGTGAAGGAAACTAACTACTCAGTGAGCAAGAGCCCAGAGTCTTGCTAGAAGTGGGGACATGTAAGTTGCTAAGAACTGCATGGGTCAAGCCAGCAAAGGTTGGTAGGAAATACTTTTTAACAAGCCATTATCTTGCAGGGGTATATATGTTTGTATACGGTAAACCTACAAAATATGTAAATGCTAAACCTACAATATATGTTAATGTGTATTTGCCTACTAGTCCAAAAAGTTCTAGTCCCCCCTGCTGAATAATATACAGGAAAAATCTCTTAAGTAAATTGACAAATGCTGCTCAAGTTGTACTAATGGAGTTTATTATACCCGAGTATAAGCCGAGATTTTCATGCCTTAAAATTAGCCTGAAAACCTAACATCGGCTTATACTCGAGTGAAGTCCTAATTTAGATCCAAATGCTGCAATTGCAGATAGTAACCAGCAAATGGCGCTGTGTTTAAAAATCCTTCACCTGCATAGAAAGTTACAGGAGCTGATCTGCCTTTACACTCCTTCCTGCTTCCTGTAGTCTGGCTGCTGGACTCACTCAGCACTGTCACTGTATCCTCATCCTCATCTGGATGCTGTCAATCTGATGGGTCTTCTCAGTTTGGGGCAAAAAATGGCTGCTAGTTCAATGCAAATGATAGCTTGAAACTACAACTCTCAGGTGACATTTTTATCTATTGGATTCAGAGAGCCCTTTACTATATGGGGGCAAGAGAGACCTTTACTATAAGGGGGCCAGAGAGACCTTTACTATATGGGGGCCAGAGTGCCCTTTACTATATGGGGGCCAGAGTGCCCTTTACTATATGGGGGCCAGAGTGCCCTTTACTATATGAGGGCCAGAGTGACCTTTCCTATATGGGGGTCAGAGTGACCTTTCCTATATGGGGGTCAGAGTGACCTTTCCTATATGGGGGTCAGAGTGCTCTTTCCTATATGGGGGTCTGTAGAATTGTAAATGATGGTAAGCTTAATTATAAGTTTATTGAACCTTGCCACTCCAGCAACCATTGCATGCTGGGAGTTGTAGTTTCCAAACATCTGGAGTCCCAAGGAATTAGGGGTTACTGGTACTGGATTTGGCCATTACTGTATGGGGATTCTGCTGTCCATTTAAAGGGCAACTTAAGCCCCAAAAAATACTGAATCAGAAGGCAGTAGTGGTCATAATTTCTAGCCTCAGCTTTTACTTGAGTGAATCAGTTTTTCAGGTAAAAATAGGTACCTCAGCTTATACTCTGATCGACTTCTACTCGAGTATATAGGTAATAAAATCTTATTGTATCTAAAACTACTACAAATCAGTGGCAACATCCCCACGTAAAACTGCATAAAAAGATACTTCTAGGTATGGATGTATCACTTGCAACAATGTGTGTGGAGACACTGTAACAGGGCTCTGAGGGGCCCTGTTGACGACCCGTAGTCTCAGGGTTAAAAAAAAAATGCAATTTGTAAAGTCTGGTGGATTTATCAACCAGTTGTATCTAGGTGAACTTAAGTACATTCAGTCCCAATCTGTCCTACAGGCTTTAATATATGCTACTTTCTTTTATCAGATCTACTTTCAGTAAATGCTTATGGGCTATTTTCCCTCTAATTTAAAAAAAGTATGTGTGCATGCAAAGAATTGTGTGCGTTACACACCGCAACAATTATTTTCTAGTAGATTTGTATGCATGCACCACTGTAACCTGTGAGTGCAATCCTGCAGAGTTGTGCGTGAACTCTGCAGGCCTGGAAACACTGCTTTTGGCACATGCCAGAAAGAAATGTGCCAGCTGTAAGTGTTTGAAATTTTTATTTCATTTTGTTGAGGTGTATTTGCAAAATACGAAGAAAAAAAAAAAGCTTTATACTACACTATAAATAAATACATGGAATTGTAAAAATAACTTGTTTATGTATTAATACATAAAACAGATTTACCAGTGTGAGTTCTTCTGTGTCTCTGTAATTCATCACTTCTTGTAAATCGCTTGCCACAAAATATCCAATTGCACACAAAAGGTCTTTCACCGGTGTGCCAGCGAAGGTGTGCTCGCAGGTGAGAGGTCTTGCCATAGACCTTTCCACAGCCCTCAATGTGACAAATATGTTGTTTCTTTTTTCCAGGTTCACTATTACCTCTAACAAAAAAATTGGATTATATAAAAGAAATGCATCCTATAAACAAAAACTAAATTAGTACAGAAAATATTTTCAATTATTAAAAGAAATGTTAATAGTCTTGCTAATAACAGAAGATTACAGGCTGATGGGTCCATCGGAAACAGTATTATGGTCTGGGTGTTAGAGGGTAATTTAGCAATATAACAATTTTAGTTTTAGGAAACTTGGGATAAACTATTTAAGTCAAAATATCAGCTGTCTCCCAGTACACCTGACTGTCATATTACTGGTTGTCTTATTGCTTAGAAAGTTTGTAGGAAGCTGGGATCAGCCCATTTGTATTGTGCCTTATAGCCTATGGCATATAGGCAGTAAGCAACATCAGTCCCGTATACCATGCCTTTTCATAAACATAGTAAAATTAAAGTACTTAAAAATAAATATAATATCCTAATTTTATTTCATAGAATAAATAAAATATATGGAGAGGAAAAAAAAAGCACAAGTAAAAACTGCAGATCCAACCCAATTATTATAAATATATTTTCAAGCATTAAAGGGTATGTTCTGTGATTGGCTAAGGTGCAATATGCCTTAGGCAATCACAGGAGCGGACACCGGTTGAGCCCCTCCTACTTGACTTCCGTGCACGGAAAAGGCGCGAAAGTCAAGCAGAAGGAGTCGGGGGAACGAAGGCTGGTGAGTACATTTGGGGGTACCTATCAATGCTATAAACCTCGACATCGCAAGGTTTATAGCTATGTGTAGGTACATAGTAAAAATTGATTTGGAGTTGGATATACCCTTTAAAGGGCATGTTCACCCCTTGACAAACTTTCTACCCCATAACAAGGACCAAAACCATTGGTTTTGCAATACTTGCCTTGCTCCCTGGCATACCTGAAACAAGATATCTACCTTGAAGCCTACTGGTCCCTTGGTGCAGCATCCACCTCCTTTCACAGCATTACAAGCTCATACGTTTGTAAAAGAGGCAGCTCATGTAGTGGTCGCAAGTCATTAAGCAGGTCCTACTTCATTTAACTGCCTCACTAATATCCTAATGCTCTGTCCCAAAACAACTTGGTAGAAATTGATGAGGTACACATATATACTTGTGTATGCTTTAAACAATGGGAATTTAATGGGAGTTGCATAAAGACCTATGGTATACCTAATCTATTTATATTCCTACTGAGATGCTGCAAATCATTGGTCATGACTGCCGGCTAACACCCAGAAGAGAGGAAATAAAGGAATCGCAGTCATTCAGGAACACCGGGGAGCCTGGTAAGTATTGCAAAAGTAGGGTTTGGGGGGGGGAGGGAGTCCTATTTGTGGGGTATAAAGTTTGTCAGGGGGTATTCTTGACCTATAAAAAGCTCTTGTGGATTTAAAACCTTACATATGTCAGATACTAAATTATTTTGCATACCTTCCTTCTCCTTCCCTGCAATTAGGACAAGAACAAGCAACTCTTCTTAAGCGTTTTCCAGTTTGCACTTCTTGATCTGAAGATGGCTGGGATTGTTGGAGCTGTACTTGCGTTATTTGGTCTGGACTGACTGCACCAATGGCTGCATTTGCAATGCCCCCCACCGCTACAGTAACTGGAGCGATGGTAGTTTGTTGAACCTTTACTCCATCAGCTCCTTGCTGTTGACCTGAATTAGAAGAGAATTTAAACAAACTGGTGATGTCATACAGCTTTTCTGATAAACACTTAGGAACAAAACAGAATAGCTGTGTGCAAAGACAACTGTTTTCTCATTAATCACCTGTTTTTCATCTAGTTAAATTGGATCATCTACAAAACAAGGATTAAGCCGTAAGGTGAAAAGGTGAAATGGGCCCATTGTACTGCTACCAAAAAGTGGTAAAAAGGCCGACATGTTTCCTTCAGCTCTAGGCATAAGGCAATATTAACACAGGTTGATATTTTGACCCGATCCACCACACGGTATGATATATCTGGAAATGTATTTTTTTTTGGCACAATTACTTTTTTCACTCAATTTTGGGGGAAAAATGCCTCTGCAGGGCAGGGACCTCTTTTCTCGTGTTGCATGGTTCTAACACTTGTATAAATGTTTATATATTTATGGATTCATTTATATTTTTTGGACCCCTTGTATGGCTTTTTGTATAATATTATTGTACTGCGCTAAATCTCCATTTGGCGCTATATATAAACATGTACCGTATGTCAATAAAGTACACCCTCGCATTTTTATAAATACTTTATTATATATTTTTATTGGATATTATTTTAATTATTATTTATTATTAAAATGTGACTCCAGTACAATATAAAGTAGTCAGTGTACAGGTTGTATAACAGTGTATATTTGCTTTCCCCTCAAAATAACTCAACACACAGCCATTAATGTATAAACTACTGGGGAAAAAAGTGAAAAATGTTCACATTTCTTGTGGCCACCATTATTTTCCAGCACTGCTTTAGAAGGGAACTAGTCTCAAAACAACATTGTCCCAATCATCAGAGCACATTCTCTAACACACCGAAGCCATGTCTCACCTTCCCCTTTGCTGTGGCTGCTGGGTGATTTTTTAAACAAACCTGTGGGTACTAGACGTCATCTCAAATAATTCATTTGGAAGTCTGGACCTCTGTGACCTCCTGTTTCTACAACAAGTACGTTTATCTGGTGTCAGTGAAATTATCGGAATATTTCCACAATTTTTCTATTGTATGCATTTTGTATTGCCCCAGCAAAGCTGTGTGCAAAACACGTGGCAGGAAAATAAACTGCAGGGTAACAAGCAGTCTTATCAGGGACTTCCATATTGGTAACGAGAAATCTGTATAGAAAATATTGTGCATAGAGACAAATAGTCAGGGGGCATGGTCAATAACACATGCTCACAATGCTTTATGAAGACTACATAGGCTGAGAGATTGACTTGTTGGCCATTTATTAAATTTACAAGGGGTACTAGAGGTCAGCTCCTATAATCCACCTTAGCTGGGCGATACCCAGCTAAATGTACGCAGTACATGCACATGCTCTGTAGTGATCAACAGATAAAAACAAGGAAGCTGCAGCATTGCTTCCTAAAAGCCGACAGCCAATCATACAACAGCACAGAGATCCTCCTTCTCCATGACACATAACAGGGATTCCTATGCAGTTTTTGTGTAAATCTATTTAAATGATGCTGTCCCTAACAATGATATATTTCTTTGCTTTAATCCATTTCATACAAAAAAAAGAAAAGTAATTATTGATGTTTATTTCTTAGCTAGCATGGATGTAAGGAACAGAATATTGATATTTTAGTAAAAATTAAAGAGTCTGGGGAATTGAACCTGCAACCTCATGTAATTAGACTATTATCCGAACAGGAGGAGACACACACACACAGCACTTCATTTGCAAACAGGTTTGTTGCAATGTTTCGAATCATGTGTGATCCTTTCTCCGAGACAGGATCACACATGATCCGAAACATTTCACGATAAACCTGTTTGAATAAAAGTCTAATTGCACATTACTTGCAGATAGTCTGAAGATTTTAACTCATGACCTTTTAGACAGTGTAGTTCTAAAACGTGTGTGTTTATCCTGGTGAGCCACCACTGCAGATGCAAATTTCAGAATCAGGAACAGAATAAAAAAAAAAAAAAAGTCAGTAAAATGGGCTGATTATTTGAATTGCCCCAGGCAGGTTGCAATTTACAATGGTTGGTAAATAAACTGCAGGGTAACAAGCAGCTTTCAATGTCTTATCAGGAACTTTTATAATGGTGTGGAGACATCTATATAGAAAATACTCTGTGCATAGAGACAGTGAATAATATGGTCAGAGGGCATGGTTCTTTGAAGATTACATTAGCTGTGAGTTGTACTGGCACGAACATGGAAGTCTTCTTAGTTACATGTACTAAATTAAACTACTAAAGAAGAATCTTACAATGTATAGTTGTCCTGAGGAGAAAAGTTAGGAATAAAATAAAAATGAAGTACTCATTGCTTTTAGTCTCTCTGGAAAATATTGTTACAAACAGGCAGGGACATGGCTATAACCTGACAACCAAACATTTTTTTAAAGTCCTAATGTGAAATCTTTTTTCCCCAGAACACATATACATTGTAAGATTCTTCTTTAGCAAGGTGTATTTACGTACATGTGAGGAATAGAATATATAAGAAGATTTCCATTTTGTGGCCAGTATAACTCACACCATATGTAGCCTTCAATGTGCCTTGTAAGCCAGTGGACCTGTTGCCATGCCCCCAGACCCCAGCATTCAATTTCTCTATGCACAACAGATTATTTTCTATACAGATGTCTCCACATCAATATAGAAGTCCCTGATAAGACTTGGAAATCTGCTAGTTAATCTGCAGTTTATTTTCCAATTATCATGCATTGCGGACAGCTCTCAGGAATTTTATGATTTTTTTTTTCCGTCAGTGCTTGATAGAAAATAAAGTGTAAAGATTACTTTTGGTTTTTGTATGAAATGCAATTGAGTGTGTGGGAAAATAGATTAAAAATGTTAAAGGATAACTGTGTTGCCTCAATGCATTTTTAAAAAGAAACTGCTTTAAAAGGAGTAAAGGTATGCAGCCCTCCATATACATTTTTTTCCTGATTTCCAGCCTCTCTTGGTCTTCAATTAGCCTTCAATGAGCCATGCAGTGAAGGGGGCGTAACAATTCTGTCTGCCTATAACTGTCACTTGGAGCTAGCATGCGAGAAAACACTCCTGCACCCACCCTTGATTAGCTTGATTATGTAGGCTGCATTCTAGCAACAGGACAGTTCAAGTTTGTTTGACTGGTAGAGAAGGAGGAGAGAGGCTATAACAGACATTCCTACTGGCCAATGACAAGTGATATGTTAATGATGGCCCTGGGCCGTCTAGGAGGCGGGCTGTTAGCATTCATCTTTGCTGTGTGATATCTAAGGGAGGGCAGCACAGTTGTAAATGAGAGTACCAAGTGATTTCAGCTGCTGGAAGTGTGGACATGTAATGGGGGAGATGTTTTTTTGGGTATTGTTGTCCTTTAATAAAGATGGGTCTCTATGCTGTTATATGATTGGATGTCATCTTCTAGGAAGCAAGGCTGCAGCTTCCTTGTTTTGATCTGTTGATCACTACAGAGCATGTAAAGTGTACTGCGTGGATTATAAATCACCCAGTAGCCACAGCTAAGGAAGACACAGCTTGTTGTATCTCTGTGAATGTGCTCTGTGTATTGGAAAAATGTAGTCGAGGATTTAGTTACCTTTAAGGAAAACTGAAAGGTGCAAGCACTCAGTAAAAAATCTTCTGCTTTAGTAAGTAATTTTCTTAAGAACAGGGGTTCAAAATATTTGCTCTACTTCTCATAAAATTGTATTGGGAAATAAGTTGTTTTTAGGGTGCAGTTGGCCTATAACATGATGTTCAGATAAAAAAAAAAAACTTCTCTCATCCATAAAAATCAATTAATTGCTTGACAGATAAGAAAACATGAAGAAAGAATTAGTCCACTGAATATTACAAACAGCACAGCCAAAAAAGAAAAATACAAACAATAAGTGTGTGTGTGTGTGTGTGTGTGTGTGTGTGTGTGTGTGTGTGTGTGGACAACTTAAGAGGGGTAGTCAATATGTTTAGAAATTGCCTTATGGCAGATGAGCTCCTAGAGCATAACTGGATTGTTATTTAGGCAAGTACAAGCTTTTAAAACAAGTATGGCAGAAAATCACTCATTCTAATTCTAACTTTTCACTTAAGGTCTACCTTTAATATGACTCTAAAAGGAAACGTAACATTTTATTACATGTAAACAATAGCTAGTCAAAAGAGCCTCCTCTCTATTAAAGAAGGTGAGCACCTACAAGAGAAACTTTTACTTCTTCTTTAAAAAGTCATCTATACCACTCCCCTTTCACTTTTTAGGGAACATTGTCATTTCTAAGGGTATTTCTGGTGCGGTTATGACAGTGAATGAAATATCAGCTATTTTAAAGTAAATATAAAATAAGTCTTTGACAAGCCGATATCTACATAGAAATAAACAATATACTTAAAATGGGTATTGATTTACTTTTGCATTTTCCTTGCAGATATATTCAAATGTGACAATTTTGGTGTATTTAAACCCCCCCCCCCATTTCAGCTGTAGGGTTTTTTTTTTGCCTTCCTCTGGATCAACTGTTACGGTAAGTAGGGCTCATAAGAAGGTTATAAAGGTTAGACTGGATAGATGTGTCTTTTTATTGAACCTCAAATATTATGTAACTGTTATTTGCATGTTAGTCTAAAGCATTTATGCATGATTGGAAGTATTGGTGATGTTGCATCTACGCAAGAATGAGACAAAGAAGTCAAACATTTATTGTATACTGTAGTGTAATGTATACTATATTCAAAAATAAAAAAAATCAGTAGCAGTGGTTTGCCAATAGGTCATATGTGTTCATAAAGGAAACGTGTCACAAAGAACGAGTTGTAGTTGATATCAGCAGATTTGATATAATATTGCTATTAATGATCTCCCTCTGTCAGATTAGGTGGATTGATAAATCGCTAACCATTCTGAAATATGAATTTTCATTAAATAAGTTGCAAAAACAGTCTGCTGATCATATTTTCACTAAAAGAAAGTGCTACACAAAAGGAGCTTACCTCCAACACTAGTGATAGTTACTGGAACTCCTTGGACTTGAACACCTGTGGCACCTAGGTTTGCCACACTTACAGTCTGCAGATTAGGCACAGATGTAAAGTGAGCAGCATTAAGGGTAATTGGTGTACCAGCCACTGTTACTGGTGCAATCTGTGCAAGTGTTGTACCACTGCTTGTAGACACAGGGGTTAAAGTCAATTGTTGTGGCAATCCAGGGTTTTGGACCTGTAAGTTTTGAAGACTTTGAATGTTTTGAACCTGCACAGTTTGCCAACTTATCTGCCCAGATGGTGTTAATGTTGGGGCCCTAATTAGAACTTGGGTAGGACTAAGTGCTTGAAGCTGAACATTCTGCAGCTGTTGCTGCTGTAGAGTCTGGATTGTCTGCCCTGATTGGAGTTGAAAAGACTGCTGTGGTATGGCTTGTATTATCTGTTGCTGAGGCTGCTGAATTTGTATTTGTTGTAAAACTGGCTGACCCACAATCTGCACTTGCTGCAAAGAATTTGACTGTTCAGGCACATTTTGTAGTCCATTTGCCTGAAGCTGACTGCTCTGGGCTTCTGTTTCTGTAACAGATGCTGGAGATTCTTCTGCAGTGCGTTCAACATTTGCTGATGTGCTCGTATACTGGCTTGTTTCAGCAGAGCTGACAAGAGTGTCACTACTAGTCAAAGTTGTTGATATGGTGGTTGTGCAGGTTGGAGAGGAAGAGGAGGAGGGAGATTCTGGCATGGTACTTACAGAGGAAGTTGTTATGGGTGTGGACACCAGCTGATTTCCATTGGAAACTCCGCCGTCAGTAGGCTGAACAATTTGTGCAGAACCTCCTCCTGCTGGCACGCTGTTTATCACAGGAAGAGCTAGAGTCACTCCTCCAATGTTTATAGGCAAGGTTGTCACTACTTGTGCAGGGGTGCCAGGAATAGTCTGCAGTTGTAATGGTATAGAAACGCCTGGTCGAATTTGCACTGGAACAGATTGACTGGCTAAATTCTGAGCAATGATATTTCCAGATGATGTTCTATTACCAGCAGCAATAATAGCTTGATTATTTCCAGCTGGAATAAACTGTATCTGACCTTGTAAATCTTGAAGTGCAGCAGTATTTCCTGGGCTGATCTGTATGTGCTGGCCTTCTAGTGTCTGAATTTGAGGAATTACCTGATATTGCACATTACCACTTGGTGTTTGTACCTGGATAACTTGGAATTGCCCAGGGGCAGGTGCCGAATTGCTAGGTTTGCTTTTCGTAGGAGAAACATTTTCACTGTTACTACCAGAAGAGTTAGCAGCAATGGCAACTCCTTGTTGAGATATGTTGTTTTCTTTTGAAACAGGAGGAGCTGCTGCTACAATCTGCCAGGCACTGCCAGCCAGTTGAGTTGTAACTAGTTCTAACTGTTGTGGTTGGTTTTGCAACTGGACCAGGCCTTGGCTGGGATCTATAATAATCTGTTGCTGACCAGCACCTTGATTTTCCCCAGTAGTCCCTATTTTACTGCAGGTTGCAGCTAGCAAGGCCAGAGGAGAAGGCTGCGAGTCCTGTCAAGAGAAGAACAAAAGTGGGAGGGCTTAGTGATGTAGGGGTGTGACCATTATTTACAGCGCTAACATTAGTCACTTGGCAGGAAGTGGTCTTGTTCTCACAACTGCAAACAGAATACAGCTATCTGCTGCAAATGCAAATATTTAAAGCACAGGAAGACAGAATATAGATCAGTTAGGGCTAATGTGCAACATCACTGATACAGATCGTTCTTTTCTCCACACAAGTGAACTATTTTTCTGTAGGACCAACAGAAGAATTTGAGGTACCAAATAAGGACTTTGCGCAACTCAAATACGTGAAATTGCTTTTTTATTAAATATACACAACATATTTTGGACAGCGTGGTCCTTTATCAAGTGACACTAGCCAGGCAGCTACTGGTTGTGAAGGAAAGGTGTTGCAGAAAATGGAACTATTCTTCTGCATCACTTGCCATTTTACTTGAATTACATTACCTGTGATCCTGATGTTTTGCTCTTTTTTTTATTTTCTAATTCATTCGCCTTTCCTCCTTCACTTGCCATTTCTTCTTCTGTTTGATCTGTAGATAAAAAACAACATACATTTTAATAAAGCCACATACGGACATAAAAAAGTAACTTCACTGCAAGTTCACAAGGATATTTTTGAGTACCAAACCCACAAATATATTTGATGGGTAAAAAAATGAAGTTGTGTAAGCATTCATTAAAGTGACATTACACAAAAAAAATCTGCCTCAGATCCAACCGCAGCCCACTAATGTAAATGAAACTCACATAAGTTTCTAATAATTTGTTACAGGACACTGGACATGTCTAGTCTTTAGGTCCTGTAGTGTTTTGCTAAATTGTAACTTGCTACATCAGAAAATGTAACATTAAGAGGCAATGACAGGTCTCACAATCATCAGTTCCAGAACCATAAACGCCAAAGATGCGCCAATAGTGGCCCTGAATAGCACTGTCACCTCTTCCCTTTAAAACATATGTAAAAAAAAAAGACAGGTCTGTATTTCAATTTGAAGCATGATGCAGGCTGCAATGATTTCAGTGTAGCCATAGAGCATGCATTTAATAAACGTGTAGTTTGTCTAGCAGCATGAAGATCCTACATGTGTTCAGTTCTAATGGAAAGAGGTGGAAACCATATGCTCTAAAAGCTGTTACTGAACTACAGCTCTCAACACCCCCTTAACCAGCTGCAGTCTAGCAACAACCAGGAATAGCCACAGGCTGCATCTGCCCTGATGTAGACACATGTCAGGCTCAGAAACCCGACCCAATGGATCCAGTCCCACCCCACACAGGAGGATTCAGGGCATGGGGAGGAGGAGGTGGGAGTGAGGGGATGAAGGGAAGGGGGTGGGGGTTGTTACGTACCGCTCATGGTGAGTTAATACTTATTCGTAGCGGTGCTAAGCAGGAGGAAGGGAAGAGGCTGGAGGGGATGGGACGGGGGGTGGATATAAAGGCCGGTCGCAGTGGCTCAGGGAGGCTGCTGGAGGAGGAGGTGGGATGGGGGGCCTGGCTCTCGCTCTCTCCCTATGCGAATGGCGGCGATAAGGGGGTTGTGGCGTAGCAGCCTCCGTCTCTTCCCCCGCAGCCGGGAACCTGATTGACAACCCCGGAGAGGGGACGGCAGCCGGGGCGGACACAACACATATCTACATCAGCACCATCCTGCCCCTTTTCTCCCCAACATATAGATCCCTTCACAGCGGCCTCCTCCTCCCCGGGAACCTCCTCTTTCCCCCCCTCTTCGCCATTGCTACTTACCAGGCGACCTCTCGCTTCTCGGGTTAGTGATGGCGGCGTCACCCTTCACGCTTCCTCTGCCCCTCGGCTGCGCTGCGAGTTCTTTATTTACAATTTGTCGTTTTTTTATTGATCTCCCCTCTCTATAGAGCGGATTATAGTTTAAATATTATTATTATTCTTTCTGCCACTGGCACATTCCCCACCCCCTTTTTCCGCCTCCTCCCCTTAGACAGAGAGAGCTGGGCGGGAATGGCGCGGCCTGGCTCCTCCCCCTCTCCCCACTGCCTTGACCGGGAGGGAGGAGCTTGCGGGACTTTAACCCACCGAAAGTACTGCCCACACAATTGGGAGATGCTGCCGGTAATTATGAACGTTCCCCAGTCTTAATGATCGCACTACAGTATAGTGCCTCTGTTGTACGTTACTAGCAGGCAACACGTACAAGTGAACTTTTAACAGCTTATCCTTTTTGATGAGTAGGCCTAAATTAAACATTTTTCAAATGATACTTTGTAAAGGTGTTTGAACTATTGTATTCCAATTCTGATGCTTTAGTCCCAAAGGGGGGGAAAATACAATCCCCATCATGCACCTCTGCGAACGGAATTAAGATTTGCTATAGGTCCTTTTTGGGTAGACAGGCTAAAAATAAAAACCTGTCGCATTGCATGGTGGGGGTTGTAGTTTTTTTAGTCTTTAATAAAGCGTTCTATTCTGAAAGGGTGTGTCTTGAGGGATTTATCTGGGCGTGTCTCGGATGCCGATGGTTCTCCTTGAAAGGGGGAGGAGGAACTGTCAGCTGGGGAAGTCTGTCAGATACAGTGGGTGGGAGTGGAGGGCGTCTCCTTTATGTCTTTCCTTTTCCTCACGAGCCTTCTGGCAGGCTGTCATGTCTTTGGTTATTCCATTTACAGATATTGGTGATGAAGTGTCAACCATTGACCCATTTAGTAGTTTCAACAGCTTTTTCCACTCCATGAACTTTATTTACCTGTACCATTTGCCAGGACACCATTCCATCATCAACCCAAAAATAACAATACATGCAAAAGTCTATTAGACATCTTGTCAACCGCCTGGACCGATTATTTTGTGAACAACACTCTCAGGGCAATGCACCAACGGGCGCACCGCTCCTGATTTGGAGTTAAAGTTGCGCTAACCGATGTTATATCGGTTAGCGTGACTTTAACTCCTTCCTTGCAGCGGCTGCGTGGCTAACGCAAAAGTTAACAGCGCAGCCGCCGCAAGTGATGTTATATGCCGAAATCGGCATTTTATTGCGGCACTTTCAACGCCAGCTAATAGCTGGCGTTGAAAGTGCCGGAATAGAACAGTGCCAAGTAGCGATGTTCCAAGCGCCGCTATCGGCGTATAACATCGCCGGGCAGTTTGTACAGGGTTGCCAATAGTGGCGCTCGGTGCATCGCCCTGTATGTCCGTTATGTCAACCACAAATAATGATCCACCTGAGGAACATTATCCGGCTATACTAATGCTCTGATCGACATGACAATTGACTAGCCATTTGTATGTATGTATTTTATTTCTTGTATTGAATCAAACTTCAAATTCAGCACCGGATTTACTTCTCTGCGGCACAGCTATGCCCAATATGATATAGAGATCATCTATATGAGATCGTGCTATATGATATAAAGATTACATATATTTTAAAGGGTATGTCCACCCCCAAAGCTAAAAAGTAACCCACTACAGGCCCCACTGTGTAGTGTTAAAAACCCTTACTTCTCTGGTTCTCCTGCATTGCCTGTTCAAAGTTATGAAAAGTGAAGTGTAGTAACTGTCTGTGAGTCATCCAGTCCCTGCTGCTTCCTTGTATTCCCCGAGAACACTGGCATGCGCAGGGGAGACCTCACTTCCTACCACCCTCCTGATCCCCTTATAGTTGCTTCTTCCCATAGCATTAAAATACTTTTCTGCAGTGTAGCTGATGCTCAGCCAATCACAGATGTGGCTGCTGGTCCGGCCCCTCTCTGCGGCTTCTAGCAAGCAGTGGGTGTCAAGCAGTGGGTGCTGAATGCATCAGCTGGGGTTGCAGGTAGCTGACAAGTGAAATTTTTTTGTTTTGAGGATGGAAGTGCCCTTTTGATTCTCATCAAGAAAACACCAGAATGACCAGTTTTTATTTAACCCAGAATATCAAGGTAACTTATTCAAATAGTTATCTTTACAATAAGATCCTTGCCCAACTCTCAGGAATATTGGAACATGGCCTTTTGCAATGTATTTAAAGGACATAAGTTCATGTCCCATCTGAAGAAGGTGGAAGAGTAACCTGGGTACTATAATTGCAAGAAATGTACTTCATTTATTTTATAACTCTTTTATACATCCCACAACAGGTAAAGAAACAAAATGAAAAACAATGTCATAATTGTAACACTACGCGTTAGTATTAAGGTTACTTGTCCATGCGGATTGTTGTACATTGGCAGGACTGATTTAAGCTACAGAATCCGAAATGATGAACATGGGTGAGTTATTGCCATTGCTATTAGGAATAGACATATCAACAATCAAGTAGTGAACATGTCTTATGTAAAACATGATATTGTGCTTTGAAATAATGTTAAAGATATGAACTGTATAATATATGGTATTAGCAAGGCTGCATTGCACCTTATATGAAATTATTCGTTTCATATTCACTAAGTCCCAGAAAATGTACTAGTAGATGGAGTTTATCCCAGGTAAAGGTCCAAGAAAAGACTGAAACATTGCTACATGCACCTTTTTACCCCAATAAAAAAATTGAATGAATTCCCTGGACTGAATCTTTTGTTCCTTTTATTGGAATGTTTTGAATTTGGTGGAAGCATCCAGCGAGGAACTCGTGAGCACAAAAGTATATTATGGCGATTCAATAAAAGTTTTTATTTTTAAAAATATTACTAATTGTACCCCAACCAATCAGATCTTATTTAACATTTGAAAGCTAACATCTGATTGGTTGGGGCAAAATTAACTCTTATTGGATCTCCCTGTATATTTCTCTAGTCACCATGTCAGCAAATCATCAACTGAGTAGCCCCCCCCCCCTTTAGCCTGCTGACAGGAAAATGAATAAATAGGAGACACACCCCACTTCCTTTGTCTGTTTTTTTCCTGTCCATATGCCTGCATTACGGCAAGTCCATATGGGGAGTTTTCTGTCTCTTTTTCCTCAGGGGAAGCTCCCCAATAACTTCCCGGTAGAAAGTGGGGAGAGGCTCAGTGACCAGCCATTTCTAACCGCTACACTCAATGTCGTGGACGCTTTTCTCGGCATCCTCTCCTGCCTGGTGGTGCATGGAGTTATTGCACATCCTGGAAGCACTCTGTTAGCAACCTCGCAGCCGCCACCTTCCTTGGGGCAAAGCATGCATCTCCAGCATCGTGTCACTTCCTTGTGTACACGGGAGGTAGAGGATATGCTTTATCTCTCCTGATTGACTCTCCCTGATGGTTTGAAGCTGCGTTTTTTTGCTCTGGGCAAGCTGGTAAGCCTATTTATTTTTATAGCATGTGTTCTTGTTTGGCTAGATTTATTTAGTAGATTTTGTTATTTTTTAGTTGCTAGTAAAATGGAGTCTGGGAGCACAGGGAAGGGTCACAAGAGATCTAGGTAAAGAAGGTTTGTATATCAACAAAAAGAGACACAAGGGCTGGTTTTATCTTCAGGCACTGATGCTGTACTGCCATTACTTGTGTATTGCAGCCTCTCAAGTGCAGAAAAAAAGCAGTCTGTGACAGACAAGGTGAATAAAAAGTCTCTAGAGGAAGAACCTACCGCTATTGTTTCTCCTATTCAAACACTCTCTTTGCTATGAATCAAGCTTTTTCACGGGCCTTGCAAGAATCTTCCACACCTGAGATGAGAGCCAGACCTTGCTGCTGCAGAACTTTGGATTCTGTTTTAGAACAATCTGATTTTGAAAACTCACTAATCTCTGACACCCAACTGTAAGAAATACAATTTCACTTTCTGCAGAACAACCCTAGGCTGCTGATAAAGTGTTCCCACCTACAAAAAAAGAAGGTTCTCACCATTCTGTTGTTCTGGGTTGTTTGTAAATAAGTATCCATTTAAGGACACCACATGTCAAAATCCTGGGACTCTTCCCCCTAAGGTTGAAACTAGAGTGACACAATTAGCCCAAAAGACAATGCTTTCAGATGACGACACAACTGTTTTCCGTGAGCCTGTTGATAAGAGAATATAATTTAACCTAAGGAAATCCTTTCTGTCAGCAGGTGCCTAGTGGTAGCCCTTACATCTGTCTGCTTGTGAAGGTTCTCATTCATCCAGGTCATGGTATATCTGTTGTATTCAATTAGATCAACTGGACTTGAAATGTAGTTCTTGAAGACGTTTCGCTAGTCATCCGACTGGCTTTCTCAATTCAGAATGACTTGTACAAGAATCTGTGGCAATGATGTACCTTGGAAAATCCCAATTAGCATATCACAGCCAGGTGTTAAGGGTGTGACTCTTAGCCACTATCCAATCACACCCTTAACACTTGGCTGTGATATGCTAATTGGGATTTTCCAGGGTACATAATTGCCACAGATTCTTGTACAAGTCATTCTGAATTGAGAAAGCCAGTTGGATGACTAGCGAAACGTCTTCAAGAACTACATTTCAAGTCCAGTTGATCTAATTGAATACAACAGATACACTTACATCTGTCTCCACGAAGATGTGGATCCTGGACATGGAGCAAGCAGTTAGATGTGTTAAATAATTGCAAGATGCTACCAACCTCATTTTGGAAGCTTCCATTGATTTAGTACGCCTCTCAACCTTGTCCATGGGTGTGCCCTATGGCTTAGACCATGACAGACTGGCACTACTTTAAAGTCTAATTTATGTAAGCTGCCCTTTGAGGGTGAAATTCTCTTTGGAGAGCGCCTAGACCAGATAATCACCAAGAAGTCTGGTGGCAAATCTATATTTTACCTCAGGAAAGGAGATCCAAGAGGCTGAGAGGAGATTTTCCGCCTAAAGACAAATCATGCACTTTTCGCTCTGCCAGACAGTACAGACCGGGACATAAGAATTCTAGAAGCACACAGTCAAAGCAATAGGTTTTTGCTGGTCCAGGCTTTCCAAATCACAGGAAGATTGTCAAGATTCAGTCAAGTCTGGGCTAATACCATTCAAAACATATGGGTAAACAATATTATATCCACAGGTTACTGCATAGAGTTCAAGACATTACCCAGTAGGAACCATTTTGTTTTGTTTAGATACCCCTCCATCGCCAGAAGGTGCTCATCTGATTTCAGAATTTTTAAAACTGTTTTTACAGAACGGGGCAGTAAAATTAGAACACCAAAAATTCTAAGCTTTTATTCAAGACTCTTTTTATTAAAGAAGTCATCAGGAGACATCAGGCCCATTTTAGATATTAGACCTTTAAACTCCTTCCTAGTCTCGATTAAAGTTCAAGGTGGAAGAACATGCATCCATCATCAGAGCTGTTCCTGCAGATGCCTGGCTTATTGACATTGACCTAAAAGAAGCATACTATCATGTTCCCATAAACCCAGCTTCAAGGTGCTTCCTAAGGTTCGCAGTCACTTCAACTCATGTTCAATACACCTTCCTTACGTTTGGCCTCTCGCAGTCACAAAGATTTTAATCTCGTTAGTGGCAGAAATCCGGAAAGAAGGGATACATACTTACCACTATTTAGACAACATCTTGATCATTGCAACGACTTGCCACTAAGCAGAATCAGATTCCAAAAGAGTAATAAATTATGTTCAAAGATTATGGTTTGGTGATAAATTACAAGTAAAGTCACCTAATCCCTAGTCATTTTGGGAGCTCACTCCTTAACCTCACAAGATATGGATCGTGTGTCAGACAAGAAGTCCTTGTTCTTCTTATCTTAAGAGCTACAAATGTAAGAGCCATCCTAAAGGTGTTAGGACTAATGTCCGCAACCTTCTTTCTAATAAAATGTGCAAAGTTCCACATAAGACCACTCAAAATGTTCTTCATATAGTAAAAAATCCCCACAATCATCTCAGGTTCTTCTTCCAAACAGGATAAGATGTAAACTAAATAGGTGGCTACAGGATTCAATACTTCAAAGAGGTTATGCTCTGGATGTCCCAGACTGGGTACTTCTCACTACGGACACATCACAGACTGGATGGGGGCAGTTCTAAATTCTATTTTCAAGTACATTGGGCTGGCGAGGGTGTTCCCTCAAACCTCTTTGAATTAAGAGCAGTAAAACTTGCCCTTCAAAGATTTCAAAGCCTCATAAATGGTTCCCCAGTAAAAATAAAATGCAACAATTCCACTGCAGTGACTTATATAAAGAAACAGGAGGGCACAAGAAGCGTACCATTAACAGAGAATTCAACAACAATCTTCAGATCGTCTCAAGTGTCTTTAGCAGATCAAACAGCAATTCGTCTGCCAGGTACATCGAATACACAGGTCAATTTCCTCAGCTGGAATCAGATCCTGCCAGGAGAATGGAGCTTAAAGCAGAACACTTACCATCAGGTAACTTACATATTCGTAAACCCCTCCATATTCTTAATGGCCACTCCTCAAAATACAAAATGTAACAATATCTATTCAAGAGTCTGCCACCCATAAGCCCTTGCCACAGATGCACTGGAACAAGACTGAGAAACATATCTTCTCTACTACATCTTTCCTCTTTTCCCCCTCATATGGAAGATACTTCTAAAGATAAGGAAAGAGCAAATGTTGTCGCCATTATTCCATTCTGGCCAAGGAAGCCATGGTTCATCCCTCTATTACCTCTAGTAATGAAAGGTCCCCCCAGTCCAGGATCTCCTAACCCAGAATCCAATACTATTGGATATGTCCTTCATCCTTAAGATGCAGGTACACGGCTGAGTCTTGACCTGAGGAATTGGCTCTTCTGTGCTGGGCCATACGTTGATGCAGTTGCTGTTTGGTTTCCCCCACATACAAATCAGAGCATTCTTCACTGCACTGCATAGCGTATATGATGTCGCTTTTCTTGTGTTTCGGTATTGGGTCTTTCAGATGTACCATTGTACCGTTCTACCATGTACAATGCTGTTTTGACACCTTACTCTGGGCGTTCCTATAACACCTCTTAGCCACTATCCAATCACGTCAATATAAAGTATGCAGGGAGGCACACCGAGTAACAGTTAACAGCAATTTCCATTTATTGGGGTGCTCAACATACAGGCCAATACACAACGTTTCGGGGGGTCCAACCCCCTTCCTCAGGAAGTCCAACCCCGAGGAAGGGGTTGGACCCCCCGAAACGTTGTGTATCTGACCTGTATGTTGAGCACCCAATAAATGGAAATTTGCTGTTAACTGTTACTCGAGTGTGCCTCCCTGCATGTTCTATATTGATTTGATCCTTACCTGATGTGGCACAGGCCTCAGGGGGAGCACCTCACAACTTACCTGTTGGGAATCCATAACTTACTGATATTTTCACTATCCAATCACGCCCTTAACACTTGGCTGTGATAAGCTAATTGGGATTTTCCAGGGTACATAATTGCCACAGATTCTTGTAAAGTCATTCTGAATTGAGAAAGCCAGTCGGATGACTAGCGAAACGTCTTCAAGAACTTAATTTCTTTTTGCTCAATTTTAGTTTTGCAGGGTTGGAGTTATCCCAGTATGGGTTGATTGGAATGTTGAAGTCCCCAGCTAGAATGATTTCTCCCTCCCCTGTGAGCTTGATTTTTCTGCATATTTTCTTAAGGAAGTTTATTTGAGCAGTAATGGGGGTGTAGACATTAGTTAAGGTGTAGGCAGCACCGGAGATTTGGCATTTGATAATGATAAATCTGCCCTCTGGGTCTCGGGTTACCTCAAGATTATTCAATTGGAGTGAATTGTGGAAGGCTATCAGGACTCCATCCTTTTTTTTTTGCTACCGAGGCCAACTCGAATCTGGAATCATTTTTATCTAAATATGTGGGGGCAGAGGTGGTGGAGAAGTGTGTCTCCTGTAATAATAATATGTGTGGGTTCCATAGACAGTATTGTTGGAAAGCTAGTATACTTTTCCATACAATGTTGAAACCCCTAACATTGTGTGTTATGCAAGTAAGTCGTGTGGTACCGGTAAGTTTTACTAGCATTGCAATAACAGTTTTATATAAGCATAAACATAAATAGGTATGTAATATATCCGCATCATCTCAGAACCATGTTCAGAACCTCAGAACACTTCCAGTCGTTCATTCCCCCGCCCTCATCCCCCCCACCCCTCGAGAAAGCATGTACATTTCAATATGGTGTATATCACAGACCTAGGTAGAAGAATGTTTATATTCAAGATTAAACTATATACAATATAACAAAAAAGGTGGTTCACTTGCATATTCAAGTTAAACCTGAAGTTGGGATTACCAGGGCGCCAGTCCATACGCCCACAGTTACGACCAGAATAGGGGGGAGGCTGTGTCCCTTTCACCCACTTTTGATTTTGTAATCAGAGAGTCCCCAAGGTTCTGGAAATATTTGTTAACGTTAAGGTTAAAATATTTGTCGTTGTATCATCAGGTGTAGTTGGTTGACACTTTAGAAGTATAGTTAGATTGTAATCCATGGAGAAATAGGTTCAATCCGGGTGTCTCGGATTAATCTTGAGAATGTTGCTCTTGTGAAATCTGTCCAGATTGGGGAGCTTTGTCCTGTTTTGATCCGATGTTGTTCCTTTGTGGCTTGGGACTGACCTGTTTCCATTCAGGCTGAGGTCTCCTTTTCGTTGGGGTTTTGATGGGTTCTGCGTTTTCTGACGAGTCATGCCTAGCGCTTCACAGGTATTTAATCCTTCTGTAAGGTTATCGAAAATGTATTGCTTGGAGTCGAATGTGAACAGGATCTTGAAGGGGAATCCCCAGCCGTATTTAATATTATTGGCTAGTAGTGTATCTGTTAACGGTTTGAATTCTTTTTGTTTTTGTAAAGTCACAGGGGATATATCCGCATATATATGGTATGGTTTCCCTGCAAAAGATAGGGAATTGGCTGTGCGTGCTGCCAGATAGTAATGGAAACAGACGATTATATCCCTGGAAAGATTATCTTAGTTTGGTCTTGTGAGTGCTGTATGTGTTCTGTCCCATATGGTGAGGTGGGCTGATTCCTCTGGCAGCAGTGTTTGTAAGATTGTAGTGAGGACTTCTGAGGTGTCTGTTTCAGGTATTCCCCTTATCCTCACGTTAGCTCTATGTGACCTATTTTCCAGGTCTTCTAGCCAGGTGTTTAACTTGGTGATTTGGGTACTTACCCCTTCTATAGTGTCTTGGAGGGTCTGTGTTCCCTCCGCTATGTCGTCTGTGCGGCTCTGTAGGTCGGCTACTCGCTGTCCCAGGTCCACCATTTCCAGGTGTATGGATTTCAAGGCAGTTGCTAATTCCTCTTTCAGCATCATCTTGAATTGTTGTAGCAGGGTTGCCTGTTCTGCTGGTGTATGGGGAGGTGAGTTTTGTGACCCTTTGTTTGTTTTGCTCACGCCACTTCCTGAGGCCTCTGTGGGTGGTGGTGATGCAGCTGCTGTAGGCCTCTGCTGGAACATTGCATAGTGTCTCAGGGTCGGTTGGGATTTAGTGCCTCTTCCGACACAAGATTTGGCCGTTTTCCGAGGTTTGTCTCAGCGCTGGGAACTGTAATGTGCGGCAGTGGGTTCGGGTAAGTGAGAGCTCACGCGGACGCGTTCACCATGTTAAGCGGCTCGTGAGCTCCCCCTTCGCTCATTCTTCCAACGCTACTTACAAAGTGCCATGTGGATTTAGAAATAACTCTTCCTGCCTTTTACCCTGAGCCTAAAACAAAGGAAGAAGGATAGTGGCACACTCTAGACTTGGTTAGAGCCATATCCACCTACATGGAAACTAAAAATTGGAGGAAATCTGAAAGATTATTTCTAATTCCAAAGAAAAGGAGAAAGGGGCAACCCCCGACCAAAAGAACTATAGGTTCTTGGCTTGTTTCCTGTATCACAAATGTAATAAACGTCCGGGAGGCCAGGGTACTTACGAGTACACTTTAGGAGGAGGCGGATAGTGCAGAAAATGCGGGACACAGAGGCCGCTGGGAACAGAAGGCTGGATACTGGAACAAGGTGCTGCTGGGAACTGTAGGCTGGATACTGGAACAAGGTTCTGTTGGGAACTGTAGGCTGAATACTGGAACAAGGTGCTGCTGGGAACTGAGCTGGAATACTGGAACAAGGTGCTGCTGGGAACTGTAGGCTGGATACTGGAAAAGGTACTGCTGGGAACTGTAGGCTGAATACTGGAACAAGGTGCTGCTAGGAACTGTAGGCTGAATACTGGAACAAGGTGCTGCTGGGAACTGTAGGCTGAATACTGGAACAAGGTGCTGCTGGAGTCGAAGTAACTGGAACAGCCAGGTAATAGGCACAGGAACAGGCTAGGTAAGTGGTCACAAGCGCAGCAAGGTAAGTAAAGTCTCTGGAGTGGGAAAGTTAAGTAGTTAGACAGGAGAGGAACAGAATCCAAGGCGGTGATGTACAAGGAGCCGGGAGGGTAGCTAATGCTACTATCAGGCACCGGTCCAGGAGGACGGGACTGGAGCGGCAGGTAAGTTTGTGACTGTACCCCCCCTGTGGGGGGCCACAGGACCCAACGGGCCAGGTTTCCTGGAAAACTCCTGTGAAAAGCTTTGACGAGACGAGGAGCGTGCAAATCTGAATGTTTAATCCAAGCTCTTTCTTCAGGACCAAAACCTTTCCGTTGGGACCAAATACTGGAAAACCTCCTCACAATCTAGAGTCCCAGATCTTCTCGACCTCAAACTCTTGCTGACCATCAACGGAATTGGAACGGGAGGTAGTAAAGATGTGGAATACTGATTAGAGCACACTGGCTTGATGAGAGAAATATGAAACACGTTAGGACCGTATGCTTGAAGGAAGTTGGAGGCCAACAGCCACTGGACCGACTAATTCCAGGATAGGAAAAGGACCAATAAATTTGGGTCCCAGTTTGGAGGAAGGAACCCGTAGATTAATATGAGCAGAGAGAGCCACACTCCAACCGAATAAGCTGAGGGTTCTCCTATCTGCTGCAGTTTTTTGTACCAAAGCAGATTTCTGAAGGCTGATTTCCGTAGCATGCAAGATATCGGTCATCTGGTCCGCAGAGTCATTGGCAGCAGGTACATGTGTGAAAAGAAAATCTTGAGGAAAACCTCTAGGATTCGTCCCAAAGACACATAAAAAGGAGATTTCCCAGTAGATGCATGAGGTGAATTGTTATGGGCAAACTCAGCCCAGGCAGAAGGTCAGCCCAGTCATCCTGAGTATAGGAAATGTAACAACAAAGATATTGCTCCAAAGACTGGTTAGTGCTTTCATTAGCCCCGTTGGACTGTGGTGTACACACTTGAACAAAGTCTTTAACATCTTTTCTCATTTTGGGTCACCAAAGGGAGGGCAAGAATATTAAAAGTTTATTAACACCGGGAATCCAGCTTGCTTGGAACAGTGAGTATGAAGAAGGATAGTTTTCCGAAGTGAAACAGGACACAGATTTTGCCGAGGGTGTGTCTGGAGGAGCAGAATCTTGTGCGGCTTGAATCTTGGAACAGAGTTGAGGAGATATAGAGGCCAAGATTTTAGTGGTTGGATAATGGAGCCCTTATCTTGATTAATCAGTCGGAAGCAATAAATGATCTGGAAGGGCGTCAGCTTTTTTGTTTTTGGAACCGGTTGGTAAGTGATAACAAAGTTGAATTGGGAAAAGAATAAGGACCACCGTGCTTGACGGGGATTTACCCTCTAAGATTCTGGATGTATTCGAGGTTCTTATGGTCGGTAAGGATGGTAATAGGTACAGAGGTGCCTTCTAATAGATGACTCCACTCCTCGAGGGCCACTTGATGGCAAGAAGTTCCCTATTCCCAACATCATGTTCCGCTCGTTGAGAAGAAACTTCTTAGAGAATACACAGGGATGGAGTTTCCTTTTGTGTGTCTTGTCTTCGGGAAAGGATGTCTCCTGCGCCCAAGTCCGAGGCATCAACTTCGATGTAGAAGGGAAACTAGGATCTGGATGTACTAGAACGGGTGCATCAGCAAAGGCTTCCTTGAGTCGCTGAGGCTTCGAGGGCTGCAGGGGTCCATAATGAGCTTACCACCTTTACTGATGAGGGCTAATATCGTAGAAATTAAGAAGAGAACCCTTGAATGAATTGTCTGTAATAATTTGCAAAGCCAATGAACCTTTGAATAGGTTGGGTTCCCATAGGAAGAGACCAATCTTAGATGTCGAACTTTCACAGGATCCATCTGGAAACCTTCGCAGATACGATGTAGCCCGAAAAGGGTACTTGCGAACACTCAAACAGACACTTTTCCAGTTTGGCATATAGGCTATTCTCTCGGACGTAGTAACACCTGTTTAACATGAGGAGGTGTGTGGCAGATCTTGAGAAAAGATTAAATGTCATCAAGATTACGACTACAGAGATCCCTAACATATCCCGGAAAATGTAAATTCACGAATTCTTGGAACACCGCGTGGAGTATTACAAGCCAAGGGGCATTACGAGATATTCATAGTGACCGTCCCTAGTGTAAAAAAGGCTGTTTTCCACTCGTCACCTTTGCATATTCGGATCAGATTGTATGCCCCATGAAAATCCAGTTTGGTAATATTTTACCCCCTTTTATCTGGTCAAACAGTTCGGAGATGAGAGGAAGAAGATCCCGTTTTTTTATTGTGATTTTATTTAAACCACGGTAGTCGATGCAGGGTCATAACCTCCGTCTTTTTTCTTAACAAAAAAGAACCCAGCTCCAGCAGGGGAAGTGGAAGGTTGTATGAAACCCCTACAAATGTTCAGTAATGTATTCTTTCATGGCTAGAGTTTCAGAGGGAGACAGTGGGTAGGTGCGTCCCCGAGGAGGCATAGTACTGCAGAGAAGATTGATGGGGCAATCGTAGGATCGTGCGGTGGTAGCTTCTCAGCTCGCTTTTTACAAAACACATCAGAGAAATCACGATAACATTCAGGGAGATCTTTCTCAGATTTATTTTCACAGGTAATGGTGGTGCAATGAGTAGAAAGCAATTTTCAAAACAGAAAGGACTCCAAGACTTGAGTTCATTGTTAGACCAATCTATAAAAGGGTTGTGTAATCTGAGCCATGGGTCTTTGGGGGAGGAAGGATTTTGGATGACAAGAAAAGACAAACGTTCTTTGTGAAATTTGCCAATGCGAAATAGGACTTCGTATGTAGATTTGGAGATGAGTTTCAGAAGCCAAGGGTTATTGTCAATACCAGAACTCAAAGAGGTTGCTGCAGTGAAGGAGAGGAAGCCCCAATTGTGCAGCATGTAGAATCAATGAAGTTTCACTGCACCGGAATCGACAAACACCTGGGAGAAAAAAGTTTTACCATTAAAGGTTATAGTTGCTGGTAGTTTCAGTGTTTCAAATTTGGCAGGAGACTTAACAGTACCTAGAAGAGCTCCTCCTTAACTTCTAGTCATGGAGTTTCCCGACTTCTGGGGACAATTTCTTACAAAGTGTCCTTGCCCAGCACAATAGAGACAAAGTCCATTAGTACGTCGGCGTGACTTTTCCTCAGGAGACAGATGAGTGCCGCAATTTGCATATGCCTCTTCAACTGAAGATATTGGTTGCGGAAAGGTCTGTGCAGGCCTAGGAAAGGTCTTAGGAAGCTGGAACGAGCTGCAGACCTTTCTGCCTGCCGTTCACGAAAGCGGGTATCAATCTGGAGTGCATAGCGTAATCAAGTCTTCCAATGGGACGGTAACTCTCTAGATACTAATTCGTCCTTGAGGCGATCAGAGACTCCCTGCCAAAAGGCTGCTGTATGCCTCATTGTTCCAAGAAGTCTCAGCGCAAGGGTACGAAATTCAATAGCATTTGTCTCACGGAACGAGACCCTTGGGGAGCTGCATCAAACGGGAGGAGGCAGCAGAGGTTCTTCCTGGAGCATCGAAGACCTTGCGAACATACTCAGAAGTCGGTAACATTATTGACTAGAGGATCGTCTTTTTCCCATAGGGGAGAAGCCCAGCCAGAGCATTGTCCTCCAACAAGGCGATGATGTAACCAACCTTTGCACATCCGATGCAAAATGAGATGGTTAAGTTCAAATTGGATTCGCACTGATTAATGAATCCACAGCAGGCTTGGGCATCACCATCAAACCGTGAGGGCGGAGTATGCGGGGCTCTCTCCGAAGAGAAGGATCACTGGATCTGGATGTTGAAGGAGCGGGCTTAAAACCGGAGCAGAGCAGAGCTGGGGGAGCCGGACACGAGGGTATCCATGAACTGAGCAACTGCCCTGATGGTGTTCAAAAATGTCCATGCATTTGACAAAGTTTGGAGATTTTACTCAACTCTGCCATAGCCCCTCAGGCATTTCCATGGCCTGAGTACTGTAATAAACAGCCAGGAGCCCGGGTACTTACGAGTACGCTTTAGGAAGAGGCGGATAGTCCGGAAAATGCGGGACACAGAGGCCGCTGGGAACAGAAGGCTGGATACCATGCAGTAAACTACTGCATGTACTGGTCCGGCTCCCTGCCCCTGCCGCCGAACTGTAAGCAGGGGGCAGGACCGGCAGCCGCGGCTGTGATTGGCTGAGGAGCAGCCAATCACAGCTGCGGCTGCCATCAGTGAGGACGGCGCTGGAACGAGGTGCTGTAAGTAACGAAGGGAAGCGTTGTTTGGTATAAGAATGAGCGGTTGGGGGTGGGGGGACCTGCCCTGCAGTATGTTAAAAGAATTTTATGATGCTAGAAATAATCAAGAGAGGCATCGGAGGGGAGGGAGGGAGGGGGGGAAAGGGTCTCCAATGCGCAAGTCTCTATACCTCCCGGAGGCAACACGAGGCCAGAGACCTTTGGGCAGGAAGACAAGCTCCTACCCTACAGTTTCCTGGACTTTATTCATGGACTACACAAGAACCACAAGGAGCAGGGATGTAAGGTAAGGTTTTTATTTAATTGTACAGTGGGGCCAGTAGTAGGGAAATTTTAGTTTGGGGGGTGGACATGCCCTGTAAAAGTTCTGTAATTTATTGAAACTCATGTGCAAACCATAAAATGAGCAATCCTCTACATTAATTTATCCTCAGGAGAAAGACGGCTTACAGGTCATTCATCATTTCTTGACTATAAGAATAGTAAACCTAAATGTAATAAGAAATTTATTTAAAAATTTAAATAATTATAACTTTTTAATTAATAAAAGTAGTATAATTTTGAAATAAAAAAAAACCAAGAACTGAACAATATAACTTGTAAAACAATTAATAATTAACTTTTTTTGGTATAAGGTAGTGTTCAAAAATAAACATAGTTTTTTTGTTCAATAAAGTTTATTTACATTTTGTTTTAAAAACATAAACAATAATAAAATTAAACCCTTTATCCTATCAGTCTCTGAGTTACATATACAGAATACAGAGATACATATACAGAATAATGGTCTATGAGAAGTAACTAGAATATTGGTATTGGAAAGATAATGTGTATTATACAAATCTACAGGATTTAGACAGCAATAACCAGATACTCTACAACATATCTTCCTTATGGTCTTAAAGTGCTTATTTGTGAACCTGTGTATATCACACATGGCCCCCGCCACACCCCACACATGGCCCCCGCCACACCCCACACCACTGTCGGGTTCGGTTGTGAGGGGCAGCAAACTGGAGACTTTGAACCTGTATTCTTTGTGTTGGATTGTCTTTCCTTATTGGGAAATACATACGTAAAACACAAATATCCCATTTTGCGATCCAGATTATTTTTCATGCCATAGGCTAAAAATTCATTATCATAAATCCAACAAACACATTATGCTAGGGGTTCTCTATTGGGGCTGGACTGTTTCAAGTTGCCTACAATTAAACAGCACATCACAGTACAAATTATTCTAGGATACACAAGGGAATTCTAGGTGTTTATTGTCTTTGCAAAAATAGTCTCAGCTGAGAGCCAATCACAGTAGTGGCTGCTGGCTATTGTGAAGGCCAATGGAACTCGCTCTGGTATGTAAGTTCTGGGGGCTCTTTTATAATATAAATATGGCAGTTAGGGTTGGGAGAGGGGTCACTACACTATATAAAAAGTTTTATTTCAAAGAATAGACACTGCAGCATGGTGGGATCCGGAGGGATTGAGGACAAGGGCATCAGGATAACTCACAGACAGCTCCTACTCTTCACTATCTGAAAGGGGAATCATTTGGAGCAGAGGTAAGGATATTTTGGCACTATACAGTGGGGCCAATAGTGAGTTAAATTTTAGTTTTGGTGTGGACATACCCTTTAAGGGCGTTCTCTCTCTGTTTACCAATAAGAATATGGTTAGAAATATTAATAACAAAACCTTAAAACGTAGCAGACTTCCAGGCTCTTTATGCCTGTACCTTTAACAAAGTAAGATTGGGTGTGGGGAAACCTCTCTACACAAATAAACAACAAAATATATGGAGTAATATCCGTGTATTTGGGAACAGAATGCTAAGCCTGCTTTGGCCAGCGCAGGGGGCAAATCATGAATTGGTGGCACCACCTCAATGGCCTACATTTTAGCAGTGTTTAGTCATATTCCGGCTAATTTACCAAGAGCTGCAGGGAAATAATATGGAGTTGAAGTTGCACTAACCAGTTCGCTATCGGTTAGCGTGACTTTAACGCCATATCAGCACAATCTTGCGTTGCGATACTTTAAGCACATAATTTTTTCGCCGACTAATGGCAGTAAAGTCACGTTGGGGGTAACTTCCACTTAGCCACAAGGCTGGTACAAAACTAAAGGTGGTTTAGAATTGGCATAAGCCACGGAGAAGGAGCAGAAGGGGACAGCCTGTATAGGCTGGGAACGTACCTTGGCAACAGGGACATCAAGGGGGTGGGTGATTTAATGTTACAATGTGTATTGTTATTGGATAAAAGAGTTGGGGGGCTGGGAGAAGAAAGAAAAAGAAGAGAAACGCAACAATAGCACTACTCCTTCAAATCCAGAATGCTGCAGAAGTCCACGATGATTCCTGGCTCCAATCAATCCTTGCCTCCCAGCCACCGAGGCAGGCTACAGGCTAATCCGGCCCCTCAACCAGCCATCCCAGCCCCTGCTTCATCACCAGCAGGCCCCTCATCCCCTCCCACCAGTGACATGGAGACAACCCACCGTAGGGCGCCCCCGCAACAATATCTGTCTATGAACCTCAACAAGAAGGAAAAGAGCCTTGTCTGGGCCCAGGCACATCCAGGCCCTTTCTCATATTTAATCACAGCAACAACCAGATGGAACTCTCCACAAGGCAACAACGGAAGACAACCCACATAGCAGCAGACATCACAATGGTGCTCACCCCCAACACACTACAGCCGATGCTTTGCTGAGTGGTACGGGGGGCTCCTGAGAGATTCCTTCACCACACGGGGGCTTGCAGATGGACGGACCTACTGCTTCCTATAACGGTGAGACTTGCTGGGGAAGTGATTGTAGGCAAAAGGACAACTCAAATGTAGATGCTAGTGACAAAGGGGGTGCAGGCTCAGAAGGGATATTAGCGCATACACTGCGCCAGATAATGGAAGTACTGCAAAAATCTGGGGGCTACAGGGACCGCACACAAACAAATGCAGGCTCTCAAACTGGAGGTGCAGAAACAGCACCGTTAGGGCAGTCTGTGTCACAACAAGAGGTGTCGAGGGCACAACAACCTGCATTAACACAAGCAGGGCCATTACAACCACCCTTATACGATGCACGAGCCCCACCTTGTAGCGAGGGGTCTACAATAAACGCACCTATCATCAACACAGCACAGCTAGCGTGCCCTAGCAACCCCCTCCCCTCAGTAGCTAACGCTCCCAATATAGCCCACAAGCCAGGGGGCACTGAATTACTTTGCAAATCAGCACTGTTAGGCCTCCACGTAGAAAGAATCAATTGACAGGCCACCTCCCCCAAAGAAAAATAACAGTGACACTGAAGAATAAAGCAAAACAGAAATGCCACGAATAATCAATAACTGGTTGCAGAGCTTAGCAGTCTACGCTAGTGTACTATGTGAACTTTTCCCCCAAAAAAGGGGTAGCTTTGTTTTATTACCTAGAACTGATTTGGGGGGCCCACAGAACATATGGGGGCCAATGTTGGCTCCGCTATGACAAACAATTTAGAAAACTGATGGCGGCACGGTCAGCAATGAGGTGGGACTGCCAGGAAATGAACTTGTGGCTCTTGACAATTTCACCTTCACCCCCTCACATTTCTAACTTTCATAGCTTTCAGCTTTCCTGTCAGAGCTGGCAACACGTATCCTGGTGTGCCAGCTGGATCAGGGCGTAAAGGCACGTGCTGGTTCTACAACGAGTCCCACTGCAGGTGGTTCTCAGCCTGTAGATTCCGGCACGAGTGTTCATTTTTAAAAAATCCTGTCCAATGCCCTATACTAACAAAAGCGCTGACCCCAGTGAGCATCGTAAGGATGCAGCCCTGGCTAAGCATATATAAGAAAAGACATGAGGCTATCCTTATCCAATCCAGATTCACAGATGGTTTTTGGATACCATTCAAATACAGCCCCTATACATGTAATGCCTGCATGGGCATTACATGAATTGGGGCTGCATCTATAATTAGGCACACTGAGTCATGTGACTCAGGCGGCACCCTGGATTCCCAAGTAGAAGGCAGCACATCATGGAAAAAAAATGTAACCTTAACTGGCGCGCTGGCACCTAGCGGCCGCTGCGGCCGTTGTAAATGGAGTGGATTAAGCATGTGACTCATCAGTGCGTGCGCGACCAGTGCTGCTTCTGAGTGGGAAGTCACTTACCTTCCTTGAATCCTTCTTCTGCTCGCGCTCACTTCCGTTCCCCCTGTGTGATAGGCTGAATAGGCCATGCGGCAAAGTCACGTGGTGGGTGACCATGACCCTGGGACAGGAGGAGTTGTGCAACTTTACGCGTGCTGCCAGTGCAGGAGAGAAGCCAGGCGGACAGCAGACTGTGAAGGGAGCAGTGACCGTGTAGGAGGAGAGACTCACTGTCTGTGGACTGTGGTGTCAGTGTCACGACACACGAGTACTGTCTTCTTTGCTGACTGTCAGACACTCACCCATCTGGGAAGAGAAAAAAATATGTCACATTATAAAATATGGCCTATCTACTGCTAGTGGAATGGATTAATGGTGGGGCTGGCCTGGGCCCTCCCCTGGGGTCTTATCATTCATGGGCCTATGCATGTATAGTAAGGGAGAGATTATTAGGGTATGGGGTTATAGGGGCTACTGGGAGATATTGGTGATGGGTCTTTAAGAAATTAATTTTGACATTGACAAAACCAATTTTGACATTGACAAAACCACGCCCACCAACAAAGCCACACCCACTTTAATGCAGTGACGGAACACTTCACACGCTGCCCAGAAATAATCAAAGGCGGCATTAAAAAGTTCGGCTCAGGCAGCCAAAACCCTAGAAGTGCCCCTGAATGCCCCCAATCTAAAATCTGCCAGACAACAGGAACAAATAGTTTGGGAAAAATTGATCAAAGAGGTTGAAGCTGGCAGAGTGGCAAATAAATTGTTATCCAACAAATAAATGGTTGTGTGTTTATTCAAAAGGGATAGTGGGGCCTTAGCAAGGTAACGGATGGTTTGAATGTATTTCTGTAAACCCACCCTCGGGTATATCTGTTGTCACTCTGTGGCCAAGTTCTTGACATTCAGGTTTCCTGCTGGCCATTCTTAACTTTTTTGACAAACTTTTGCTTATATGCCATATATCAAACTAGTGGCATATTTGATTATAATTGATCTTCATCAGTTTCCTAATAGACACATATCTATCAGTAGTTATTACCTGAACATCCAATTTTTTACTCAGTAGTTCATCGAGACTAATGCTTGGAAAGTGGCATTCTCTAAACCAACAGATGTTTTACCCTCACCTAAATGATCAATTTTGAAATTTACGATTTTTTATTAATCAGGTTATATTAATGTACAAAACTTAGCACTGTGTACTGGACTATCATACTGTCCATCACCAGAAAGTAAAACTGCTTTGTCCTGTAATGTAACTCATTTACTATGCTCTGCTGCTCAAGTTCCCACTTGTGGTGAATTGCGGGGAATAGGTATGATCTTTGGTATTTATAAAATGTAGAGTGTGTTATTGCATTGACACCAAATATGGAGTACATCTCAGCAACTTTTCTGAAGTTTGAACCTCTGAACAATATACTTCCAGCCATTTATACATTACCAATGGAAATGCCTCTCACAAGGCAGGTTGAGAATTCCAACGCAGTGCTAAATGTCCATTAACACATGGTAAGAGTAAGCACACTTCCTTGTAATCTTTTCTCAACACTATTGATCCGTGCACTGCAAGGTTCTGGACAAGGATGTTGGCAACGAATGTGTGCAATTATGAGCTCCAAGCAACTCTTGTACACAATATATTTATTTTCAGATGCATAGTCTGATGACAGAATAGGTGAGAGTACAACTAGCTGATCTTGGATAATTAAAGAAGAATCCGTAGTATATAAGCAATCACCTGGGTCAAAAGTGGTATCAATGGCATCATTTACAGAGAAGGAAGAATCTGGTATTGAAATATCCACATGTTCAGAGGTTATTGTAGATTCTGTTGGTCTGGATAACTGTGGATTTTGAAAAAGATTTAAAAGCAATTTTGGTTTAGGTTTTCTACCACTCTTTCTCCTTAATGGTGTGATTACTGGTAAAGAGAACATGATTGGACTGGTAATGTCAGTGCTAAAACTAGCCATTTCTGGTTAGTAATCAGTTTGAGTAGCAACATCTAAAAACCGATTTCTTAACAGTCTGACTTGATGCATTACGCTGGTTTACAGTGTTCTGTGTAACAATATTCATCCTTTTGCTGTGTTTCTGTTTGGGTCTGTACTGATTGAAGTCTAGATACATTACAGACAACTAGCTGAGAGGAAGAAGCTTCAGATTGTAACCACTGACTTTTTAATGTGTTTATTGATGTTACTGTATGTTGCTGTTGTATATTAATTGAAGGGAAAATGGTTGGAACTGCTGAAGGTTTTTCTCCATGAGTACAGCCTGTATCGGTCAGTTTTCTTTCCATCTAACACTCTTTGCCCCATTTTTCAATGCCACTAAAATCCTGGCCAGTTTGGATTAGCTATTTTTTATCCTTTCTAGATTTGCAGGAAATTAATGCAATATAACATTAGGGTATGTAAATGTTAGTCCAGTCACATGGGGACAACCCTTCACAATGCATGAAGGCATGATCAAACCTGAAATTACAAACTAATATTTTATAACTGTCAGAACATTCCACAAATATATCCTATTTTTAAAGGGTATTTCCACCCCTAAATTAAACCTTTTACTATGTGCAACCAACAAAATATTGCAGCCGTATCCATCCATAATACCATTAGCAGCCGTATCCACCCATAATCCCATATTGCAGCCATATCCATCCATAATTCCATATGCAGCCATATCTGTCCATAATTAATTAATAAGGGGAATGAAGGGGCTTGATTATGCAGGCAGATTAGACAAGTTAGGGCTGTTTACAATGGAGAAGCTACATTTGCGTGGGGACATGATAACCTTATACAAATATATTAATGGGCCATACAATGAACTCTCTGGTGCATTGTTGACTAATAGGTCATATCAGAGGACTCGTGGACATCCTTTAAGGTTGGAAGAAAAGAAGTTTCATCTTCAGATTAGGAAAGGTTTCTTTACAGTGAGAACAGTAAAACTGTGGAACTGTCTTCCAGCAGATGTGGTAATGGCAAGTTCATTAAATAGCTTGGATAAGTTTCTAAAACTAAAAAATATTGAGAATTACTGGTATTGATATATATAGATCTAGTTGATCCAGGGATACTTTCCAATTGCCGTTTGGAGTCAGGAAGGAATTTTTCCCCCTTTTGCTGGTTTTTTTTTTCCTTCCTCTGGATCAACTGTTCATTTAGAATCCATTTCTAATCCATAAATCCCCCCTTTCCCCTGGTCCTCCCTAAAGATTTCCTCCACCAACTCCTTCTTTCACATACAAACACCCCCCCAGACCCCAGTTTGAACCATTTCATTTAGAATCTATTTGTCCATAATTTTTATAGTCTGTTAGAATGGAAGCAGGGAAGAAGGCACAAGTGTGGAGTTTACCTTTCTCACTTTGCCTCTGGAAAGTCTGGCTCCAACGTCTGAATTGGAAGCATCCACTTGAATTAGAAAGGGTTGACCCGGATCTCGATTTACAAGAAGGCTGAGAAAGGCCTCTTAAGTTTTTAAAGGCTTTGAGAGCCTTAGGAATACAGGAATTAGGTTTGCAGTTCTTTTTAATGAGGGCAAAATTAGGAGAAATAATCAAAGAAAAACATTTAATGAATTGTCTATAGAAGTTAGCAAATCTTAAAAAGCGTTGAATATCTTCAGTAGGGTACCAACAGGAAGAGACCCATTAAGCATAGCTGTTACTTTGACAGGATACATCACAAAACCTTGAGCAGATACCAAATAACCCAAGAATGGTACTTGTGAAGTAGCATTTTTCTAATTTGGCAAATTAATTGTTTTCTCAGATATGGTACAGCACTTGACAAACTTAAACATGATTGGAAGGTACGTTTTTGGAATAAATCAGTATATCATTCAGGGGGATCACTACTGAGTTACCTAACAGGTCTTCTGTTAAAAGTGGTCTTCCATTCGTCTCCTTCTCAATTGCGGATTAAGCACCTCTGAGATCTAATTTAGTGAAGATATTAGATCCTTTAAGGTAGTTCAAGATTTCCGATATCAATGGAGAGGGTATAGGTTCTTTCCATGGTCTGATTGTGCTTTAAAGAACGCAGCCTCAAAGGCCAGGGTAGTTACAAATTCGCTTTAGAGGAGGCTGGTAGTCTGAGGGGGAACAAATGCTTGATTTGCAAGAGAGTGAGGCTGGATACAAGAACTGGTGTGAGACTGTATACTAGAACTTGAAAGCTGGATACTGAATGCAAGTGCAGGAAACTGGATACTTAGCAATGGTACTGAGAGCAGGATACTAGAATCTGCTTGTGATACGTAAGTTCATCCACTCATCGACCAAGCAGTCTCCTTTCTTCCCTACCAATGATAAATGAAAATTCCTCTGTTCTAGCAGTTGATTAAAGGTTAAAAAAAAAATCTATCTTCCAACTACAGACATTGATGGAGACCATCTTTAAGGCTCAAATAACAATAAAAGATTTTTTTTTGATTGTAGAAGGAAAGCAAATTAAGATCTTGCCTGGCTACCCATAATTAACTTGAGCTTATCTTGGCCTTCCCAAAAAAATGTTTACTGGTTCTTTTCCAGTCAAAAGAAATAATGTAAAGAAATGTAATAAATTATCTTACAAACTTTCCCTCCCTAAGACCTTGAAAGTACATCCTGTTTTTCATGTCTTATTAAAGCATCAAGACCCAATCCTTTCCTGCAATGCCAGATCCTTTCTCCAACAGACCTTCTACCTACTTCGGTATGACAAGCAAACATTTTTTAGGCTACATAAACCTTTGGTTTGCCTTATCAAGAGAAAAGAAAATATTCTTAAAAGTGGCATGTTAAAGGATAAGTGCACTGTAAGTTATGTTAATTTGGAAGCTGCAGTTTTAAAAATACCGTTGCCATATTTTTTTTTTACCTATGCCCCTCCAGAGCCTAGCTTTGTGCCTTGAAAGTTGCTGACATCTTGTTACTGGTTTGCTGAATGTTAAGCTCCGCCCCTCTGAGATTTCCTCTGCTTTCTAGGCTGCAGCTTCCAAATGAACATAACTTGATTTTACAGTGCACTTATCCTTTAAAGCCACGTTAAACCCTTTGCGGCGATGTACAAAGGGCTAATGCTTTAAACCTTTAAAACATTAATAACAGTGGTTGCAGCAGTGCGCAAACCAACGCACCGAGTTGATAAATATGAATGTGCTATCTTTTAATTCATGTGGACTACAGTTAATAAGAAGCAAGGATTGTGGGCATTTTCTGAAGTGTAATGTTATTTATGTCTTGATACAATTTCTCATAGAGAACATGAAATTCTCCTATTCTGCTAATTTTTTGTTCTGGATACATTTATCTATATTTAGTAATAATATGCTCAGGGGATATAGAGTTCTCTAAATCAATTTTGTTTAAATAGATCCCTTTATAATTATCCTTATTAACAAAAAGTTATTCCCCGGAAAATGAATTTACCCACTTAAAAACTAAATACAGAAAATAACAGGTACATCAGTTTTACAGTATATTGTCTGGCACACACATGAATTATGCATTTTCCAAAACATGATGACTTTATAAATACTGTAGAAGGAAAGCTTCAATTTTACCATATTAATCTAACTTGTCATTTTTCCTGGATAAAAAGCAGTGGGGGAATGAAAGATCACTTCCTGAGGCTCCTTACCATACTGTAACTGTCACACATTCAATATTGCATCAGCGCAGTTAGGTAAGGAGTGCCTGGTTGGGGGAGATTTATACCCCAATTCAATACGCATTCAACACAAAAGATATTGAAGCAGGAGCGCCATGCTGTTTTGAGATTGGCACAGGCACCACAAAAAAGCTTGGGTTCCCTGCTGGTTTGGGTAAAAGAGCAATTTTTTTGCATCACACCCTAGATTTATTGCAAATATAAAAGCCCTGCTCATCTACACTCCTAAAAATGATATATAGGTAACCCCCCCTCCCAAACCACAATAGTTAGAATGCTGAGAAATGTAGGACTAACCTGGTATGCACTGAAATGTGCATACTTCCCTCTGCCACTGAATAGGCATAAACTGAATCATTCTAATTTAATATAAGGAAAAAAGCCTGTAAGCTAAACCTACAGTACTTATAAACAAGTTTAACAGAAATTAAAAGCAGCTGCATTACATGCCATGATGCAAGATGTCTCGAGAGAGACAGTTTGCCAGGTATAACAACAGCATCTTGGTAGTACACTGTTTAACAAAGTTTTCATGACTAGAATGAAAAGTAGCACACATACTCTAAAGGTTTTAAAGTGTAATGTTATTTATGTCTTGATACAATTTCTCATAGAGAACATGAAATTCTCCTATTCTGCTAATTTTTTGTTATAAATGAAACAAAATATAAATATTTTATGGTAAGGCCACACTGCAACTCACTGAGTGATTGTTACCCTCCAATCTTGCTTTATGGGAGTGCATGCGATTGCGCAAAAAAATGGTGATCACATGTGCTCCTGTAAATTGATTAAAGCTCAACATAGCAAGTGTTAATGCACGATTGGATCACAATCGTGATCGTATCAGGTGTTAAAACTTGCAAGTGTTGCCTAGCCTTTAAGCATCTTAATGCCTCCAACCTCGGTGTAACCTTTCCCTTACCAGCACAAAGTATACTGTCTTAACCTTTATACACATAACACCACAGCCCTTAAATGCACAGTAATGATGATTGATGTGTCACAAAACTTTACATCCAATGCATATTACATTAATCCAAATAATACATCAATGTTAAAGTTTGCATTATTGTATTAGCTACTGTAGGGACACATTAGTTTTCCTTAAATGGGAATCAAAACTTATTTGGTACACCAGACTTGGAAATGTATGCATAATGCATACTGCTTATACTGCTATATGTATCAATGTTATAGATTTATATGGCAGGAACCCACAAAAGGTTTCTGCATGTATGCACCTCACTTAATGTATCTGCAGTCTGTAAAATACACAAACATTATTTACCCATTGTAATAATAACCCCACAGGTAAAGTGCATGCAACAGGGTAAAGAAACCAGCAAGGACATACGGCATGCACCTGGAATACAACCGAGGACCTGTACGGAGAGCCGCATTGCTGTTTCCCTTTTTAAAGGCTTTCAAAATGATTTGTAGCAATTTATACAATTTTAACACTAGCCATATAGCTAATGTTAAAATCATGCAGCCCTTGCAGAGCAACACAATGCCATAAGAATGAAGTCTCTTCTTAAAGGGTAACTGTCGTCTCCAATTCTTCCAAACTAGTAAGGATTATATAAAAAGCCTTCCATTATACCTTCAAAATAAAACCTAAATCACATCTCTAGATAAAATTTGTGAGAAGTTATTGCTAAAAATGTTCAGTAATATTACTTCCTGCTTGAACACTTCCTGTTTTCAGTCATGTGACCTGATTGTAATCATGTGATCAGCCTCTGCCTGCATTAATAGGCTCCCCTTCTCAACTGTCATTTTTTCCACAAGGTACTTCCTATTTTCCCCAGCATTAAGTCTTAACTGAGCATGTTTCTCCCCCCGGGGTGGAGGGTGAGGCAGAAGTCTGTTGATGTCACACAACCTACTGGAAACAGGAAATTTGAACATTCACCCTAATGTCATTTCTTACAGGCTCCAGCCAGAGATGTGATTGTTGGCTCAGTGTAAAGGAAAGACTGCAGGCTTTCATTCAACTCTAACTTGTTTGGAGACCACAGTTGCCCTTTAACTGTCTCCAGTTTTCTTTTTTTGCAGATTGAGTTCAAATAGGATTGCCATGGATTTTTATTGATACATTTGCAGATATTCTGTTTAAAGAAACAATAGTCTCCGTCAATATGTACAAATATAATTAATTGTAAAGAACAACTGTGCATTTGTAACTCCACCCCTTGTGGCCCAGGGACTAACCAATGGGAATACACATTCTTCAAGAAGCGCTTCTTCCTATTGGATAGATCACAAACTGAGATAGGGGCTGAGCTTACACAATACAGTTGCCTTTTACATGGATTAGTTGCGTTTCAGCTCATTTTATTATTAAATCAGCATGATAATGGTTTGATGTTAAATATCTCTTTGCATTGTTATGTCTTGGAAAAGATGTCACGATCCAATATATGCTGTGCGAAAAAATAAATCATCAATTGAATGCAAATTTTGCTTTAGCCATTAGAGGTTTGTCCACTTTATTATCATAAAGACATTCTTAACCAAATCTTTATTTAGTATGTACTTGCTTTGAGGGGTGCTATATTTAATAGTTATTAAATATTATTAACAACTATAAATATTGCCAAACATTTGTATTTTGTTAGCAGCAGTTACATTTGCATATTTTGTAATTCTGACCACAGAGGGGCATATTTCCGTATAATCCAACAGCTACTGCCCCATTATATTTTACAGTAATGTGACCGAAGGGCAGTTATTGTCATTTTTTGTCAGCTGATGCATTGTGACAGCTCTATGAATGCTGTCTTAGGTCAGCTGCCAGACTAATCTACAATGCAGTAGCATTGGTCAGTAAGAACCATCTAGTGGATAGTCTTCTCCCAAAAAAATCACTTTAAAACATATGAACATATTTGTTCATGACAAATATGATTAGATTTGAAACTGATCATACAAAGATGATTAGATTTGAAACTGCTCATACAAAGATGCATCATACAAACATACACCAGTGCGAAGTTTGTAAAATCTTAACTGGAGTTAAGATTGGTGTACACTGCATAAAAGTGACAGTGGAGTTCAAATTATCTAATAATCTGTCCAAGAACAAGGGTGTAAAGAGACAAGAATAGGAGCAAGCACTGAACCTTTGTGGTACCCCTTACATGGAGGGGACTAGGGGTAGAGCTTAAAGAGTGAAAAAAACTAATTTTCCTGCCAGAGAGTTAGGAGGACAGCCATGAAAGTGCAGTATCCTGGATATCCTAAGGAAGGCAGGATCTGTAAAAATTGAGGATTATCAACAATATTAAAAGCTAAAGACAGGCTAAGAAGAATAAGTAGAGAGTAGAGGACTTTAGATTTAGCATTGAACAGTAATGTGAGTATTTCTTGCATATGCAGATCATAGACTTAGCCCCCATAGCAATTAGTTGCTCAATAGAAATCTAATGCTGGCCATACACGAGACAGGGATTAGACATTGGTCCACAGATATATGTCTAATCTATCTAATGTCTAAAGACCATATTTTACTAGCAGCGTTTCTTACATTGGAATGTTCCCACCTGACCTATTTATTTTGCAATCGCAAGTCCAGTTAGGATGTTCTTAGATAGATAGATAATCAATCTAAGTTTATAAGCCCAACAGCCAATGAAAGTACTGGAAGGAACATGTTTCAACACCCAAAGGGACACAACAAAGGGATTAAAATTAATTGATTCTAGAAAAATTAAGAACATGTGTGGAATTACTGTGTTATATAACATTAATATTATATAACATATAATATTGTTTTCTATTTAACATCCCATTTAATTGTATTTCTCCTCCCCTTTTTACCTCCAATTATATTATTCTATGTTAAATGTTATAATTGTTTACACTATTTAATAGCTCACTATAGTTTTCTGTCATTTTGCTGTTTACATTTTACCTCTAGCAGTGAAAATAATTGATCGGAACATTTCTGTAACCTAACCCCCTTTAAAATTTCACACAAGACAATGTTACAGTCCCAATAAGTCTTTAAAGGGCAAGTCCAACCTCTAAATTAAAACTTATATACAGGTAAATCACCCCCCCCCCCCAAAATCCTAAACTGTGATAGTTTAAAATCTGAAATATATAAGTCTAACCTGAAATCCTGTACAAGGTCCTGTTGCCCCGGTCTCTGTTTCCTGTTTTTTTTTCAGTTAGCAACTGTCAGTTATGGATTTGACCGTTGACATCACAGCCAATGACTGAATGCTAGCTGCCTCTTCTGAGCATGCTCAGGCTCAGAACTAGGCCACTAAATTCCTCTGTTTCCATGAGGCATCCAGAAGCATTGCAGGCATACAGTAATGCATTCAGAGGACAAAGAGGCCATTCTTTCTAAAACATGTTATTATGAGAGTGGAGTTGCCTTTAAATGAATGCTTGACAGATTATAAGAATACTGTAGGAAAAATATTCATATTTATAACCCATGATATATTGGTGTAACTGTCCTAAATACAGCCCCATAAACCAAATATTAATCTGCAAAAAAAAAAATCTTAACCATTACAGAATAATTTATTTTAAATGTTTCTACATTCTATTACTGTAAGCAACAGAGTAGTGCAATTAAAAAAAAAGAAATTTAAAAAGATATATATTTTTTTCATTTTTTTTCCCCATAGTTTTTTTTTCCTTATAGCAAACAATGCTATTTAAGGCTAACAAAATTATAGGGTTGAAAAGGAATAAGCCCAGTGGTCCCAAATTGCCATGTGAATTAGTGCAAAAATCACAGCTGCACCCTACATCAAGAATAGCTCTCGTTCTTAACTGTTTTATTGCTGAATGCAGGTCTCTCTTGGTGGGAAACACTTAAATGTAAAAAATCATATTAAACTAGGGTATTGGGAGCAATTAATACTATGAGATGGCATTGTTGTTTATGCTCTTGATATATTATTTTGATCAAATTGCTAAGACTATTTTAATTTTATTTTCTTCAGAAAATGTTTAAAAAAAACAATAAAAAGAATTGGTAAAACGCTTTCAGCCTGCGCATTGACCCCTTTGTATACTATAATTACTCATTTAATTACTTTGTGTCATCTACCACTCATAACAATTTTACATCAAGCACTATACAATCAGTCCAGTGACCTGGATAACTAGTGCAGCTGAATGAATTTAAAAATACCTGGAAAAGAAACAGTTTCACCGCATCCTACAGCACGGACTGTTTATTTTTCTTTTGTCTAATTTCTGCATTTTTACTTCTAAGGTTTTTTAAATGGAGTGACATGTACAATACGGTATTGTTTTATAGTAAAGTCACTTGTTACCACTATGATACATTATATGGTAAAGTGATTTCTAGGCAGGCAACCCTCCTATTGGACCATCATGTGTCTCCGTTTTCATTGTCTACTCGCAAATTTCTTTTATACATACACAATTAAGTCCCTGAGGAGTTATATATTGTACATAAAGGACACTACACCACTGGACACATGATGAAAAAATAAGGAGGTCATAGCAGACTAGAGAAGCAATATCAAGCTTCAAATTACCCTTTCCAGTAAGTTATAGGGTTTTTCTATTTTTTTAATTAGTGACTTACAGTTATAGAGCAATTTACTAAACCTACAGCTCTTGGTGGCCATCGTAGCTTATTACAGTGACCTTTTTACCAAGTTTACTAAATTGTTATGCAAGGAAAAACAACATTGATGTGGTTTAATTTATATAGGATATTACTCACGGGGAAACTTAAAAGTTCCATTCATAAACCAAGACTGTAATGAAAGGCCTCAAGAACTTTTAAAACTTTTTTCAGGAACTATGAAATGTTAATACATCTCTTGTACAATAGTGTTTTCATTGAATTTTGATCAGATTTGATTAATATCTCTTTCCATATTGGCTTTTAAAATATATTTAATGTACTGAATATTATTATTATTGTTATACTGCAACTTCAATTTTGTAATGTGGCTCTGCACATTTAAAATAACATATATGTAAGGGTCTTCAAAGGAAACCAATGTTTATATATATATATATATATATATATATATATATATATAAATATATATATAAAAATAGTGATGGGCGCACTCTCCGGATTTATGAAGTCCATAAATGTTTATTGTTCCATGATCAACATGTTTCAACCCTCACATGGGGCCGTCATCAGGATAACAATTGCATATTAACAGTGACTATATATACCCTATCCCAGACCCGCCCCCCTCACCACAGTGACAGTCCCAAAATCATGTTATTGAGCCTCTCCGTGCTCCCCCAAATACCTGTTTGTGTTGTCTCTGATGTGCTTGCACATACACCTCCTGGTCACCATCCTCACGGTTCTAGAAGCCGTTCGGCGGGTCAAATTGTTTCGAGTGCGTTCCAGCCTGGAACGCATTACGCTCTAATCTGGCGTCATTGATGTCATAAGTGCCGCGACCGGTCCTCTTAGCATAGACACTCTACGTAGTGTTATTCCCCTCCCCTATAGGGGAGTGGCAACAGATGAACTTTGTTTATGCGTCGGGGTTGCTAAGCAATCCGGCGCATATGATATAGTAGGTGGTTATTGTCCATGTAAGAGCTCTATCACAGGAGGGGAATCTGTAAGCCCACAGATTCACTATTGCTGCGCCCCCTAATATGGTTGATGCACCACAGTCTTTCAAACCCGGGGAACATGTATCATGGGGCTCAGCGTAAGCTCATACAAGCTGTCCGCAAAATGTTAACCCATGTCCCATTCCTGTATCAGACTTGTGAACGGGTGCTATCATCTCCCACTACACAGCACTAGATCAGATGCCGCATGTATTAGAGTCAGTCCTCATGCTGACCTAAAAACCACAAAGATACAGATAATAGGCTATATGTTTGCAAGGCTCTGGCAATGTTCAATGACTCAGTAGGTTGACCGAGGTGTGTGTGCTCACCCACCATGACTAGTGAAAAACATACAATGATATACAATAATAAAAAAGGTATTCATAAAGCTATAGAGATATGGTGAACAGATTGACTGACTGTTGTATACAATCTATATAGGGTGGTATATAACCACCATGTAAAACCACATACATCATCTCTAAAGCTATATACAGGTGACACTGCAAGCATATTCAAATACATCTCAAGTACACTGAATTGGTGTAGTGTCTGATATCTAACTAGGTGCTGTAATTCAAATTGATGAATAGTCCCTGACATACGTGATAGTATAAAGTAAAGTTTATATGTAAGAAACCATGCTTGTTATTACTACATTCATAGGAACGGTTGTAGGGCAAACTGCTCATTAAGACCCTTTGGGCTCAATGTATCTAGTTTATAAATCCACTTCGCCTCCAATTTTAGGAGTTCAGTATGGATATTCACCCCTTCCCTCTGTGTGTCTAGTTGGTCTATGATCATACATTTGAGGGAGGTTAGTGGGTGAGCAAACTCTCTAAAGTGCCGAGCTACAGTCAGTTCCCCTACTTTGGTGGTGACTATTTTAGCACTATTGATCATACTGCGAATTGAGGATCTATGATTTGCCATCCGTTCCCTGAAAGTTGTTGACGTCATACCTACATAATATAGGCCACATGGACAGACAATGTAATAGATAATATTTTTACTGGTACATGTGACCCTCTTATGGATCTTATATCTTTTCCCTGATGATGGGTGGGGAAATGTGTTGCCTGTTAGCATACTATTGCACGTGGTGCAGCTTAGGCATCTGAAACATCCGGGTTTAACCCGGATATATATAAATATATATATATATATATATATATATATATATATATACATAATGACCAATAGATTCAGCAATGCATTCAATGATCATTTATTGTGAGATGGATAATTTCATATTTATATCATATTTACATAATAGGATTTCTTTACCAATAAACCTCCACAAACGGGGAGATTCAATAATTGTGGCGGTGCACAGCTTACCTTACCTGTTCCCGCAATGCAATATTAATTTGCCTTGATTTATTGCTTCACGGAATCCGTAAAGTAAGCTGCGCAAACCTTATGCCAGCATTTAAAAGGCATCCACATAAACTAATGCCAGGGGAAATGGAATTGGTCTCTGTGCTATTAATACAAAATGGCGCGGGCCCCAGAAAATTGGCGTTAAACTCATGCTAACCTGATATTACACCAGGAAGCATAGATTTAACTAGATGATAGAGGCTCATATTAAATCCCCCCCATAGTTCCCTGTGCAATAAGTCATCAGTAATGGCTGAAAGGTGTCAAACATATGTTATGGATATAATTAAAAAGTGCAAATAAAAATAACATATGATACACATGTTAGACTCAATCATGAGCATATGGAGCAAACACAATAATACTGCTCCCCCCGACACATTTGGTTTTTATAATAATACATCTGAGGTCTCTGAAGTAATTTGACCCTGAACTTCAATACAGCATTTAAAATAATTTGTATGAGAAATAGAGCCCCTCACAAAGCACAAATCACTGAGCAGCAAAAGAGAAGCCAATTAGCTTGGTGTGTAGAGATAGATTTTAGGATGTATCACTTTTCATTTTTTCCTCATGCATTTTTCTTTAAAATGGCCATGTAACAGACAAATGTTCTTAAATACATTAGTTATACATGCTATAATGAGCAGTTTTTTGACAACATCTCTTTCCTAATTCTTTTAAATGTACAACTAGTGAGATTTTGCACAGGACTGAAATCCTAAAATGATAATTAAATAATTCTGGGGAAAAAAAGTTGGGTAGGAAAGGGACATAAATATATATAGAAGTTTTACCCTGGGCCCTACACCCAAATCAGTTTATTTGATTTGAGTCGACGGAGTCAATAGATGCTCTCGGTGCATTACCCCCAGGTGTGAACAGTAGAGTTTTGTTACGCCAGTGGAATGTGTCAAAATTCCACTGAACCAAATTAAAGCGCATTTTGTGAATTTTTGACATTTCATGAATTTCAAAAAAATGTATTTGGATTTTGCTACTGATTTTCCATAACAAATACATAAAACTCCACCCAAAGAAATTCGGAAACAATTTTTGGAAGCCTTCAGTTCTGCCTCAAAACCAGGTTTGGTTTGAAATGGACTCATCCTCAGTACAGGACATCAGCGTATATACAATCTCTTACCTTTCCCTCTACTTTATATACAAAGGCTACATGCTTATACAGAAAAAAGGCTGAAAAAAGTGTGTGTATGGTCCACCAGCACAGATCCCCAATGATGCCTGACCAAACAACTGCTATTGTCGGCCGAAACAGCTTTATGCATCAGCTGAGAAATTCTTTTCACATGATAATGTCAAAATGTGAGTGTATGGTAAAATAAAATGAATACAGTGTAGGAGATTTACACAGAGCTACAAACTCTCTTCTTTTTGTTATTCAATTTCGTGCTTGTGGTTAGCGTAAGCTTATAGCTGGCGTTCTAAATTCACGTTAAAATTTTGCGTTGCTTTCAAACCAGAACAATTCATTTGTGTTGCTTATAAAATGGCCCTGAATGTTTTAATAATACTTGACTAGCAGTGGTGCAGTGGTCTCCTTTATTACATTCTTTACATAGATGAGTATATTAAAGAATAGAACAGAACAGTCCAGGCAGAAAAATCACTGGAATTTTATTTAAAATAACCATGCAATAACTCAATAATAAATATATCTGTTGTATTCAATTAGATCAACTGGACTTGAAATGTAGTTCTTGAAGACGTTTCGCTAGTCATCCGACTGGCTTTCTCAATTCAGAATGACTTGTACAAGAATCTGTGGCAATTATGTACCCTGGAAAATCCAATTAACATATCACAGCCAGGTGTTAAGGGTGTGATTAGATAGTGGCTAAGAGGTGTTATAGGAACGCCCAGAGTAAGGTGTTAAAACAGCATTGTACATGGCAGACAGTTGGTGTCGAACCCCCCACCTCTATTTAGGCTTGGTTTCTTTATTTTCACATAAATGGCCTCCTTAACACCTCTCTTGAACCAGTCACGTTCCTTCGCCAGTATGTTAACATTACAGTATGTTAACTGGCGAAGGAACGTGACTGGTTCAATCCATCTGATGAAGGGTGGCTAGGCCCCCCGAAACGTTATCCGTTTGGTTGTTTCACTTTGAATAAATGGGTTAAGGACCCTTTGCACTATTGGATGTGTGCGGTCATCATTTCCTATACTGGATGAATGAGAACCTTCACAAATCAATAATAAATAGTATTGCAAAATGATTTGGTGCTTATAATCAGACAAGTGTTTGTTGAAATAACTTTCCAGTCATTCTTTTTGGATAAGTTTACTTATTAGTGGGCAAAAAAAATGTTCATTTTATTTAAAAGATGCAGAAAAGTTTGAGAAAGGTGATGTTTTACACGAAAGTATTTTTTCCTTGGCCTTTAAATGTTAATGTTAATGGATGCAAATTATACCCTGCCAAGTGACAAAACCTCTGCTACAGAAAATGTCAAAGCGTTATTGGGCCATTTTAAAGAATTTCTTATTTCTTTTTTTTTGTAGATACATTCATGTCTGAATTTGCAACACTAGACCAGGTAATTCATGTCCTCCAGTTGGAAGCAAATTGAATTTCAAAGAATCACAGTTTGCTATTTCTTTTCTGCTAACAATCTCGTCTGTGCAACCAAAAAACAAATCAACATGAAGCCCATTTGTCTAAGCTGTGACTTACTGAGTGGTTTCTATATAAATTGTTTCTCTCAGCGAAATGCACCCATTTACTCCTTACACGGTTCAAAATGAATATCCAATCAGAGATGGTGATTTGGCATTTAAAGTATCCCTTACATAAAGCAAAAAAGATTCCGTTCCAATCACAAAAGTTAGCTACTTCCTGAAAAAACGAAAAATCAATGGTCTTATTAGCAGCGTCTATAAAATACCCAAACTGTAACAACGCATTTTGAGCTTTTACATTAGCTATAAATATAGTGGAATCAAAACATTCTAAACTTTAATTGCCCAACACTGCACATGCATTCAGGTCTTGTGTAGTTTACAGGTGATGTATGTGGATTGAAGGAAGTTTCTTATATGATTTATATATAAATCATACAGGATAACTTCATATTTATTACCAGCTAGGTGTTTCTTTTCTAATTTGTTGAACTAAGTATGCTTGAGCTTTACTAATCTCACAGACACATTTTTTTTTACAATGACTGGGGATCTGTCATTTACGCATAACTAATCATTCCTAATTGGACATATTGGTAAGTCACACCAGGTGGGCTGATATATTGCATCAACTTCTTTAATTTAAAAATTACTACTGATTGTTTTTTGATTGATTTTTATCGGTAAGTCGGTTGGCCAGGAGTATTGGTCAACCTCCATAAATATTAGAAAGACCCTGATACACACACAAATTGATCATGACAACTCAGGCTTACAAATAATGTTGTCTCTCGATGCTGAGAAAGCATTTGACTCAATCGAATGGTCATATCTATGGAAATGCTTAAACTGATTTGGTTTTGGACCAAAATTCCTTAAATGAACAAAATTACTATAGGCATGCCCTACAGCATTTATCAAAGTGAATGGTACCATATCTGATCCCTTTCCTTTGACTAGGGGTACTCGACAGGGATGCCCCCTCTCCCCTTTTGGTTAAAGCCATAGAGCCACTTCCCATTAGATTACGATCTCACCAAGATATCACTGTCATAGGGAAGATAATCAATGCACATTCCTAGGCCCCATACAATATCATATTATCTGCACATTGGCATACTTTATAAACAAAGGGGTTTTAGTATACATTACTGTGATCACATGAATGAAAAGCCTTCCATAAAAAGCCAAAGGGCTGGGGGGAAGTGAAAGCCTGTTGTATGGATCCAGTGCACAAGTATGAGAAATGCAAAAGTTTGCTAATGGTAATTGAAGTAAAAAAAAGGTTAGACCTTCCAGACTGGGGTTACCTTGACGTGGTTGGAACGCTTTTCATTCATGTGATCACAGTAATGTATACTAAAACCCCTTTGTTTATAAAGTATGCCAGTGTGCAGATAATATGATATTGTATGGGGCCTAGGAATGTGCATTGATTATCTTCTCTATGTTTGTATAAATGTTTGACCAGATCAGTAGCACTTCCCGCTAAATGTAGTTGTAAATTAGCCTAATTGGAGTGCTTCCACAATCCTTGTATTGTAAAGATATCACTGTCCTCATACTGGAACAGCACTCCTCACTTCTGAATTTATATGCAGATGACATAATAGTTTATTTGGCTGACCCGACCAATCCCTCCGCACTGTATACAATATAATTACACACTTTGGACCCCCATCAGGACTATATATCAATTGGATTAATTATTGTCTATTTCCAATTGATAAGGATTGTATACTTGCACCATTTACAAAACACTTGGTCCCAGTAACTAATACTTTTACATATATAGGAATCCAAATTACACACACCCCATGCCGATTCTTTAATCTCAATGTAACGCCACTATTAGACCTGGTATCAACTAAAATCAAAATATGGCAAAACTTACCTATCAACCTCACTTTCAACATAGCTTAAGCTACATCCCAGATCAATTCTTCAAAAAACTACACAACCTCCTTATCTTATTTCTCTGGGGAGCAGGCAGAAGCAGAGACTGACTAAAATCTCTACAAAGACCTAAGGCACTAGTGGGAATAGCAATGCCAAATTTCCACCTGAATTATTTGGCAAGCCAATTCTTTAAATCCTGGCTTCTATCCCCTATGGATGCCCCTACAATACACCATTTACCTTGTATATTGTGGAGATTCTACTTCATGAATACCTACCATCACAGCCTTTAATCTTTTGGGAGCAACAGGCTATCAATATACTGGGAGGAGGCACATCTTTTTATATATAACAATTTACAAGACAACTAAAGCCTCAGAACAACACTGAACCAGAATGCAGAACACCTTGATTTAAAACCAGTAATCAGTGTCTTACCTATCATTTTGATACAGGCGCTGGAAAATTTACTTAAATAACATATGGTTTGTGCTTTACTTCACAGCATTCTAGTATCACACAGTTTGGTCAATGACCATTCTGTTCTGCACATGCTCAGTTTTTATCTATGGGGCTGTGTATTGGACTATCTATGGGACTGTGTATGGGACTTTCTATGGGGCTGTGTATGGGACTTTCTATGGGGCTGTGTATGAGACTTTCTATAAGACTGTCTGTGAAACTATCTATGGGGCTGCCTATGGGAGAAAGTCAACCCTCGGTTTATGCTCGAGTCAAGTATTTTTCCTAATTTATCAGTTAAAATTTAGTACCTCTGTTTATATTCTGAACGGTTTATACTCCAGTATATACGATATTGGTGTTTTAGGGGGGTTGTTTTCAGATTCTGGAGTATTAAAAATTGGGTTTAATTCTCCTTTAAGGTCTGGAAAATAGTTAATACATTTGTCGCATTAAATGGTATCCCTTAAGAAACAGCACTCTGCCACATCAGTTGCTTTGCTAATCTGGCTTCCTTCCCAGACCCCCATATAATGGAAAAGCAAAAAATTACCACATTCTCACACAAAATCAACAATTGATCCCATTTACAGACTTACAAACAAACTTTCAATGTCCCTGACACCTTCCTTTTCAGGTATCTCTAAATCAGATACAGTCTTATATCAGAATTTCAGGAGAGCAATGTCTAAATCTAACTCCTACACATCTCTGTTACATGCACAGCTCATAGAGGGCACAAACTCCTTAATTTATAAATGGTCCAAACTCATACCCACATTTACAGAATCTGACTGGGAAGAGCTAGCTGAATCACACATTAAAGCCTCACCATCAGCCCCCAACAGATTAATGCAGTTCTACATAATGTACCAAGTATATATTACACCTTTACGAAAATCACGTATGTCTCCTTCCTGCAGCTTAGATTTTTCCAAATATTAGAAACAACGGTCCATGGAATGTAAATTATGTGTTCTAGGAATTCCAGATATTGATGACTGGAGTAGACACCAACTTCTTCTCCTTAGAGAAACTTCTATGCCAAGGGTGCCATAATACTCTGGATGTCCCCAGAACCCCCTAGATTCAAAGAATGGAAAACAATGATGGATGAAATGTTACCCATGCTTAGACTCATCTAACTTAAGAGAAATTCTGTAGATAAGTTTAATGCTACTGTATCTGATCTGTATGGTAGGAACTTGGGTCTGAAATGGGATAAATAATTGTTAAACAAGCTTAATGGAGCATCAGGTGCCCCAGGAGACCCCTCCCCCACCACCTCCACCCTCTCTCATACAACCCTTAATTTCTCACAGTATCTTAACCTCCATCAACACTTACAATCAACTATTTTACTCCAACATAAGACCATAGATGCTCTTGATATCAACAACCACCAGAGTAGATTGGTTCATATTTCCATATAATCAATATGCAGCTGCATATCTTTAATTTTTTTTTTTATTATTTCTTCCCATGTTACCCTTATTTTACCATCTGTATAAATAATATAATAACCATATAAGACAATATGTAATAATGCAACAATACACTTTCAGGGTTATTCAATAAAAGTTCTTATCATTTAAAATGGTGCTAATTTTGCCCCAACCAATCAGATGTAAGCTTACAAATGTTAAATAAGTTCTGATTGGTTGGGGCAAAATTAGCACAATTTTAAACGATAAGAACTTTTATTGAATCTCCCTGTTTGAATGTTACCATATAACTGTACTACTGATATACAGATGTTGTTATTGTATTTTTATCAATAAATGGTTAAAAAAAATATTGGAATAGTTTAAATGTATCCCTGTCGCTAGAATGTTTCTGTTAATAACCAATTATCAATGGTTTTGTTATAATGTCCAGCCTTGATGTTACCAGTGTTTTAGTAGAATTTGAAGAGAGTCTAGATTGTAACAATGCTGGAGTTGAACTGGAACAATGCTGGAGTTGAACTGTAACAATACTGGAGTTGAACTGTAACAGTGCTGGAGTTGAACTGGGACAATGTTGGAGTTGAACTGTAACACACAGGAGGGCTGAGGAACCAGGGAACCCAAGGACACCAAGACAAGCAATGATCGGGCGCCCGTGGGAAGAAGGAGAGCTTATTTAAACTTTCGTGCCATGCAGCGTGACTACATGGTGACGTCACAGCGCTGTTCATGCGAGACGCGCGAATGAGCGTTCGCGTCACCACTCCTGGAGCGGGAGAACAGGTAAGTTCCTTACAGTACCGAACCTTATGTCCAATAGCATACTGAGGAGCTGGTCTATGTCTTCTCTCGGCTGCCTTCTTCTGAACTAAGGAGTAAATTGTTTTTTGTAGAATCCCAAATAGCTGACATGTGAGAAAGCATATCATTGGCTGTAGGATTGTCAGAAAAAAGAAAGTCTTGAGGGAAACAGTCCACAGGGAAGATTAGGAGGACATTTGGACATGGCACATGTGGAACAAGCTTCTACAAAATCTTTGACATCCTTTATTAATTCTGGCCACCAAACAGAACGGGACAGGAGGGAAATAGTTTTTTGAACTCCAGGATGACCAGCTTGTCTAGAGCAGTGAGTAAGTGTGAGTAGAGGCGTGCTTAAGGCTGAAGGAATGAAGACTTTATTGACTGGAGTAGAGGAAGGGCATGAATTCTGAGCAGCTTGGATTTTGGTAGACAGCAGAGGAAAAATGGGAGCCAGAATTTTGGATTCAGGGATAACAGGATCTTTATCTGGAGCAGAGAATCCTTGAGAACAAAAAGATCTAGATAAAGCTTTCTGCTTTCTTATTCTTAGTTCCAGGGCGGAAAGTGATGATGAAATTGAAGCGTGAAAAGAAAAGTTCCCAGCGGGCCTGTCTGGGATTAAGTCTTTTGGCAGAATGAATATACACTAGATTTTTATGGTCAGTGAAAATGGTTATTGGTATTGAAAATGGTTTATTCTAAAAGATGAAGCCACTCTACAAGAGCAAGTTTAATAGCTAAATATCATAGTTTTGTTCACAAGAAGAGAATCTCATAGAAAAGAAGCCACACAGATGAAGTTTTTCTTTTAACCCTTGTCTCTGGGAAAAAATTGCACCAGCACCAATGTCAGAGGCGTCAACCTCGATAAAAATAAGGCAATTGAGGATCAGGGTGGACCAAAACAGGGGCAGAGGCAAATGCTGTCTTTCGAAGGCTTCCAGAGCTTCCTTAGTCCATACATTGGGTTTTCCCCCTTTACGGATGAGATTCAAGATTAGAGAAATGATAGAAGAGAAGTTTTTGATAAATTGTCTATAGTAATTGGCAAACCCAATGAAACGTTAAATGGTTTTAGTGGGGGAAGGAATGGACCAATAAAAATGGCAGAGACTTTGGAAGAATCCATTTCTAAACCTTGGGCAGAGATGATATATCCTAAAAATGGGACTTTACAAACTTCAAAGAGGCATTTCTCCAATTTAGCATACAGATGATTAAGCCATAGTCTGGAAAGAACTTGATGAAGATGAATGTGATGAGTGGGTGGGTAAGTCATGTGAAAAAATTCAAATATCATCCAGGTAGACGACTATAGAGTTGCCCAACAGGTCTCTGAATATGTCATTGATAAATTCCTGGAAAACAGCCGTGGTATTACATAATCCAAAAGGCATGACCAGATATTCAAAGTGGTCGTCACAGGTAATAAGAGGAAGAGGATAACTATCCTTAATCGTAATTTTATTCAGGCCTCTATAATCAATGCAAGGACGGAGACTAACGGCCTTTTTCTCAACAAAAAAGAATCCAGCCCCAGCAGGCGAGTAGGAAGGACGAATAAAACCCCAGGAAAGTTTATCTTGGATATATTATATATTCTCTCATTGCTACAGTTTTGGATTGGGACAAGGGTAAGTATGTCCATGAGGGGGCATAGTTCCGGGAAGAAGATCAATAGGGCAGTCATAGGGACGATGAACAGGTAAAGTTTCAGATAGCCTGCAGAGTTTCTCCTCAGGAGATAAGCGAGTACTGCCTTATCTCCTACTTTCTGCCAGGAAAGTAGGAGAAGAGGGTACAGGCTTCACAGGACAAGGTCCAAACAGGACCGGAAACGTGTATCTATACAGATAAATAGGCTAATAAGGTCATCCAGCAAGGGAGGAATTTCCCTAGATACGAGATTGTCCTTGATATGATCTGTAAGATCCTGTAAAAAGGCTGCTACAAGGGCCTCATTATTCCAGGCGGTTTCAGCCACGAGGGTCCGGATTTCAATGGCATAAAGTCCAAATGTGTGGTTCCCCTGTTGAAGTTGCGCTAGGCAAGACGAAGCACCAGACTTACGACCGGGTGCATCAAACAACTTCCAGGACAATTCAAGGAAATTAGTAATATTAGAGATTAAAGGATCGTCCATTTCCCATAGAAGAGAGGCCAAGGCCAGGGCTCCCCCTTCAAGCAAGGCAATAATATAACAAACTTTAGCCCGGTCAGAGGGAAAATGGGATGGTTGCAGCTCAAAAGGAATTTGGCATTGGTTCAAAAATCCTCTACAGCCTTGGGGATTGCCGTCATAACGTGGAGGTGCAGGGCCAGCGGGGCAGGAGGCTGAGTACTGAGTAACCGAGGAGCTAGGGAGTCCATAAATTGTGCCATATGATTCTGCTGATGTTCAAAGACCTTCATCCCAGTGGACAGGGCCTGAAGGGTCTTTGATAATTCAGACATAACTTCCTCAGGGGCCTCTATGGCCCAATCGTACTGTAATGGTTTCCCAGTACTGCAGGAGGGGAGCAACAGGGAAACTTACTGTTTTACTTTTTAGTCGGAAGTATGAGTCCTGGAGACTGTGCAGGAGTGGACAAAGTGAATACTGGAACAAAGCTGAGGTTGTGACTGTAACAATGCTGGAGTTGAACTGGAACAAAGCTGGAGTTGAACTGGAACAATGCTGGAGTTGAACTGGAATAATGCTGGAGTTGAACTGGAATAATGCTGGAGTTGAACTGGAACAATGCTGGAGTTGAACTGGAACAATGCTGGAGTTGAACTGGGACAATGCTGGAGTTGAGCTGTAACACACAGGAGGGCTGAGAAACGTGGGAACCCAAGGACGCCAAAACAAGCGACGATCGGGCGCCTGTGGAAAGAAGGAGAGCTCATTTAAACTTTAACGCGGGGCGCCACGGCTGCATGGTGACATCACGTTGCCATTCCCGTGAGACGCACGTCACCACTTCTGGAGCGCCCCCCGGCGGACCATCGTCACAGCGGGAGAACAAGTAAGTTCCTTACACTTCTTTGGGTAATATTTAATTTTTTCTTGGCAAAGAAACTACTAGAGCATGTGCCTTTCATCTAAATACATCTAAATATGTAGATAAATTAGCACCCCACTTTAGTTGCACTAATACAAATAACATAATAAAGAACTGATCTTAACTGACTTCTGCATAAAGAGCAAAATCTACAGGACATAAAGTACAATGACTAGTAATGGCTTTACGTAGATGATTAATAATTTGGAAATGAATACTGGCAGTTGTTGTCCTTGACTTTTATTTAGCCAGAAAGGGTTAGTGCTTGATCAGAAAACACACCTATACTTACCAATCATAAGTTCTCTGTTTTTGCTTTGAGGTATAAAAAAAATGTGCTTAGTGTTCATTGATCTTCATGGAATTAGACAATGTAACTAGTTAAAGGGCATGTCCGCCCATCAAACGACATTTCCTACTCAGGTAAAGTACACCCCTAACCCCAGATCCATTTTACTTGATGCCAAGAAAGATACTTACACAACCCGATCCCTCGCCGCTCTGCTACTGACAGCTTCCTGGTCGTAGCAGAGAGGCTGTCAGCGCAGAGCCCAAATTCTCCTGTTTGCTCAAAACGTGCTTGCAACAGGAGAAGGAGGCGGCACCTAGACGGCGAGGGACCAGGTCTCGTAAGTATGTTTCTGGGTATCTTTCGGGGAGGTAAGTTAAACTGATCTGGGATTTGGGGGGTGCTTATCATTTACCGAGGAGCACTGGTCACTTTTCCAGTGCTAACCAATTTAATATCGGTTAACACAACTTTAACTCTTTCTGTGCAATGGTCGTGCAGTTTCACTAAAGAACCGTGCAATCAGCGTGGTCAGGCATTTCCACCATTAAAACAAGAAACTGATGATTTTATTTGAGTTATCTGCCCGCAACTCCAGCTTCTACAAGTTTCTTTTACCCGTTTATTACATGCATGTGTAACCAGATATTTAATTATAAGTTCTATATTTTTCTGGCAAAGGTATCTGCCTCCTCCCTCTTCTCAAGAGCTTTTTATATGTTTGAGCTTGTGTAGAGGAGACAGCAGAGGAATTAACAGCAGGTAACTAACCAGATTTTTGTTTTATGGGTGGACATGCACCTTAATAGCCGGTTCTAAAATCATGCTGTGAGTAAATACCTTTTGGGATTAACTCACAAGCCCTAACGCAATGTTGAATTCACATAGGGACATTTAACCAGAGTGATTGCGGCTCTGGGTAAATGAGGCCCATAGTGCCATGACAGAGTTGGTTAATTTAGGAGCAGCAAAAAAAAAAGAAAAAAAAAAAAGGAAGTTCTGCACCCTCTGGACTAAAAACTGGAAATCTTTATTGAAGCATCTAAAAGGAAAACTGGCTACAACTGCCTAACGTGTTTCGGGCATGCGCCCTTTGTCATTGGCATGAGCATTGCATACAGGTAGGTGTGCAGACCTACCTAGGTAGGAGAGACATCCTACCTAGAATTAAGCAGCATGGGGAACCTTGCATTCAAATGGTAAATCCCAAAAATCTATCTGGAATCCAAGATTCTGGACCAGTTACCTCCTCTGAGTGGTAAGTGTACTTTCTCTATAACTTTGACACTCTCCGAGACACCCTTTGTTGGACAAGTTATAAAGTGTCTACCAATGGGGGTGGGTCAGAAGATTCAATAGCCCTAATATGTTCTCCTACTCTACTTCTAAGGGTAGAGTTTATCCAGTATATTGGATATGGCAAAATTTACATTCTAATAATAAATAACCCTTTTTTGTGCAACAATTCACAAACAATTTCACGGTATAGGTTCTTCCTGTCGCTGTGGAGGCGAAAACAGTTCCAGTATCGATAACTTGTCGGGTCCTGCATTTTTTAAAGCCAAAACGATAGGTAACAGGGAGAACTAGCCATGTACTACCTGTCTCCTCCACTCTTTTAGGATCTAGACTAAGAGATAAAATGCTCCCCAAAGTAGGGTTTTTTTTGACACAAATTTAACATATCTTTCAAACACTTCTCTAAACCTCAAATTAGCGAATAGGATTGGGAGATGTTTGTGAATAATATTACAGATGTGTCCGTATTCTGTTATAAATAAAACTTGCTCCTTTTTATTAATGTAATATTATCTGAGTTATTATGAAATACTTATAAGATCTGATCTATTGAGATTCTTGGTCTGAGCTTTAGCATGAGCCCTGGTAGTTTGTGGCCTAGCCAGAAAGAGGATGAGTGATGCCTGGAGCGGCCCCATTACTGTGTAATGCCTTGGATAATTTATAAGGAAGTTTACTGATCAGTGTGGTTTAAGACATAAGCTCTCAACGAATGGTTTTTCCACATTCATTTCAGAATCAACAAAATATTGTTTCATTTGGTTTTAGTCAAAATCGGATTTTGTTCTTTAATGCCACACTTCATGTAGCCAACACTGGGTTGGAAGCCACCCCAGGTATTCGATGTTAAAGGAATAAATTGATTTATATTTGAGTAATTGCCACAAGCTTCCACATGAAATATTCCATATCACAATAATAAACAAGCCTCTTTAGCACAGTCCAAAAAAAAAAAATCTTTGTATTTTAGTTTTGTAGCAAATGATAGATAATGGAGTAACAATTTAGAAGAAACATCTTGGATTTCCTAGTACATATTATTTTCCCAATACATCTTTTACATTATTGTACATTTAGGCTGTCAAATATGAAAGCTCCAATTCAATTTTCACATAAAGTTAATGGCAGGCACAAAACAGTACATTAAAAAAAAAACTTCCAACTACAGCTAAAGCCATTACAATGAATCCTCCACTACATGTCTTAGTGGTAAGCAGAAAGAAAAAAAGAGAGAAATATTTCTTCCCTCTCTTCAGTAAGTTTGTAAACCTCAAAGTAATTCAGCACCTACATGATTTTTTATTTTTAACTAAAAGAGAATTTAAACTATTTAACTGCTTTATGCCTATTATCTTTCTATGCCCAGATTTCAGATCAAGTAGCCTTCCTTCGGTCAATATAACATGAAAGGGGAAAGTACTATTAATACCCATTGCCAGTTATCACATTTCATGCAGCTTGAGAATCAGCTTGTGTCATTCCCTAGGCCAAATCCATATTGCTGTTATCTTCTAGCATCTATAAGACTAAAGCAGAACAATTAGAAATAAAACAGTTTGTTGTGAATTCACTAGATTCAGCTAGTCTATCATCATATTTTACATTTATTTTGATAGTCTATCATAATAGTGCTGTAACTCTCTGACTATAATAGGGCTAAAACATACATTATTACCCTTAAATTTAGCACTAATTCCTTAGAGTTTTAGATGAATCTATTGTTTTTCAGTGGGTTTCTAGAATATCTAATTCCCACCATAAATTTATGTTCAAAATTAGAAATGCTGGGACAGACGAGACCAAAACTAAATTAATCAATTTACCACAAACCAGCAATATGGTGGTGTGTTACAGATACACAAACATACCCAGCATGCACAGCTGTATAATTAAACTAATAATAACGACTGTTCATTCGTTCATGTACAGGTAGGAATATAACTGAATACAATAGAATATAATATTCTGGTAAACGTAGCACCTCACGGAGTTAGAGTTCCCTAGTTCTAATCAGAGTATTTAGAAATTCAGATGAACAATTTAAATATTGTTTAATAATAATATAAAATATTACAGAAAAATATAACTGACAAAACACTCAACACAAGCAACGTTAAAAGAAAATGGGATCAAAAAGGGAAAATAATACTTTAGGTTTAGTCCTTAATGTTACAGGATGAAGCGGAGCAAGTAGATCCTAGTATAATGGAGTCCAAAGGCCCTCAAAAGAAATAAAAGTCCCAAGTTAGATGGTAAATGAGAGCCTTCCCCTTGTGTTCCAGACACATTCTTATTCCTCTGGATGGTGGTGTAACCAGCTATCCACAACCAATTACAAAAAGTTGTGGTCTGAACAAGGAGTATTACACACTCCAGGTGGTCTGACACACCCAAAGGGTCTCTGCAAAATCCCTTATTGAGAAGAGGTAACCGCAACACACCAACTTGCAATTCCAAATCCAGGATGGTTAGATGGATTCATAGATACCAAATTTCAAATGGTTACTGTTTATTAATCCATAACAATAAAAGGTGTTTAATATAGAATAGTATAGTATAGTATTTGAGGTTGAATAAAGACATACGCCCAAATTTCCTGCCTTAGGGCAAGGCCACACTGCAACGCAAACGCAATAGCATGCGATTTCATGTGCGATTTTCGTTGCGTTTGCGCTTGCGATTTCTTCAATAAGTATAGGAAAACGCATGCGATTGCGATTAAAAATGCAGAACGCAAAACGCAATCGCAATTTTTTTTTGCGTTGCCGCGTTTTCAATGATTTTGTAAAATCGCAAACGCAAAAAAACCGCAGCAGTGTGGCCTAGCCCTTACTGCTGCACTTTATTTGCGTTTGCATTTTTTTATATCATTGAAAACGCGGCAACGCACTGAAAACGCACGTTTTCGGGTGCATTGCGATTTGCATTTGCAATCGCATGCGGTTTTCAATACTTAATGAAAAAAATGCATGCGCAAACGCAACGAAATCGCACATGAAATCACATGCGATTCCGTGTGCGATTGCATTTGCGTTGCAGTGTGGCTGTGCCCTAACTGATAATCCACAGAAAGGCAAACCCCACCCAGAATTAAGGGGGAAAAATGTATTTCTTAACTCCAAGTGGCAATTAGAAATATCCCTGGATCAACTCCAACTTTATGTATTAATTCCAGAAACATGCAACATTCTTTGTTTTTAGAAATATATCCAGCTTTTTTTTAAAACTATCTAATGAACCTGCCATAACAATGTTCTCACAGTGAAAAACCCTTTCCAAACTTGAAGACTTAACCAATTTTCTTCCAGTATTAAGGCATGTCCTCTGACATTTTCTATTGGTGAACAATGCCCCATACAGTTTATTTTATGTCCCATTGATGTATTTATACCAGTGGTGCCCAACATGCAGCCTGTGGACCACATGCAGCCTGATTGCAATAAGGAGTGGCCCTTGCACTATTACTACATACTGCTACTCTTTAAAGGGTATCTTCACTGCAAAAAACAATGCTCGTCTGTCATATTCCTAGCTTCTGTGCCTTTTCCGTGGACGGAAACTGCAGAAGGGGCCAGACTGGCAGCGGCATCTGTGATTGGTGCCTCTGCTGGTCCGGCTCCTTCTGCAGCTTCTGTGCATTTGTGTCTGCTTGTTTCCACTTGTCTGTGCTTTTTTCTGCATTTCCAGAGGCTTGAATTAAAAAAGAAAGCAGACAGGGATGGAACCAAATGGACTAAAAGTTGTGCACGCAGGCTAATTTAAAATAAGATTTTGCAGAAGTGCTACTAATATCCCTTTGTTTCTAATATATCAAAGTTTGCAGATAATATGATATTGTATGGGGCCTAGGACCACAATGCTCATAGTGGCAACTGGATCCTGCCATTTCCATTAAAAATACATTTTCAGTGCAGATCGGAAAATGCAAGTGGACAGAAACGTTCATGGTGGGACTTAGGCATATACTTTAATACTGTCCCATTTTTCTAATTCATGTTGTTTATCCATGGAAGAAATCCAACAGATCAGTTTACTGTCCACAAACTGCCCAGTCTATTGAATGGAAAGTAGGCATGGGTCAATTTACTGAGAGACGCACATACCTGGATATCTATAAATGTGCTTTTATTGTGACAAATGCTTCGAGCTTATCAATTTTTGTCAGGTGCATAAACCTGAAATGTTGTGTTCCTTATTTCACAATAAAAGTACATTCAGTAATACCCATGTGTGTGCGTCTCTTAGTAAATTGCAGACTATAAGCTGGTGGTGGTTAACAGCCAAGAGATAGCACCACTGATATAGAATCTTGTGTGCAAAGGATTATCTACGTGTTTGGACACTTGAATGGCCTATTTTAGCTTATAGTGGTGAACATCAAATAAGTATTCTAAAAATTATTACTTACAAAACTTCAAATAAATCTTATATCCCCTGGGCAGCTTCTTTTATATTCTCTCCCTAAACCAGGGGAAAAATAAAACTCTAAAACAGGATAACACAGATGATTTTTCTCACGTCATTTGATGTAGATAGCCAATGGTAAGAAGCTAGAGCACCAATATTTACTGTGGGAGGAAGGTGCAGTCATTGCATATGGAAAAATCACAGAGTAAGGTTGTGCTTGTAACATATAATTGACATTTTGTTTTACTGTGCGTATAATGATGTGTGCAACCGCAGATGATCTAGGGCCATTAACTGAATGTATATGTTATTTTACAAAGCATTTCATTCATGAGCAAATAATTCTGTGTTCTACTGAATTAGAGGAATGAATTGGTTTTAACTACTCCATTCCAATGGATTTGCTATGTTTTGGAGATGCGTTACTGATTTAGAATGCAAAAATGCTGTGATAACCAGAAAAGCTACAATGGGGGCAGGTTGTGTTGCATACTCATGTTCCTACTGCAATGCACAAGAAATGCATCGTTATTCTTGGATGTGTAATCTCACTATGGATGTACTGCATTCACAATTCCAATAATTGGTCCTCACTCACACCAAATACGATAATGGATCACAACACAGCTGAAACGCCGTCCAAATTGCAGCAGTGTGGCCCTTAGAGCACTTAAGTTGAAGTGCCAAGATTGGTACTATTATTGGCTGTTTGCCCCCCCAAATTACAGATCTCATGTATGTATGTATGCATATTTTTATTTATACATTTTATAGTGTTGGTCTGGGTGTTGAGGTCCCTCTGGAAATATAAGACATTTTCACCTTATTTTTCTCATTTATTCACATAATTGTCTAAATCCTTAAAGAAGAAATAAAGTCTCCAACATTGTCCCAATAGACAGAACACATTCACAAACATACAACAAGCTGTGTTTCACCTCTATCTTTGCTGTGGCTGCTGGGTGATTTAAGAAATTAACCTGTGGGTAGTATGTACACAGGACATGCACATACTCTGTAGTGCTCAACAGACCAAAACAAGGAAATTGCAGCCTTACTTCCTGAAAGCCAATCAAATAACAACACATGGATACTCCTTCTCCTTGACACAGAACAGGGATTTCAGATTTTTTTCTTCAAACTTTTCAATGCTCCTGTCCTAACAATGATATAATACTTTTTAAACAAAAAAAAAAAGAAATCTTTGCTGTGTATTTCTAACTTAACATGGATGTAAGAAACAGAATATTAACATTTCAGTTAAGAATTAAAAGTAAGTCTGGGAAATTAAACTGGCAACTTCATGTAGTCTCTCTTGCTAAGTGAAGCTTTTTTATCCCTATTCTAACAGATTTTATGTGGATCCCCAGAACATGTAGAAACTTTAGCTTTTGTGTGGAACATAATGAAACAAACAAACAAAAAAAAAAAAAAAACAAATTAAGTCTGTGGAATTGATCCTGTGACTTTTTGGAAATTTTCGGGGAGATTCAATAAAAGTTCTTATCGTTAAAAATGGTGCTAACTTTGCCCCAACCAATCAGATCTTATTTAACATTTGAAAGCGAACATCTGATTGGTTGGGGCAAAATTAGCACCGTTTTTAACGATAAGAACTTTTATTGAATAAACCTGTCTGTTTCTAAACCACGCATTCTACCAGGTGAGCCACCACTGCAGATGTAAAAAAGCTGACTATTTTACAATTGTACAATTATATGTATTGCCCCAGGAAGGCTGTATGCAATACATGCTGGCTAGTAAATAAACTCCAGGGAAACAAGCAGCTTTCAAAGTCAGGAACTTCTATATTGGTGTTGACATCTATATAGAAAATACTCTGTGCATAGAGATGGGGAATACTGTCTCTTTAAAGGGCATGTCCACCCCCAAAACTATAATCCCCCCAGTAATGGCCCCACCATGTAGTGTAGTGTAATCCTTACCTCACATCCCAGTCCATAGGGTTCTCTGTAGACCCACCCTAAAGTCCCAAAAACTGTCCACCAGGAGGCTAGCAGGACTCTGCCTGCTACCTTGCCTCTGTTAGATATTTGTCATGCGTACTGCAGCCCTTCTCCCCCCTCCCTCTCCCTCCCTCTCCCTCCCGTTCTACTATCCCTCCCCCTAGCTTTAAACCCCCTTAATATGATGTTCCCCCATGTCTGCCAGCCCCAACCGCAAATTTTTTATTTTCCAAAAGCTCCCCAAACTCTTACTTACCTCTCCTCTTTCCTCCGCTGCACTGACTGACCGGCAGCCGCGTCCGTGATTGGCTGCCGCTCAGCCAATCACAGACGCGACTGCCGGTCCCGCCCCTCTGCTTGCATTCTCGCAAGCAGAGGGCCGGCAGTGCGGCGGAGGAACGAGGGGAGGTAAGTAAGAGTTTGGGGGGCTTTTGGAAAATAAAATATATGCGGTTGGGGCTGGCAGACACGGGGGAACATCATATTAAAAACTACTTTTAAGGGTGGACATACCCTTTAAAGCCTACATGGGCTCTGGGCTGTGCTGGCAACAACATAGAAGCCTTCTTAGTTACAGTATCTATTACTACTAAATGCAGCTTACTAGATAGGAACCTTACAATGTATAGGTGTTCTGTGGAGAAAAACTTTCACGTTAGGAAAAAAAACAAGTTTAGATTAAAAATAGCTACATGATTAATATATTGGGAGCTTAGTGACTGAGAGACCTGCAGCTGCTTTGGGAACAGAAAACCTAGAAGGTTTTAGAGGATTATATACTGGTCTAGAGCTGGAATTAATTGCATTTAATAAGAAGAACGATCTAATGGAATGCATTATTGGGTGTGGATTATTCCTTGTTCATTCAGTTTAGAAGTATCATGGTCTTGGAGTTTCAGTGGGTTCTTCTGTCGTTTGTGCGGTGGTGGAATATCCTTTAAAGTTAGTCATCTATCACTGGAGTCTGTTTGTATACTGGATTCTAAAACTGTGCTACATATTTACATGGACCAAACCAGTGTTTTTTAAATAGGCAGAATTATCACATTATTTATGCTTCAAATCCTTTTTTAAATAGGGGCGCATGTGATCACCATTTTTGGTGTGAATAGCATGCGCTCAGATAAGAGCAAATTGCTGAAATTGCATGTGCAAGCAGACAAAAACCACGTATGGAGTTATGCAACGGTGCGTGTTGTTGTGTGGCCTCAGCCTTGGTCAGTAAGAAGTAAAAAAGCATGTCTTTAAATAGGCAAACACCAAATACAAAATCAGAGATTATATAATATGAATAAATGTTGCCTAGGTTATACATTTGATTTGACAGACACAGTCCTTATTTTCCATTTAGTTTTCTATTTTGACATATTTCCTTAGCTTAGCTGAGTCAAACAGGAACATGTACAAGAACATGTACAGTAGGAGTGCATTTGGGATCAGAAAGATAGAGTAACAAAACTCCGTCTGCACATGCTAACTAGGTACCTTGTGTCTGTATCCCCATCCTGCTAATGCTGAGCTGCATGTAACGGTTGACACCAAAGTGTATTTGTGAGCATTTCTGCATCTCTTTATGTGCTTATTTTTGCACTGTACCTTTAATAACAGTGTAGATACTGCTGCAAAATATATGTTGAAGTGTGCTACAATCTGTATTGATTTTAGTGTAGCCATACAGCATGTATTTAATCCAACAACACTGCAGCACTGCAGCAGGTCAATTTCATGTCTTTGGGTCTTAAAGAGTATCTCCACTGGTAAAAAAAGATGTTGCCATTCAGTTTTATTGAAGAATGGGAGGTTGTTCAATAAAGCATTTAGAAGCTGGGAACGAAGGTAAGGAACTTACCCGATCGCTCACTCCTCCGCCGCATACTCTGAAAGGTCCCAATGGACTTAGTACTCTATATGCATGCACAAGTGTGATGCTCATGCACATAGAGTACGTCCCACAGGTAATCCTCTTCCTGTTGAATTAATTTTAAAGAAAATCTATGCTTTCCCTCCAACATTACTCCTTTAGCTTCTTTTCTCTATTTTTACCTATTCAACTAGGAACATGCAGTAATGAAAAATGCTTATTTTTGTCCAGTAATCTGAGCTCAATTTAATACAGTATCCATGTACAGATCCACATTTACATGACTTTTTGACTTTTCAAGCTATCGTTGCCGATCAGTCGAACAGAAAACAAAGATCGTTCCAGGCAGAAAATTTTGCACCGACCCCATCTTGTGCACTCGATTGGTAATCCGATCAGAATAATGTCTGGCCGATAGTGGTACAACCAGAGGAAGTCTTTATTTACATGACCAACCTTTCTTGATAATAGTCAGGTGGAGATCTGCAAAAACAGATATATCCTAAAAAACCCTTTTTATATATTATATTCCTCATCCCAGGGAAATCCTAATTATACCTTCCTCAGTGGGTACATGTGCCTCATCCCAGGGAAATCCTATTTATACCTTCCTCGGTGGGTGCATGTACCTCATCCCAGGGAAATCCTATTTATACTTTCCTGGGTGGGTGCATGTACTGGCATTGAGCTGTCAAAGTACTGGTTGTGCAGCAGCTGAGAGCTCACAGCTTGATTAAGTGCACCTGTGTAACAATCACCCTTAATGTTAAAGATAAGGTACTCATTGCTGAAGTGAGCAATGATTACCACTGCAGAAGCGGTACTTTTAATAGCTCATCGTACATATAGGAATAGGATTTCCTACCTAATTGGGATAAGGGCTTCTACATATGAATAGATGTTTTTGTTTGGGGGGGCACAGATGTCCTTTAATGTATTAAGGGTCACGGGATGAATGGAGGGATGACAGATTTTTTACTTGACTAAATATTTTAGTTTTCTGTTAAAGGGGAACTGTGGTCCAAAAATGACTTTAGATAAATTGACAGGAATTGCTTTCCTGAACTTTTTTGCTATTTACTTTTTTATTGTTTATTTTGCATAGTTTTGAAGATATTTACATTTTTGTGTGTGATTTTTGTGGTAGCCCCCACTCATGGGTATCGTGGCTCCACCCACTCACGGGTGCCATTGCCCCCTCCCCACTCAGACCCAACCCCCCCCATACAAAAAACTATGTGAGAAGTTCTCACTCTGCCTGAAAAGACTGTTTTCACACAGTAGGAAGGTAGGGCTGTAGATTCCCTTACCTTCTCTATGGGAATCTTCAGACAGCAGGGAGAGGGAGGGAACTTCCTGTCTCCCTCACACACTGAAGTCTGAGGCTGTGTTCTGCCGTCGGTAATGTGGAGGAGAAGCCTTTGGGATCTCACATGTCAGCCTCCCACCCATTTACTTTCTGGTCAGTAATTTCTTTATATCTTGGGCTGTGGAGCACGTAGAGAGGTGGTTGATGGCTTGTTTTAAAGGTAGGAAACTCTGCTTTCATGTAAATGCCTGGAGACCACAATTCCCCTTTAAATATTATAAATGGTGCTGTATGCAGACTGTACAGACAACAGATTTCTTTAAAGGGGAACTGTGGTCCAAAAATGACTTTAGGTAAATTGATAGGAATTGCTCTTCTGAGAATTTATTTTCATTGTTTATTTTACATAGTATTGAAGATATTTACATTTTTGTGTGTGATATGGCAGCAGCATCACCAGGTGCCCTGCACTTCCTGCTTCTTGCTCTGCCTGAAAATGCTGAGAACTCTGCCTGAAAATGCTGTTTTCACATAGTGAGAGAGAAGGGCTGTAGATTCCCTTACCTTCTCTGCAGCTGCAGGTCTTTCACACAGCAGAGAGGAGGAGGGACTCACTGTCTCCCTCACACACTGAGGGAGTCTGAGGCTGTGCTCGCCGGTGGCACTGTGCAGGAGAAGCCTTAGGAATGTCACATGTCAGCCTCCCACCCATTAACTTTCTGGTCAGTCATGTCTTTATATCTTGGGCTGTGGATCACGTAGAGAGGTGGTTGATGGCTCGTTTTAAAGGTAGGAAACTGGCCTTTCATTTAAACTCAACTTATTTGGAGACCACAGTTCCCCTTTAACTGCTAAAATAAATAAAAGAATAGCATCATTCTTTTAATGCACACGGATAAAAAAGATAATGCTGGTTTAATATAAAGTAGGTTTTTTTTATATATAGGAACATTTTCTATGTAAAAGTAACACTAAGCACAAAAGTCTATTGATCCTGAATATAATCTACCACTGCTCTGGTTCCCAATGGGATCAAACTATAAAGAATAGCCATATAATCAGCACATTATAACCAGGAAGTACAGCACGCAACCCAATGACTTGCAAGGCAGAAATTTCATTTAGAATGTATCTTATTATTATTATTATTATTATTGTGGATTTATATAGCGCCAACATCTTCCGTGGCGCTTTACAGTTGCAGTAAAATACATATGGAAAGCATACATGTTACATACAATGGTAGTGCAAGTAATACAAATTGCAAAAAATATAAGTGCTGGTCCAGCAGCATTCAGTGTGGTAAGTTACGGCATTACTGTGGTACAATAGGATGGAGGGCCCTGCCCAAAAGAGCTTACAGTCTAGAGGAGATGGGGATGAGACATAATGTGAAGCAGATCAGTAGCTGTAACTAAGTTGTCAGTGGGGTATAACTAGCGGGTCTGCGATGGGTCAGTAAGAGGGGTAGAAGTGTCCAGGCCCAGATTGTAACCTTGCCTGAAGAGATGAGTTTTGAGGTTGCGTTTGAAGATATGAAGTGATGTATAAAGTGACGTATAAAGCGAGGAAGAGAGTTCCAGAGCAGAGGGGCAGCATAAGAAAAGTCCTGTATACAGGTGTGGGAGGAGGTGATTAGAGCGGATGAGAGGAGAAGATCATTAGCATAGCAGAGGTTACGCCTTGGGTAGTATCTGTTTATCAGATCAGAGATGTATGGGGGGGCTGTATTGGAGAGAGCCTTGTAGGATAAGGTTAGCAGCTTAAATTGGATCCTTTGGCTGATGGGAAGCCAGTGGAGAGATTGACAGAAAGGGGCAGCATGTGAGAAGTGGGAAGAGAGGTAAATGAGCCTGGCAGCAGAGTTAAGGATTGATTGAAGGGGCGCCAGTCGCTTGCTTGGTAGACCCCACAGGAGGGTGTTACAGTAGTCCAGCTGAGAGATGCTAAGAATTTTGGTAGCGTTCTGTGAAAGGAAGGGACGAATGCGTGAGATGTTTTTGAGCTGTAACCGACAGGAGTTGGACAGGGTATTAATGTGGTGTTTAAAGGAAAGTTCCAAGTCACAGTTTACTCCCAGGCACCGCACGTGAGGTGTTGGTGAGAATGGCGTGTCATTGATGTGGATAGTAATAATGTTAGGTAGGGAGGTCGATCCAGAGGGTGGGAAAATGACAAGTTCGGTCTTTTCTTTATTTATTATATAGACACGCTTGGAGTTTATAGATCTAAACAAAAAAGAACTGTGTAGTTAGACCTGGAATAAATAATGTGTTAAAAAAAATCTAAACATCTGCAGGATTGCTATTCTGCTGTAATTTACAGTTGTCTGAACAGCAGTTGTCTATGTGCAAATTTTTTTATCAGCTCTTGCTGCCCTCTGGTGACCATTTTTGTAATGTGTCATTTACAATTGCTTATGCACAACCTGCATTTGTCAAGCTTGCTTTTTTGAATAAATACGTAGAACTCTTAATTTAACACATGCAATCTCCTAAACTGATCTATGTTAGACATCACGGCTACCGATAATTTGCATGTATAGATTAATGGGTTGAGAGGGTTTATAATAAGTGTTTTCTTGTTATATGCTACTTTGTGATTTTTTTTCAACATTTGGATGTCTACTTGGCAAATGACATAAACCATTAGATCACTTGCAGTTTTCCAGTAGTTTGCCAGTGCATCTATCACAGAAATAGGCTAAATGAAAGAGTTTATGTTTTTTGCACTGTGTGATGCAGCTCAGGAGTAACCTGATTTCCTATTGAGCCTTTTTCTTTGATTGAGACCCCCCACTTAAGGGCATCTAACCCATTAGGTAAGTCTAATCCCTTGTAGTTTGACTTGATGGCTGGACTCTACTGTGCAAGTCAAGGCACACATGATGGCAGAGAGGGGGATAGCAACCCCAGAAATCCCCATGTCCACACTGCAACTTGTCCTATAAACAATATAGAGGTACCATAAGGGTGATCTATGCTATTCCGCTGTGTTTTTATGTGATATATTCTGTATTTACTGATATGTACCCCTAATAAAATACTTTTTTTTACACCTCTGATTATTGATAGAGAAAAATGTACACAATTATCATGTGATTTATTTTAGGCAGAGCATGTAAAATTGACTTAAGTGACTCATTAAAGGAGAACTTTAGTTTCCCGCCATATTTATATTAAAAGGAACCTAAACACTTAACATGTACTTTAAACTAGCTTACCTTTAAACATATTCTACGTGTAGCTCAACCTCCGTATTTTACAAGATAACCTAAACATGACAGGAAACTTCTCCTTTAATTGTGCTGTTGTATTCAATTAGATCAACTGGACTTGAAGTTTAAACTTTAAGTCCAGTTTATCTAATTGAATACAATGGATTTTCCTTTAATTGTGAGAATTTAGTCATACCACACTGAATAAAAAATGAACAGCTGTTCTGTTCTTGTGCATGTTACTGGTAACAGACGTATGTGGCCATTAAAACCCCATAACATGTATTGATTTAATGAGGCTCCTGGCAAAACAATATAATATCTCCACTAGCCAATAAAATCACTTTGCACCCTGTGACATAGAGTCAGCCTAACGGTTCTTCAGAATAGGAAGCTTTGTTGGACTTGTTAGAGACTGAGACCCATTAACATTGCAGGTGCCAAGGAATTGAGTAGAATGCTAAGCAGTTTTGGTGTAATGCCAAGGATATTCCATCCTATGGAAAATTGCTGCAGTGAACCTATTCATAGTGAGGGATTTCATGCTGATTCCATGCATAATATGAATGAATGGACCTTTTCTAAACCAGATTGGAGAAGAAAAACAAAAACCACAATTTAAACAGGGTGGTGTTACCGTCGCTACCTTCCATATTGTTACACCCAGTGATACTGCCGCTGATTTTTAAGACAATGTAAAGCTCCATTATACGCTCCCTTGTGAACGGACTAGGCCAGCAGGTGGATATTTATTTACTCAGAGTGACAATTACAGGTCTTTGTTATTATTAAAATTTACAAAGAAATTCAAATTTGTCATTTTATAAAAAACAAACAAACATGAAAGGGAGTGCAGCCCCATGTGATTTATCATAGAGAAGTTGGGGCATCAATATGGATTACCAGTGGAGCAAACCATCCTGCAAATATTCCATAGAAATTCACTTTACAGTTATTATGAGGTCCGAGGTTCCTTGATTCATATTGTTACCCTTAATGAAAAGTAGTTCTTTGCTATTTTGGTTAGCACTAAACTTATCCTTCCACAACCATGCAAATAATCATTCCATTGTAAAAAAAAAAAAAAAAAAACTTTTTCAGTAGCCCATTAAATGCCTGTATTTTTATTTACATCACTACAAAAGGAACTGGTTTCCCTTTATAGTATCTCCTTGGGGTGTGTATAGATTTAAAGTTTGGCAACAGCTGGAGAACTAAATAAAGTTTTCATATTTATACCGTTTACAAAATGTTAAGCATTTCTAGTTTTTGGTGACTAAACTGAATTCAAACCTATTTTTATTTTGGACTCTCCAGTTGGGACTTTAACTTGTTGCCTTTAAAACATTTTCTATAGCAAAATGTTTCCTGGGTTAGATTTTACAAAGCCATAATTGTTTGTGGAAAAGGTAAGACAATATCTGTTGACTACGAGTGCTCCGTAGATTGGTGTGTTCATATGCAGCTTAACAATCTGGAGAAATCATTAGGACAGATTTGAAAATGAGAACAGACAATTGGTTCATTTATGTTGCCCAGTGTGTGCTGGTGGGAGCGTAAGGTATATAAGTCTTTCTCTCTCTTTTTTTTTTGGTAATTATTATGCATGTTTTAAAATCCATGTGCAAGACTATTCAACAGAAATTGATTCCCACATTTGTGTGCTTAGCACCCCACGGAGAACATTTAAGTTGGGTTCTGTGCTGAGAAGAACAAAGGCGTCCCGTAAACCCTTAAATTGCTTATTTCAATATTTTTACCTAAGGGGAACAGTATTAAAAAGCCCAAAACATCATACCCCTGCAGTTCCTTTTTCTTGACTTGCAAGTTATGCTCCGGTCAGACCTGACTATCTAAAAAGATCACGCTGGCTTATAAAAGGAATGCATTTAGGTTCATATCACTGTGTGCTTGGCAAATTCTATTTAAATTGTTCCCTCTAATTCCTATATATCTGTCACATGAGCACTGAAATAAGACGCGTTACTTTTGTTCGTGCATTTGAACTTGAAATGGCCACTTTCTGAAATGACAAAAATATAAACTGTGCAATGTAAAGGGTTTCTATCCGTCTACCATTGAATATTAAATTGTAGAGAGACAGATTCCTAACAATGCACTTTATAGAGTACCTAGTACATATACGGTAAATGTGGAGAACAGTAAGGGCGGAACCCTGATAAAGGGATAAGGCAGTAAGACATTTGTGCCTGTCTAAAGTTACATAAATTCATCATAACCATCGAAGGGGTCAAATGACTGATGTTGCATTAAATTCTACTGGATTTGTGGGAAATTAAATTTTTTCTGCATTGGGCAGTGGAATATTTTTTAAAATATTTTTGGTAGAAATTAACTTTAAGAAAACCAGACAAGTTTCTATAAAGTTTTTTAAGATGTTGTAGTTGTATGCCCCGATTCGAATAGAGTTACATTTCATGCTGCATTTATATAGCGGTTAGGCCGACAAATTGTATTGCAATATTGGGACATTTTGTTGGGATAAGGTTTGGGCTGAAGATTCAGTCAGAAACAATCAGTCAGGTCTTAAAATTATGGCTGATCCCTGCCCAATCTGTTCAAGGTATCACAATATTGGCAATTGGCTTTTAGTTTTATCTAGTATTAGTTTAAATAATCTTGAAAAACAAAAAAATAGTTTTCATGAGCTTCAGTCACTTACTATTCTATCTCCTCCCCAAACCACTGGCTTGGGCATGCTTGTTGTACTCCACCCAGAGAGAACGAGAGCACTGTCCAATGAACTTCTTCGTACCTCCCTATACTGACGGAAGGGTGGGGTGAGAGGGAAAGGAAAGTAAACACAGGGCATAATAATTTGCCATGCTGCACGGTGCCATCCATATCTTGCACTGCGTAGATAAAATAACCGCAAAATACTGTGTGGTATTTTGCTGCAGTAGAAGCTATGGAATAATGCAACAGACTTTAATTGTAATTTTAAAGGTCACGTCAGTATTGTATCAGACTTCTAATTCCATGTGTTTAGTATTGTGCCCTCATAGTGACTATTAATATAATTTTGACATTCTCCACATTATATTAAATAAAATATTCAAATTTAGTAAGGGATGTAGTAATTACCTGACTTTCTTTTAATGCATTTTATATTCCCTAATCTTTATTGTACTATATCCTATTTTTGTTTTATTTACATTTATTAAAAAAAACCAAAAAAAAACATTAGGACTAACATGTTTTTTAAAAACACATTTAAACAGAAACCACATTGAGCCAACAGAGGGCGCTCCCTGGTTTTAAACCAAATGTAACGATTTTCACATACTACAGAGTCGTGCTGTTGAAAATGTAGGCACTTCCCAGACAGACCAGGGAGTTATTTGTGTGCATCATTACAGATCACACAAACTGTATTACCTTCATTAAATGGAGCCCTTAGATTTGGAGGAGTCAGAGGCATTTTCTGCAGTAAGAAATTTAAGATAGATAAATCTTCTGTTTTACTTTTGTGTATTGGTACTAGATGGGGGTGAACATTCTGGGTGGTTTCAGTAATTATAGCATTATGTCAAGTGTCACAATTAAACCAATTTCTAGATGACATTTCTGTGACGAGATCCATTGATTTTTTTCTGAACTGGTTAAACAGTCTTTTCCATGTGGTAAATTTACACACTAACACAGCAATCTGAAGACTGGCAGAAGTGGTGTTTGCTTTGAAAAGGTATTTCCCATCACACTAATTTAAATGCTAAACTCTGAAATGAAATATATTTGGTTCCAGAGAGGCACAGAATTGTTAATGTTCAGCATCTTAAATTTAAGAATCCACTAAGAAGTAGAAGAATTTAGAACAATCCCTGAGCTATTCGATGAAACTTTTAAGTGGAAAAAAAAAACATTAAATCCAATTGTTGATCTTTGGCAGCAAAGACATTCTCTTAATCAGACAAAAAGGTCAAGCAAGGCATGCTGATATTTTCATTATTTTGTACATATTGTAGTGCAAATCTCCTGCTTTTTTTCCCACTGAAAGTGTAACAGAATAAATCTCCCCTATACCCTGGTAAACCTCAAAGAAAATAATTATGCTAAAATAAATACATTTGTTTCTGCAGTAAATTAAAATCTTCATAAGGGGAGAGAAAAACAATTGAAAGCCCTTTGAGATATTTTGCCTCATATTTACAGAATCATTGTTACCATTTTCCGTCTTTCACCAGTTATATTTACATTTATTCCCTTTTTGTGATAATCATACAAAACCCATATACAAAAAAACCCCAACATCTAAAAATACATTTGTCATATTTACAGTAGATTTTTTGGAAAAATAAGCACAATATGGTTACATAGATATATATGTAGTTTCTGTGAATATCTGGGAGAGAAAATCCAGAGCTGAGTAATATGCTAAGCAATGTCATACTTCCACCCAGACCTATTAAACTAAAGGCATGTTTTGTAAACTCTCAAATAACCCGTAGACCTAATATTGCACCAATTTATTTTTACTCCAGTCAGTGCATAGAAGACAGTAAAAGCCGTTTTATTGCTGTGCAGAAAGATTTGGAAGCAGATGTTGCAAAATGTCTAACTATTCTTCTTGCTGATTGCCAACTAACCAAAAATTCATCTCTGCATATTCCAACTTCTAGACATAAAAAAAAAAAATGAATGACTTTAGATGGATTCCTCTCATTTCCTCTCATGGCCTCATGTCTTGATAAATCTCTAATAAATATGAAATGAGCTTCCATTTTACATTCATTTGTATAAATGCTGTAATGAGGTTGTACATAGTACACATTGTGAAGATTGTAAAGGAATGATTTTGCTGTAGTGGCATTTTATATAAACAGAGAGAACTAATGTAATATTTTATTAACTTCCACCAATACTATATAATTCTGTATGCACGCACACCAGGAAATAAATACGTACGGTCGTACATAATACAGGGAAAGGTTAAATGTCTAGGATTTCAGAGCTGGGAAATCAGTTACGGGTTTACTGTTGACTTATATTGTGTTATAAATGTGCTTGTTTATTTAAAGCTAGCACTCTCAGAAAAAGCAGATGACATATAATAAGCTGATAATTATGTAGCAGCCTTCTTTATAATTAAACATACATTATACTGTATAAAATAAATATTTAAGCATTTGCTTCCCTGTCATTCCCTATCTACAAATAATATACAGTTTAAAGTTAAGCAAAGCATCAAACTGCATGAGAGAAACTATGTAAAGGTATCAGAGGGATCTAAAAGCTGCTTTACCGTATTAGATGTGTAATAGTAATTCATTTGTTAATCATGGCATAGCAGGAATCTCAGTCAGCTTGTGTTCCTGTCATGCTATATATACAAATTGCCTGTTATTTCCAATTAATTACCTCCTCCTCTGCTTATTAGAATCTATTTTACATACTGTACATTTCTCCTAGTTTTGGATTAGGCTCTCCACGTATTACTGTCTTTCAATGAATATACAGGATCCAAATTACACAAATAATATATTTTATCTTGTCTATTAACTATGATAAACTGTTTGCGTATATGTATATTAATATCTCGTTTTTGTCATCTTAATATTTTGTAAATTTTGGTGCCTTAAAGCATTATAAGAATTTTAAGCCGTAGAAGCACAGTGCATGTTCACTAAAAATAAAATAATTAATATTGTTGTTAGATGTAAGAATTTGATACCTTGGAGCCTTGCTATGTGCTTTCTAGCTTTCTACTGCATGCTACAATTGCAGCTAGCGGCTTTCTAATGGTTTTTAAGGTCATGTGGGTCTTTCAATTTAGCACTCTGCATAACATAATTAGCATGATCGTTTAGCTTCTCCTTAGAAGAACATTTTCAGGGTAAACTGGTCATGATGTTGACTGGGAAAAAATTAGCATTTTTTTTTAGAACATATAGACACTGGCAAGTAATTTAATTTCTTTGATATCTCTGTTCATTTAAGCTAATTATGCTGCATGTTGTAAAGCACAAAATGTTTCAAATAAATAAAGACAGATTGGAGATTTTAAGCATGTGGTACAACAAAAGTTCTCATATATTTTTTTAAAGAAAAACATCTGTCTCAACAATACCATGTCTATGGTAAGCACTACAAAATAAACAAAAACATGTACATTTATAATGTAAACAGTTTGTGTATATTAAAACACACCATAACATTGAAGTGACATGTTTTTATCAGAATCTATTTAACTAATTCTATTATTTTAAAATATGCGAATGTGAAGTTTTTTATAATTAAATTATATAATTTATTAATATTGTCAAATGATGTTTAATACAGTTAAATGAGATTCATTCTACAAATTCTGATTATTTTTTTTAGTCATTTTTATGGTATAATCTAATGTGAGTAAGAGACTATATAAAGTTGGATTCTTTGAACTGCCTATAATGAAACTTAGACAGTCGTCTCACTTTCCCAAGATGAGCAACAAGCAATTTCTTTCTTTTAAAGATGGCCTTCAGGTATGCAGGAGCCATTTTGCAAATTACAAGGTTCTTCCAATACCAGGAAATCTCATGACAGTGGTTTTTTTCTATTCAATATTGTTTTTAAGGAAAAAGGGATATGGGATGGGTTTCAACAGATCAGTGTTGAGGAGATTGCCAAGGAATTGCAAACAAAATCTAATAAATCGTGGAAAATGTTAAATGACATAACTTAAAATGTAATGTGATACTATTACAGATTTTACAATTCCATGTACTTGGTGACATAAAATGATATCTTTGTTCTATTTAATTATCTTATTTATTTTTACTTTGTCTCAAACAATATCCCAGTATTTTCTAATGATGGAAAAAGTAGGCACTGAGGAATTCCATAACACACATAGAATCTATAGAACATCACTGCCTTCTGTCATTGTGAAGTAATAAAGATATAGCAATTTCCTTTTGAGTTGGATGTAAATCCTGTTGGGTGTAGTAAAGATATACATAGACTTTCATACCTGTTCACTACATTTGTTTACATGTACATGGAGTTCAATAATGGCAACATGTAAGAAAACAGTAAATAGTAACTAGGACAAACTCTACATGTCATTCGTATATGTTTAGTTTTCCTTGAAACTGTAAATTTACAGGATTTATATTTTTTTCTTAAGTGAGGAACTGAAAAAGCAAACATATAAATAGTTGGAGGTTACAATGTTATAGAAGCAGCAAAAATACTTGGTAACACATATTTAGTAGCAAATAATGGTATTTGTAGGTCAATGGTCACTGACAGCCATGTTTTTGGAAACATAAATAAATGCAAAATAAAATAAAAGAATAAAAACTGTAAACTTGGCCTATAGTCAGCAAATCTAGACACAATGCTGATTATTGGCCACATGAAGGGCATAAAATCGACTGACCACATTGCCTACACACTGCTAACATCAACACCAGGATCTATAGTTTAAAGGGTCACTATACTAACTCAAACAACTTTACATTATCTAAAACTACAATTTGAGAGAAGTTATATATTTATCTGTGCTTGGTGTTCATTAAATTATTAATGTTTAGTGAGTGCTCCTAACTGCCCCACGCTTACTCACTTCCTTCTTGTAGTGTCTGCGACACTTACAAGTTCTGCACAGCCTCACCATGGACATTGCTCTGTTTACACATCTCCCCCTGCCTACTTTTCTCTGCTGATTCCCTTAAATGTTGCAGAAAGTTCCTAGTAAGAGGTCAGGGATGGTACGTTTTATAATGTCTGCTTCTGGAGTGTCTTTCCTTGTAAATGCTGTGATTTCAAATGCTGATTTCTCAGAATCTAGAGCTCAGATCTTTCCTTAAATGTTGCAGAAATTTCCTAGTAAGAGGTCAGGGATGGTACGTTTTATAATTTCTGCTTCTGGAGAGTCCCTGTAAATGCTGTGATTTCAAATGCTGATTTCTCAGAATCTAGAGCTCAGATCTTGCTGTATCTAAAGTAACAATTTTTTTAGAGTAAAGATTGAATGAAAAATAGAAAAATCCCATTGTGCTGTTAGAGGCAGCTGATAACATCAATGTTTGCTCCTTATACAGACCGCATTGAGATTGCTACAACATTTTTGCACATTGTTGCAAATTTATGGTCTGATTCTGCCATGAATTTGTAACAAAGTTACATGTGTGTGACCACCTTAAAATCTAGTTCTATAAGCTTGAATGCTGTTTAGCATATGGCTTTTGTGTAATAACATCTAGTAAGATATTTCAATGCTTGAAAACGTATATCATCTTATTTAGATTTGTATTTTACACTTAAACATCTTTACAAGTTTGTCTTGAACAAATAACAATGAAACCTTCATAAATAGGGGCAGCACGGTGGCTCAGCAGTTAGCACTGATGTTTTGCAGCGCTGAGATCCTGAATTCAATTCCACCCTTGGACACATCTGCTAGGAGTTTGTATGTTCTCCCCTGCTTTTGTGGGTTTGCACCGGGCACTCCGGTTTCTCCCACAATCATAAAGACACACTGATGGGTTGAATGTGTACGTAAAGTGATTAGATTGTGAGCTCTTCGGGGCAGGGCCTGATGTGAATTGAGTAAATAATTGTAAAGCGCTGCAGAATATGTAGCACTATATAAGACATAAAATATAAGACATACATACAAATAGGGTGATGGGCCTATAAACAATTGAGCTACCAATTTAGATAAATAATGGTAACAAACTATGCATGGTAGAATGCAGAAAAAGGTGCATTGTTGCTGCTATATGTTGAAAAAACAGCACTAATTGATTTCAAGTCAAACATCTGTTCAGTATCAGGTTGTCTGATTGACTTACCTGCTACTGTTCCCCCAGCATTCTATAGTCTAGACCATTTATTTTGCAATTGAATATTAATCACAAAATATTTAACCCTAGCAGTGGTTTAAAGATCACAGGAATAGGGACAGATAAGTAGTGTATGGCTTGTATATGTCACCTGATAAAAATGTCCTAGCATTTATTACTACAGTATGAGTCTCACAATAAAGACAATTAAAGTTCTACTGCTACATACAGGTCAGAAATAATAGAAACAAAAGCTCTTTCCCTTATACATGCATTCACATTTTAATGAATCATTTGCCCTATCTATTAATAGGTACCATAAGCTGTAATAAAAGATGTCTAATGTGAGATCTAGCTTGTTGAGTTTATTTTTCATCTGCTCTATTAGTCACACAGAAGGACTGATAAGTTTTTATTGCCAAATTTGGTCATTGTTTGCTTTTAGAGTAATCATTTTTTATGTGTGTGATGTATCATTGTGTACAGAATTTATTCATTGCACACAGTAATGTATACAGTACTGTATGTGCCAGATTTCTCTAGGTATTGTATGATTAAAAATGGAACAATATTTCAAACTATAAATGTCATGTACATCTTCTAAATAAAAAAACAACTGTAACTTTCTCTTAAAGGATTACATATATTTTTACACAAGTAATATGATTTGTTTATACAGTGAAGGTAGGAAATAGACCCACTCCTGACCTTGATGACATTTATACACATTTTAAAGCTTGGTTATTTTAATTTCATGGTTTTGAATCTTAAATATCTGGATACAATTGTGTTTATTCTGTGGCTCCCCATCCAATCTTCCAAAAACAGTGTAATACTGAATCCATTCATCATAAAACTCCCCATCCATCCTGCATCCAACTTTAATTAATGAGAGTCCTACTGGGAGCAGGTCAGTCAAAAGAAATGTTTTTAAATGAGTATGCAAATCAAAAAGTTTTGTCCATCCACTGGGATTCCAGGAGTTATCAATGGTTTACTTAATCATTTTGTTATTGCTAAAGTGGGTATATAATGTGAATAGTAAACTGTACCGTACATTAACTAATTAATTCTAAGTCCTACTAAGTAAAATTTATTGGGGCAATGTGATATCTCCGGTTCTGGTGCACCAAGTATTGTGTGTGTATGAAAAGGTTGATTATGCCCCAATAAAATACATGCTATGTTTAACACTACTATTTAGCACAAAACTAAACTAAACAAGTGTTTCATCGGATGCGCTGCACTATTTTATAAAAATAAAACAATTGGAATTGGCGCAAACCTCAAAAAATGGGTTTAAAATCCATACTAACCCGATATTACATTGGGTAGTGTTAATTTTCCCTTTGCATAGGGTATTCCCATACCTATTTTTACTATATGGAGTGGCATCCGGACGTCATAGTTATTATTAGTGTTAATTTTCCGTTAATTTGCGCAGTAGTGTTAATTATTGCATTTCCCCCAATGTCAGAAATCTGTAAGTTTGAATACCAACTGTTAAGAGACAAGCTTGCTTGGAAGTTAAATAAGTAATTTGTCGTAATTTCAATGTTAAACAAACAAAAAATGAATTACCTGAAAAACAACATATTTCAAATCCTGAAGTCATAAGGATACTTTCTCATTAAGCTAAACTAATAAGAGCGATCATTTGAATTGCTTTTGGAACATTTAAAATGGGATGTTGTTTAAATTCTTAAGAAAATAAGAAATCGCTAAACAATGATGTTATTGTTACAGGTTAGTCAGTCCGTGAACAGCAATTTTGAAAATCTATTAGTGCTATTTAGGACCTATTTTCTAACTGCATTGACAATATGGGGTTTTGTTGTTTTAAATGGTGTTTACTAACTGGTCTCATCAAGAGTTTGCAGAGGACCCACATATTTATCCAGCCAAAGGGGAAATACATTCACTATTGCTGATTAAACAATTGTTATGATGTAACATTCCTGTCCCAAATTGAATGTTAACTTAATGACTGATTTGTCATCACCCTACATAAAAGCATATGAATGTCTATATGAACAGTGTTAGCAGTAGTGAAAGCCTAAATGGCTTAGAGCATAAACCTCCAAAAAATATTAGGATCATTTATGGACAGAGGTATACTGAAGGGGAGGACCTACAGCACTAGCTTATCATACCTGTGGACAGAAATATCTAGAAATAATACCTGAAACTACAGCTTGGAAGTCTGCTACAGCCGTGCCCCTTCACTGAGCAGGCAAGGCAACCTATGGGGATATGTGGTCTGCAAAAAGCAGGTCCGAACTGAGAGAGGGGGCAGGGCGAACTATAGTTTCAGGTATCATTTATAGATTCTAGTTCATTACACTTGGTACATCATAATTGAAGGAAGGGGGTAAATTATTAATTGCTCTTCTTTAAAAAGGGTATATTTAGTTTTTATATCCAAGAAAATGTAAATAATTTAAAGAAAAAATAGGATTTTAATTTTTGGAATCCCTAAAAAGTTTACATACATTTCACATCTTATTATGTTGTTGTTCTGTAATTGTTTTTAACTTTAAAATACCAATTTGGAATAAATGTTTGAAATAGCAATAAAGACTTTGCTTTTTGTCTTGATATCTACAGTAACCCTATACTTATCAGCTTTTGTTAACACCTGTAGAATTTATTTTAATTATTTTTTCCCTAAAGTTTTTAACGCTCACCTTTACAGGTAAAGAAGTGCATTTTGTAGACATTGTAAGAACAAAGACGGAGATAATCACCTCCTGAGAAGGAATTATAACCCCTAGTGAGATATTAATTAGACCAGGAAGGAAAGTAGGACAATCCTCAGATTTTAGAATTCAAATAAAGGAAAAGGAACAAAACTGAAAATTATTGGCACCAAAAAAATTAACAATAGAAGGAAGATTAACTTGATTTCTACAGATTTGTTTTAAATAGGAGGGGAAGCCAATAGAACAAGAAAGCATCAGTGCTAACCACTGCACCAACATGCTACCCTGTGCTATATACATGATGTACTTCTCTGACTTCATGGGAGCACACAAATATGTGACTAACATCAATGTCATTCCTCAGTAGAGGAAATTACGGGGGAGTTTCATTCCATTTTCAGATTTTCGGAATTCCAAGATAATATATACAAGGTTATTTTCAAGCTAATTAGCCTTGTATATCTGTTTCTGACCATACTGCAGAGGGAGACCAAATATTGAAAGTAGTTTTATATTTTTGATTATTATCGAAAATCTGAAGTTTGGAACTTTGGAAGATTGGATCTTCGGATTCGGAGTTTCTGATTTTGAACCGGGTCTGATTTAGACCCGGATTCCATCACTTTTTCTCAGAAAATGACTCAGCCTATAAAGGCTTGATAATATTTAAATATCAACAGTTATGGCATACTAGCAGTTTTTATAAATCCTAAAAAATGTACTTCTAAATGCACTAAATATTTTTTGGGAAACTTGTAATATGAAAAGAATCTTATTGTAGGCATACACATAGAGAAAAACTCTACCTTCTGTGCGATAGCCTGGCGATATCTGGCATTATATCAAGCAGAAATGGATCGAACAGGTTGGAACATTTTTCAGCGATCCTGTTAGTGACTGCTGTATCTTGGGCAGATTTCAGCTGAAGATAGATAGATGATAAACAGATAGATAGATAGATAGACAGACAGACAGACAGATGGATAGATAGATAGACAGATAGATAGATAGACAGACAGACAGATAGATAGATAGATAGATAGATAGATACATACATACATACATAGATTGTATATTTTAGAGAGATAAACATTAGTGCAAATTTAATCTCATTATTTAGAATATCAAAGATATCCAATTGGAAAACCATTGGTCTGTGTATGGCTAGCTTAAAGGCTCATACACACGCACGATGGGCACACTGAGCCACGACCCCCGACACTGACTGCTACCCGCAACAAACAGCCGCTTTGGCCGAGATTCGTCCGTGTGTATGCGTTCGGTTGGGGGTCATTCATTGATCCGCATGGCAGATCGACAAATGACCCCCGACCGAACGCATACACGGGCGAATCTCGGCCGAAGCGGCTGTTTGTTGCGGGTAGCGGTCAGTGTCGGGGGTCATGGCTCGGTGTGCACATCGTGCATGTGTACGAGCATTTAGTCTAAGTAGCAAATCTGGCAGATCAGTCTCAGGGTATTAGCCCAGAGAAATATGGTCAATAAAAAACATTGTATAAAACATGTATAATGTATAAAACAATAATTGAAATAAGATTTAACCCAAATATATATTCTTAAAGAAAATAAACACATTATTATGTTTGTGACTGAACCATAATACATGTTGCCATTTAATTGACATTTGATTATATCCGACAGTTGTATTAAATGGTCAAGGATTTCCTCTTGGTTCCAAGTGATATAAATATATAAAACCTTAATATGCATTGCTACTATATCTCTAGGTATGTGTAGAGTGGCAGTAATAGAAAGTTAACCAAGCATTATTAAACAGAATGAAATGTACACTATGTGCTTGCTAGTGGAAAATGAATAATCTCTACTTGAAAACTGCATATACCTAATGATGTTTTTTAATTAACTTACAAGATGAGGCATTCATTGTCGCCAACCTGCATCTGCTTTACCGATCCCTTAGGAGTAGGTAATTACAAGGGAGGGGAATCTGCTGTGTTTTTCAGCCTCTTTACTGTAATCAACTTAGTGGAGTAAACTATGGTAGACGGCCACTGTCTCCTAGCAGATTACAGCAGGTCTATAAATGACCAGTTAATATATTTCACAGAATTGTATTTTACAGGTATTGAACAAACATTTATTTATATCCTGACAATTTAATTAATATTTTATTAATATTCTAAAGAATGTTTAGCAAACATCTTGGAGATGAATTGTTTACTTACTTTAAAGACAAAAACTTTATATATATAAACCCAAAAATACAATTTAAGTAAACATCCACTTACTAGAGATGAAGATTGATTTACCCAATACTCCACCTGCGATAAAGGTATTCAGCAATAAAACCAATGTGGAACTCCAGAAAAAATGTAGCACTACCCATAAAGTAAAAAAATGGTCTAATCTTACACAGGGTGAAATAATAGCCCTAAAGAGTTTACAAGATGATTCCGAAATCATCACATGCCCTGCGGATAAGGGGGGCGCAGTGGTGGTCTTGGATCGACAGTACTATATAAATGAACTACAAACGCAATTATCAGATTCAAAAGTTTACAACAAGATCTCCACAGATCCCATGAAAAGTTTAAAAACCAAGGCTGATGATCTTATCAAAATAGCACTAAATGCAGGGTGGATTACCAATGAGGTGGCAAAATTTTTAACATGCGAATTTCCAAAAAGCCCTGTGATCTATAGTGTGCCTAAAATCCATAAGTCATTGTACACACCACCTGGTCGTCCAATTGTAGCTTCTAGGGGATCACTGTTTAGCCCGTTATCTGAGTATGTAGATTCATTTCTACAACCTCTAGTAAGGAAAATGAAATCATATGTGAGAGACAGCAAACAACCCATTATCGGATTCGGTGTTGCTGACATGTGATGTCAGTAGCCTATATACAGTCATACCCCAAAATCAGGGGATTCAAATTTGCAAGGAAAAATTAAATAGAAGTGACCACAAAGGACCTCCTATTAAATGGCTGGTGGAGCTTCTCAAATTTATTTTGAGTGAAAGTTACTTCCGCTTTAGTGACCAGTATTTCAAACAAACTACCGGGACAGCAATGGGGACAAATGTGGGACCTACGTTCGCAAATCTCTACATGGAATATTTTGAAACCACATATATCTATCCACAATACGCAGAGAAAATGTCATTATATAGACGATACATAGACGATTGTCTCATAATATGGAAGGGGGTGGAAGAAGAGTGTAGACAATGTATCTCAGAGTTAAACTCCTTGGACAGTCCGATAAAGTTTACTATAGAGAGCAACAAATCCCAAATAGACTTCTTGGACCTTTAAATATCCATCGTAAATAACAAATTTGAAACCAGTTTATTTTAAAAAAAACTGATAAAAATACCGTCTTGCTGGCAGATAGTTGTCACCCCATAGCCACAAAAAAAGGGAGTAGTATTCTCCTAATTCATTAGAGTTATTCAAAATAACTCAAAACCAGAGATAATGGAAATACAACTGAAAGAAATGGATGCCAAATTCATCCAGAGAAAATACAATCCAAAAATGATAGGGGAACAGTTAGATAGAGCCTTAAAGATGAAAGATCATTCAGCTAATAATGAGCAAAAGTCAAAAAATAGCAAACATATTATTCCAGTATCATTACAATACTCTCCCAATAGCAAAATAGTACAAGAAACTATAAAACAAAATTAGCCCATTCTGACTAGTGATCAAATGTTGCCCTTTAAAGATATGCAGCCCATATTTGCATATAGACGTGGAAAAAATCTGCGTAATTTGTTAGTAAAAACTGATCTTTGCAGTAAATCCAAAACCCCTCTAACTTGGCTTCCCAGTAACAAAAAAGGTTGCTACAAATGTAGTGGTGCCAAGCATGCCGCTCAGTAATTTGTGGTACTGATTTTCCACACCCTCACAACGGTAGTAGGTTTAAGATCATCCACAGATTGACATGCTTAAGCCCATGTGGGCTTATGTCGGTAAAACGACAACTACCTTGAGGGATAGATTGGCCAATCACCGACAAGCCTTACGTCAGTCTACGAACGATATAGACAAGAGCAAAAAGTTTGGAGAAGTATCAGTAGCGAAACACTATAAGGAAGCAGGCCATTCCATCTCTAGCTTTAGATGGATGGCGATAGACCAAGAGCCAAAGTTGGAGGGCATACCGTATATACTCGAGTATAAGCCGACCCGAGTATAAGCCGAGGTATGTTAAGAGGTCTTGTGACGCTGCTGCTGGATTGTCAGCTAAATAGTTATATATAGTTTGAGGGTGTGCCCTGTTTCTATCCACAGCTGTTTCTTATATCTTATTAATGTCAATTTTTGTGGAAGGAGCACCCCTTGTGTGTTAAAGGGAATCTTTCCTATATTGAATACTTCACTAGTGCCTGATTACATTAGTTCCTTTTGTGTATTGTCAGCTCTCTCGTCTCTCTCGTCCCCCAGTTGTTGAAGCAGAGGCAACAATTTTCCCCCACTCACCCCCAAGCTCAATGTCTTAATGCTGGCTTAGCTAAACTCCTGGCAGTACAACTACTACCTTCAAGCCTGAGAGACGGTGTAGCATTCATGGAGTTTGTGGCACATCCCATTGGCAGGTCCCTGGCCGTAGGTACCAGAAGTCAGTACCAGCCCTGCCTGACCATCTGCTGGGCAATATGTCTAATATAAAAATAAAAATTTTCGAAATTACGAGATTTCTCGTATTTTCGAAAATCGAAAATACGAGAAATCTCGTAATTTCGAGGATATTTTACATTTTAATGGGTCCGCTCGTGGATTTTCTAATTTTCGAAAATTTGCGGATCCTCGAGCGGACCGGATTTTGCGAAGTTCGGACATCTCTACCAAACTATTGAAATTCGAACCTTTCATTTCCAATCATGTTTAACAATATAGATTGATGATGTAATAATACTGTCATTTACAATCCTATGCAATGATATAGGCCTTCAGATATTTTATGGCTGCAGTGTTAATTAACAGCCGCATAGTTTTACATTATGACCACATGGTGTTATTTAATGACCACTGTTTTAAATAATAATAAAAATCATTATGGTGTATCTTACAAATAACATTGCTTTATAAATATGGCCCATAGTTTGTGTTAATGCACTAGTTATAGCCCATTGCAAAGAACACCACTGCGGAACACAATCATGTCAGATTCTGTACTATAGTGTACTAGCAAATCCCTGATTCTTTAAAGAACCACAAATTCACACACCCCTCCCACTGCTGTAATACTTTGGTTATTATTAATATTTCTTCCCACTCTCTCCAGCACAACCTAAGGGTTCAGGCTACTGCAGTGAGTCTAGTGTCCATAGTTTTACAACTGTCTTTTAGTATATAAGATATTCCTGTGTGAATGTGTAAGTTAAAGGAGAACTAAAGCCTCCAGACCACATTGTTCCAATAGACAGAGCACATTTACAAACATACAACAAGCTGTGTCTCACCTCTTCCTTTGCTGTGGCCATTGGGTGATTTATGAAAATAACCTGTGAGCACTAGGGGTCAGCTCCCACAATCCACCTTAGCTGGGTAAACCCCCCTGCTAAGTGTCTGTGTATAGGCACATGCTCTGTAGTGCTCAACAGATCAAAACAAGGAAGTTGCAGCCTTGCTTCCTAGAAGCTGACAGCCAATCACAGTACAACAAAGAGATCTAGATGGAGCTTCATCTTTTGCTTGGGACATAATAGAAACAAAAAAAAAGAAAAGTCTGGCGTATTGAACTTCTAACCTTCTGAATTGTGTAGTTTTAAACTTGGTGCCTTACCCAGCACGCCACCACTGAACAAGCAGAGTATCCCTGATACATTTGGAAGCTTTATTTTTTTGTTAAACGAAATGGAATATGGAAGTCCCCGATAAGATTTTGAAAGCTACTTGTTACCCTGCAGTTTATATTCCAGCAGCTCACACTGACTGGTAAATAAATTGCAGTGTAACAAGAAGCTTTCAAAGTTTTTCCAGGAACTTCCATATTAGTGTAGAGACATCTGTATAGAAAACACTCATAGTGCATAGAGACAGTAAATACTGGGGTCAGGGGGTGTGGCTCTTTGATGACTTCATGGGCTGTGGGTGGGACTGGCAACAACATGGAAGCCTTCTTGCCTTCTTATTTACAGAATGTATTTCTAACATGTACTAAATGCATCATACCAGAGAAGAGTCTCTGGGGAGAAAAACTTTCACATTAGGTTTTAAATTTTTTTTTTAAAAGTTTAGTTCTCCTTTAAAAATAGCATACATTGGGTAGAAAAATTCCAACATATTTGTGGCAGTGTCTGCTGATAGAAAAAAGGTGAAAATAGTGCTCCTTTATAAATATATCCCTTAGTTTTATCTCAAATAGTAGTAATTGGTCTTGATTTCTTTGCAAAAATTGTATTTAAGAGTCAAGAAAATTTCACCAATTTTGTCAGAAACAGTTTTTTAAATGTGTGAATGTTTTGGATGCAAAAGTTTCACTATAATTTTGTTGTAAAACCAGTCATATGCCAAAATGTCTGCCCATCTCTCTATGATATTTATTATACCTTAAAATATCTTGCAATATGATATTATATCAAGCCTGCAAAGTTTTGTTTAACATACAACATGCTTGTTTATTATTACCCGACATGAATCTGGTCAAGAATTTGCACCTGTGCAATAATCAACAATAATTAACAAATGTTTTCATGCATTTATTCGATTGTGTTCCATGTAAGTTAGATAAAAAGCAGACAATAATACTAGGTTCATTTTTCCTTTTCTTCTCTTTCAATGCTTATGTTTGTTTTAAATATTTGCAGTAATACCGTATTTGTTGCATCATTTGTTTAAACGACCACTATACTAAAATCAAAAAATATTTATCTACATTTTATTATTATATAGGAGTAAGTGTTCATGCCTTTCATTCTTCTTTTTAAAATACAGTTAAAATGAAGTACTTGGGACAGGTATATAGGACCTGTTATTCCTACCTCCCAATATTGTTTCTGTGAGGAGCATCAGCCCAAAAGAAAACTGATTCTACCAGTCTTCCTCCTGGCTTCGGCACTACAGTATATTTAATACAGGATTAGTCCAGGACTAACCTGGCAAATGAAAACTGTTCGTGTTAGTTCCTTAAGGAAATGATATTGTGGGGTAAATAATCAATCCTATCTCCCTGCACCAGGCACTTTCCATTTTTAAAAAGTTACATTTTAGAGTATAGTTATCCTTTAAGGTTCCAAGCAATTAGATGTTTATTTATGCTATAAAAAAAGAATGTAATCTATAAATTTATAGAATACAAGTTAAAATGTTTAGTAAAGCTATTTTTAAAGATAAACATGGTGATGTATTATCAACGCTGTCGCCCACATTCGTGAAAAATCCATTCAGATTCTCTGCCTAGAACGTTTTTAGCACTTCCCTTGTTCCTAAAGCTCCTTGAAGTGTCCTGGCCCTTTGTTTTGTGCAATAAGATGCACCATATTTCTATGTCAAGCACTGGGTTTACAATAGCTTAATGACTAAATAGGGACATGTTTTAATGATTTCAATAACATGAACTGCAGTACAGACAACTTTGCCCTAGTAACAGACATTGGTAACAAATGTAGGAATCAAGAAACTGCCTTTTTTAACTCACGTGAGCTATTACTATTGCCAAACCACCCATTATACAAATGTAAATACTGTAGTTTGCCAGATCGTGTCTGTGATATGAAAGTGAATGCACCATCCATATTAAAATTCGATTGCTTGTGTTCCTGCTTGACATTAATTTACATGAGGCATATTTTGCAGCCTGACTGATTTTGTTATAAAAGCCATCAATTATTACTGGAGTGGTTTAACAAGCGTAACAATCATAAATAGTGGCACTGTATGCTAAAGAGCTACTTACGGATTGCTTATGTTATAAAGTCTATTTGAAGATAGCCTTAATAAACAACTGTTAGGGAAAAACATTATTCAAACAAAGGAACTTTATATATATATATATATGTATTGCGGTGATAGATACAGTTAGCGTAAGCTTTTACCTAACATTGTTTTTATGTAGCACTCTCTGCATATGTCTGGTTGATAACCAGTAGGTGGTGGTGGAGGGTGTTTCTTTTTAAGATCACGGACACACAATAATACGTATTGTATCATATGGTGGATGGGTGTGGAAGGAGGTGTGTTGGAGGAGGATCGGGGGAGGGATTTTACCTATTTAACTTTGTATGTTTCCAATATGGCGCATCCTGACAACGACCACATGTGTGGTTGAAACGCGTAGACCGCTACAAATAAACTTTTTTGATTATAAGTCCATGGAGTGCTCTGTGACTACACTACTATATATAAACCCCTATATTTTGCTTTAATCCTTTTGCTTAAAAATACTGAATGTCAAATAGATTTATGATTATTTTATGCTATTTTATGACAGTTGACATTGTGCTGTTTTGCTATGTATGATGGCCATACACTTCTTCACTATCTTTCAAGATATTTTATTCTTTCTTTAAAGGACAACTCCACCCCTATAATAACATCTTTTAGAAAGAATGGCCTCTTTAAAATATGTTGATATATCATAGTTTGTCCTATGAATTCATTACTGTATGCCTGCTATGCTTCTGGATGCATCATGGAAACTGAGCAATTTATAAACTTCTACTGAACCTTGGCATGCTCAGAAGAGGCAGACAGGGGATTAACATTCATTCATTGGCTGTGATTTCAACTGTCAAATCCATAACTGACAGTTGCTAACTGGAAGAACCAGGAAGCAGAAACAGGATATTGTGCAGGATTTCAGGTTAGACTTATATGTTTCAGATTTCAAACTATGAGCATTTAGGGTTTTGGGGGGTGATTTACCTGTATGTAAGTTTTCATTTTAGGGCTGGACTTGCCCTTTAAAGCTCAGTTAGTAAGAAGCAAGCAGAATAGAGAGACTATGAAGTTTAGTTTTGACCCTTAGTCAACAGAAATCATGCTTGTTGACTGACTGTTGAATAACCTAACATATGTGCAAGTGCATATGTTCAGGAAGTGATAAACAATGAGCACACAGACATACCACAGACATACCACAACAAGAGATGAAGTCTGGTTCTGACGGAACTCTCAGATTTTTGTTTTTTATCTCGTGGAACTTTATCTGGAATTTTTTTGGTTATTTGTATCTGTTCCTCAGAACAAGGTCCCTAAGACATTTACACTAATTTACTAATGCTATTTTAAATTTAATCCATACATCTTGATTTTTTTAACGCTTATTGACTTCTATGTGTACGTTTTTGGAACTCGCAGGTTTCAATCATTCTCTAATCACAACCCCAAATATATAAAATTTAAATATGAACACCAAGTAATTTCCCAGTCATCGATTGAAAGGACCTCAGGTGGGAGCAACATAAAAGTTTCTGTCTTGTCTTATCACCTTTTGAACAATAAACTTCAAACAGACTATCAAATGGGAATCAATTTTTGACTAATTAAATCAAAGTGCTTTAATCAATCAAAATCTAGCCTCATGTTCCAAAGAGAACATTACTGGTCATTTAGGATCTCACAGTTTAGGGGAATCTCAATACAAATGAAGTTTTGAAATCAATCTTAATCCATTGCAGAACTCTACTGACCTGCTGTGCAATTGTGTCAGTTTACATTCACTCATTCAGTGTTAAGATTAGTCTGTGCATATTGTAGTTCACAGTGCAATATAATATATGAAATAATAAATAATATGTAGTATGGATCAATTAAACATTGATGGAGGCTGGAAATTCAACCCAAATCTGTTTTTAGGTGAAAGAATTTCATTGGTTTAAACTACCAAAAACAAAAAAAAAATCTGTCAGGTTCCGGCATTGTAGATTGTGTAAGTCACATGATATGGAGTGTATAAAAAAATAAATTTTTTGACTCAAAAATAGAGAGAAAGAGATTCGTGTCCATTAATAAAACAGAATAATGAATTCCTCTACTATAGAAAATCAACATGGCATATACAGCAAGATCTAAAAATTATATAAAAATATATTGAATACAGTATGCTAAAAATACTGCCAGATATTATCTCAAAGAATTATCGTTTAATAAAAAAGGATACAGATATTTTACAGTATACTTTGTGTTTGCGTCAAATCATTTCAGAGAATGGGTCTTGTAATTACATTAAATTACTATTCAATATAGAAATGGTAATGTCTGTTCATAAATTTTTTCTGCAATGTTGTTTTTTGTTTTAAATGCAAACATAAAGACAGATTCTTAATCATATAATGAGAATTAGTATTTAAAGGCCTTGAACTGTGTTTGCTTAATATTCATAAGCTTGATTACGGTATTCTGTACAGTCAGATATAGTTTTCTTGTAAATAAAGGGAATTTAAGGAATTATGCATGTAAATGCATGTAAAAGATAAACTTAGACTTGTAAAATCATCATTTAAATGTTGTTTTAGCATTATATGTTATTAAACTACTTTGACGTATTTCAGAATTTTTTTTCTGATAAATTTTCATTGCTTACAATAACAGTTTCCCAAATATTTTAGCAGGTTAAGGGATTAACTTGTGTGACAGAGAAGAATAGACAATTCAATGACCCCTATTTGTGTCTAGCTTTATTATTATTATAATTATTATTATTAATAAGAATTTATATCGTACCAACATCTTCCGTGGTGCTTTACAAATACAAAGTCGTACATATTACATACAAGGGTATGTACACAAAGTGATGAGTTAATTTACAGTAATACAGTTATACAATAGAAAAGAGAACCATGCCCAAAGAGCTTACAGTCTAGAGGAAATGGGGGTAAGAGATAAGTTAAAGTAAATTGATTGGTCATGGAGTGTGATTAGTGGGTTGGGTCAGTGGGGTAATGTCTAGACTAGGTTATTTGATTGCCTAAAGAGGTGGGTTTGAAGATTTTAAGGGATGCATGACGGATGGATGGAGGCAGGGAGTTTCAAAGCTATGGGGCACTGCAAGTAAAGTCCTGAATGCGGGCGTGAGAATAGGTGACAAGAGTGGATGAGAGGATGATCATTTGCAAAGCTGAGGCTACTCCTGAGATGGTTTGTGTGGATCAGCTCTGAGATGTATAGAGGCGCTGTATTGGATAGTGTTTGATAGGATAAGGTAAGCAGCTTGAAATGGATATTTTCTGTGATGGGCAGCTAGTGGAGAGACTGACAAAGAGTCATTAGAGAAGAAAAAAGGAATTAAACAGGCTACACCAGCTATAAGAAACCTTTAACTTAAAATATGCAACACATCCATCTGTCTATGTGACCTATTACGTGGCCCCAAAATGGGTAATGGGACATTTTTGGATTTATACCAAATATTGCATCACTAAGTAAGTTTCTTTGTAAAATCAGTCCTTTCTCAAAATAAATAAACACTCTTTAAGAGCTTGTTTCTAAACATAGATCCCCATGTATACAGCACTCATAAACCAGATCTTATTCTTAAACAGAGGTGGGGGCTCTTTGTATGAGATCTTTTTAAGAATATTTAAAAGGTAAAGATTTGCTTAAAATGTTTTTCTTAAATGAAGGTCCATTTTATTCTGATGAAATATGGAAAGATGCAGAGCAAAGGAATGTAATGTGAAAAAGCAAAGCAAATAAAAAATCTCAGGGAAAGAACCAATTGTAATTGTCCCACTTGTGGAAGATATTTGTTCTCTCATTGTAGAAAAGGCATTGAGGTATGTATTATGTATTAATAAATACAATCACAATGATGCTGTCTCTTTAGGGAATGCATGGGATGATGGCGGATATCATATGGAAGTTGGAATGATAAGGGTAAAAAGAATAAATAGATAGAGGAAGGGGGAGAATCAGGGAATGCAGAAGAAAATAGGAAGAGATGAGGAACGGACAAGAAGAAAGAGAATGAGGTAATATAAAGATGAAGGCAAAGTTGGATAGAAAGGAAAGACAAGACAAGAGTTGTTGAGCACGGTAAGCGATATATGTTATTTTGCCTCAAACAATTAGATGATACCTTTCTACTACAGTAAGAAACATTTGATAACATCTGATTGGTTTCTGCATACACACGTGCGATTGTGGGGGCTGATCTGTTACACATGATGTGTATGCACAACCATTTCTTGCCACGTATGGGCACTTTGTCGGCTGAAACAGCCATTCAGCCCGGGATGGTTGCCTGACTGGCTGGGCAGATCATGAACCGAACAACCGTTTTATAAATATGATGTTTATATGTTTTACATTAAAAGGTATCTATACTCTAAAAAATCTAATTTTCAAAAATCTAATTTTCAAAAAATACAGCAAGATCACACTACTTTGTAGTGAGCTGCAGATCCTTAGAAATAATCATTTTAATCACAGTATTTACAGGGAAAGAGCAGAAGTTGTAATATGTGCCCTATTTATGACCCACTTACTAGGATTTTTGGCTGCCTGCCAGCACACTTTCAGCAACAATTAAGAGAATCAGCAGAGAAAAGACAGCAGGGGGAGGGAGATGTGTAAGCAGAGCAGGGTCTATGGTGAGGTTGTGCAGAACTTATAAGTGTCGCAGACACTACAAGGAGGCAGTGAGTAAGGGAGGGTGGGGGCACTTTGGAGCACTCACCAAACATTAATAATTTAATAACAAAACAAGCACAGATAAATATGGGGATACCACCATATTACTTCTCTCAAATTGTAGTTTTAGATAATGTAAAGTTGTTTGAGTGAGTATAGTGATCCTTTAAAGCTTTACAACTGGGATTTGAGCTACTAGGAAGGAAAAAATTATTTCAATGATCCAGGAATGTTTAATGCATTTTGTGGTTTTCTCCTCGCTAATCATTATTTTCAAGATGGAAGTGGTATTATGTACATTAAATGACATGTGTCTCCCTGGTTCAGAAACTGATCCTTTTCCCAGGGAATCTGCTATACTTAAATACTTTAATAGTGGCATGTTAGCATTTTAGTATTCGCCTTAGTAGTGCCTGTGTATGGGCAATTAAAGAAAATCTTTAGGCTAAAACACATTTTCCCTGCTATATGTCTGATAATAGCGGGAGTCTCACACTCTATGCTCTGGAGTCCAATTCGCTCCGGTGCATCTGGTAGGAGAATCAATTTTGATAAAAGACCCACGAGTGCTCTGCCTTGCTATAGTATATGTATATAATATATGTACAATGTATCGCTTGCCTTTCTAAGAAAACACCTGTAAGAGATCAGTAAAATCTTTTTAACATCACGTATTTCTGGTGGTGGGGCTTTCTCACTCAAAAAATGTTTTGTACTTATGTAAGTCCTCATTAGAGATGGACTAGAACTCGAACCTGAGTTCGAGCCGAACTATTCGAATTCGAACAAATTCGGACTTCTCGAACTATCCCGGACACGGATTTTCAATATTTCCGGACATTCGATAAATATCAAATGTTTGACCGTTCGATTGTGCGAGTAAAATGCCTATTATACCTATACGCGAGCATCGAATCCGCAAGTAAAGGGTCCATTAAAACCTATACGCGAGCATCGACTCCGCGAGTAAAATGTCCATGGTATCTAGGCGCGAACATCGAATCTATGAGTAAAGTGTCCATTAAAGCCTATACGAGAGCATCGAATCCGCGAGTAAAATGTACATTGTACCTAGGTGCGAACGAGCTCCAAAATATCGCGAGTGAGAGTAAAATTAATTTTTCGAATGTCCTGGATATTCGAACATGTTCCCCAGACCATTTCCCAGGTCCCACAGCCATTTACATTAAGTTACCATTGATATTTTGATTGTATTTCATTAGAACTTTTCGAACTATTTGACTCCCATTGACTTTAATGGGTCCGCTTTCGAACTTTCCATATAGTTCGAAAACGGACCGACCTTTCGAAAGTTCGTCCATCTCTAGTCCTCATATTAAATAATACAAAAGTAATTCTTCCATTTTCCCTGTCTTCCTCCTGAGGAAAAAAATTTTACTTTTAAATTAGTAAAATTTTTCACTTGAGTGGGCAATTTAGACACTTTCTGGTATGAAAGATGTTCCTCTCTCTCCTTGGATCAAGGTCAGTGAGTATGTATTGTATGGGTGAGAGTAGGAATGTACAGTAGTTGTGTCCCAAACCTGGTTTTAGGGGTGAAAACAACAAATTGAATTTTACCATTTGAAGTACAAATATACTTACCCCCTTTTCCCCCATGGTATATTCTCCCATCATGCTCCTATCTTCTGTACACTTGGGCAGGTCGGATCAGTGTGCCACTGATTTAAACAATGGATTGTTTTCTGGCCCCAAAAGACACATTTCTATCTGAACATTTCTGATTTTCATTGACCAGATAATAGATTGAATAAGGGGGCAACCAGAAAGCTTAACATTTTGGGTGATTTAATGTAGCTCAGATGTGAGAACCAAGCATTTAGGTACTCACTTAAAAATTAGTTATCACATTACCAGTAGTGATAGACCCGAACCCGAGTTCAGGCCAAACTATACGAACTCTATCCTAACTAGTTTGGTTTTCCAAACTCACGGACGTATTTTCGATAATTATCGAGTTTACAGACCATTCACTAACCCTTAAATGTAATGTTTGTTCTCAGTAACCCTCAAATGTAGTGTTCATTTTCGGTAACCCTCGAATGTAGTGTTGGTTTTCGGTAACCCTCGAATGTAGCATTAGTTTTCGGGAATCCTCAAATGTAATGTTCAATTTTCTGTAACCCTCGAATGTAACATTCGGTAACCCTCAAATGCAGTGTTCGTTTTTGGTAACCCTCGAATGTAGTGTTTGATTCTACATAACCCTCGAATGTATCATTTAGTAACCCTCGAATTTGATAACCCTCAAATGTAATGTTTGATTTTCTGTAACCCTCAAATGTGTCGTTGGGTAACCCTTCAATGTACTGTTCAATTTTACATAACCCTCGAATGTATCGTTTGGTAACCCTCGAATTTTATAACCCTCAAATGTAGCATTCGAATTAGATAACCCTTGAATGTGTAGTTTGATTTTCGCTAACCCTTAAATGTATTGTTCGGTAGTTGGAAATATAATACTCTGGTGTCTTATTAAAGAGTGGATGTCCTCCAATACTCATCAAAGCTTACTTTCTTTTGAACTCATGTATTTATGTTGATTCTATCATTAGGAGACATTGTATGCATTTAGTGAACAGTTACTAATTGGCTATGTGAATGATCCTATATAAAGTTGACTTTTCTCCCTATAACACTGTAGTTGTGTGTTCAAAGTAAAACTGAAAATATTTTGATTAATTTACAACCACAAAATATATTTTTTAGCGCTATAAAATATATTGCCACTGGCATGAAATTGTCAACTAGACTTTAAATAGATATATTAATTTATAACTTATAAAGCTATATCTTTATACTCCAAGAACTGAAATAGAGGAATTTTGCATTGGAATTTCAATTGGTTTTGACCATCGAAAACTTTGACAGTCAATAGTTTCACCTGCAAAATTTTGTTTATGAACCCCAAATTTCTATTTATCTGCAAAACCAGGTTCAGCACAAAACTACATCACTAATCACAACAATGGTTATGATGGCCATACATACGAACAATAATGGGTAAATCCCATCGGGGAACGATGGCCATTTACCTTTTATCGTTCTTGTGTAGGGGATATTCCTGATCGACTGGAGGGCCGCCGAACGACCGCAGTCGACACTCCGACTATGTATGGGGATTGGTCGGGTCCGTGTGTGCTGTTCCCACAGCATGTGTGCGACAGATACTAATGTGATCTGTCGGCACACATGTTGTGGGATCGCCAATGTCACTGCCTGACTGGTAACTTATTCCTGAATATTGATTCCTCAATAAGGAATTTTTTATGCCACTTCTTTTGTATATGCATAACCTTTAAAACTTGTGGGATTTTTCTTTTGTATGTCATTTTATTTTCTTATATAATGTAGATGGTCTCATTCCTTTTTTCCCCCCGTCTAAATATGGGGAGACACAAAATGCTTAACAAACAAACAAACAAAAAATACAAATCCATTTTCAGAGATGCAAGCCTTGGTTTAAAACATGTCTTCTGTTGCATGTGGCATTTTCAGAACATGTTGTCAGTCTACAGGAAGTAAGCAGCACAGGAACTGTGTGACTTTGCAACACCACCAAATAAAAACACCCACAGATCTGGGCAGATTTGGAATTCAATATGAAGTTCTAATTTATTGTATTGGTTTCATTCATTCAAGAATGATGGTGGCTCTCAATATATTTCCCCAAATGTGCATTTTTGAACTAGGTTCTACTAGATTCTAGCTCCAGAATCTGTATTTTGTGCTACTGGAAACAGCATAAAGTATACAAAACCCATGACAAGCTTTGTAATACTAATGCTGTTTTGATAGACAAAACCACAAGTAATGAAAATACCAGCCACTAGTCCAGGTGTGTAATAGGCACATATAATTAAAGCAAAGATACATAATTGTTTGTTGTTGCCGGTTACACATTGACAACAGCTGACTATGTTCTTAATGTCTGGCTCATGACTTGAGTAATTTTCTTTTGTTACTGCTTTTAGATGCATCAATTCCTTGTGGGCCGTGCACTTTTTTCAAAGCAGATTCCCACTGCTACCTGTAATTACTTTCCAATTCAAAATGGCTCTTATGGCTGAGTCCCTAATTGAAAAGAAAATGGAGATATACTGTCACCTGCAATTAATTATTAATAATTAATTATAATAGTAGATTTTAATAACAAGGGTCGTTTTAGAGAGCAGTGCTTAATAATATGTCCTCTGACCTTCTTTTAAGAAGTGGTATTAGACTAGAGTGCTGTTGGTAATCATAGTGATATATGATATATGTGTTTATAGCCATACCAATGAATGAACATGTTTATGTGTCCTGTCTGTATGGTGTACTAATTATTACTTAGGATATTTAATTTTCTAATAGCCATAGAAATTGAATTGGAAATAAGTTTCCTGAAAACCAGTGAATCCTACCGACAGATGTGGCGTTCTTTGTGCTCAGTAACATTTCACATAAATTACTGTGTATGTTCGTAAACTTAATCAGCATGTACAGGTGGTGAGCCACCTGTTTAAATTCACTGATGGTCTGATTAAAACAGCACTAAGCCAGAGGAACACAATTAATTGAATATATATGTATACCTTTACGATTTTACAATTAAATTAAATTTTTCATATTTTTTGCATTTAAATAGTAAAAAGGAGACCTGGTTTCAAGGTGGAACTGAAAATATGCGGATCTGGCAGAACTATCGGAATTTGAAGGGGGAACTTGAACAGAATTTTATAGAAATGTGATGTCAAAAATCCAGCATGTGATGTAAAATGTTGATGTCATAATTTCAGGTTGAGAATTTAATTTTAAAGTGTTTGATTCCAATTCGACACATTCCACGAAATTCCATATTTTCCATATTTTTATTTATGGTGTGCATTACTGTTTCTGTACATTTATTCATTCATTCAAAAAAAGCATAATTTCTGTGATTTTTTTTTAAATAAAATTGAATATAATCAGTTGTCCATATAATGAACTTTTTATTGGTAGTCTGTATAACCACTTTTTTTATTGGTTGTCTGCCCCAAGAATTAGCTGCTCAGTACCTCTAGGTACAAAGGAATAATAATCTGTGACCTTGGGAGGCTCATCCAGTAAACCTCCTAAGGCTGTGTACACACAGTGCAACTTTTTTTTTCAGCTACAACAAACTGTTTGCTCAAACTGGACAAAGGGGCAATCGGATGCATCTGTATACTAATTTTGCAGCAACTGACAGTTCTTTGTCCTTGCTGACCATTCGGGACAAAGGATCTGTCCATGTGTACCCAGCTTAAGAAACTATTCAATCCAATCTCATTTTACATAGCCATAAGAGGTCATTGTTTCTCATCTTTGGATGAGCTATAATTATCAGGAATCATGGCTGCTCTCAGTCAAACAACTTAGTAAGGATGTGTAGGTAAGCCTGGTTCATTGTGTGCAATAATCTGTGATAAAATGATTTTATTATTGTTCACAAAAAATATTTTTGTTTTTCAGGAGTACTAAAGTCAAATATTCGAAAAAGAAAGATAAATTCCTAGGTAGGTAAACCCACCTTACACCTCCCATTCTTGCCATACAGCACAAGGAGACCCTATCAGAGATGACCGAGGCAGACATCTCTCTGCATCTCCCCTTGCCTGACACAGTGACACATCCTCCTTCTTAAACCTGGGTGCTTATATAAGAGAAGGAGGATATGGGGTAAAAGATAAATGGGGAGCTTTCAGGCACAAACAGCCATCATTAAAAGGGTCTCTTTGTAATGTAAGAAAAGATTGAAAGGGTCTCTTTGTACTGTAAGATAAGAATGAGAAGTAGGATGTGCATCTCCTACCTCCCCGGAAAGTGATCTTTCTTTTTTTTAAATTGTGTTTTGCACAGGTTAGGCTTCCTTCAAATTAAGTTCACCCACTTGCCTGCATCACTGGTCAGCTTGGGGTGGGTCACATGAAGGCAAAAGTCCTGGGTGTCATGAAACAAGTAACACAATTATGGATAGATGCTATACTAAAGCATGGTACAGACCATGCAATGGTTTTTTCTGACCGACCGTTCAGCTCTTCCAACTGGTCGTCCAGGAGTGTCTGATTTTGCATTTTCCGTTTTTTTAGGAAGTCGGAAAATCTGTAATTGGAACAGATTTAAAAAATTTCATAAACACAAACACATCATAAACACATCATAAACACAAACACATATCTCCCAACCCCACACAGACACAGGTACACATACCTAATTTGACATACCCACCCAACCTCTACACCTACCCCACCCTTCCATTTCCATGACAACCATATTTACACGTGCTCCATTGCCATAACAAAATAAACTTGCACACAGATATACACATTCTTTTCCAAGTTTATACTAAATCATCCCGTTTCTTGTTTTTATCATGTTGTTTTTCTTTTCTATTAAACATCTGTAGGAATGTACAGTGACTGATTGGAGGAGGGACTAGAAGTAATGTATATACTGTTGTTTATCCATAGGGCCTCCGTTTGCCAGGAGGCTTCGGAATGCCTTCCAAGTTGACCTCCAGCTGCCAAAAGTCTCCAGGAAGAGTTTGATTGGGAAAGCTGAGGTCCCAAAAAGGATTAAGCCTGCCACAATTGTGAACAAAACAATACAAATTTAGTGGGAATAAGTGCATAGTAAAATAAATAAGGGTATCAATTCATCCAGACAAATTAATGGGGTGCACCAATTAAGGCATAAGCCATAGCCAGAAAAAGCAAAAAAAAATTAACTAGTCCCTGTATGGGGGAATCATATTGTGAAGGGAATAAAACCACATGCCCATTGTGAAAAGTAGTGCACAACAGAGGCCCATGCTTCCATATGCTTTCGGCTTAAAGGGAATGTACAGTGCCAAAATGACTTTAAGTAAATATGCAGAGAGCGCTATTCTGTGTACTTTTGCCATATACACAATAAAAACACAAAATTATTTATACACATTTTTTTTGAACAGTAATTAAGATATTTTCCTTTTTTGTGTTTCTTAAGGGTGCAGCAATTGATTCCACTCCTCCTAAAGTGGGAAGTGTTCTTGTAGTCTATGGAAATATGTCCACCAATCAGAGTTTTGCATAATGGTTAAAATAGCTTTTGATTTATTTATTAATTTAACATGCAGAATCCACTATTTATTAATCCATAAACATGCAAACAATTGATTTGCAAGTCCCATCTAGGATTTTACATCAACCCTTCCTCTTCTGTAGTCATCAGAACTACATTATCTTATATTGTTGTGTGCAAGTAGCATGTTGATGTTATATTGAATATTGAAAGGCTTTTATCAATAAATATTATTGATATATAACAGCAATGTTTCAAGACCCTGTAGTGTCTTTATCAAGCTGTAAATATTAGAACCACTGGCTTAATAACATGCAATACACCCTAATGATGTCATCCGACTTGCAGAAATGACTTGTTTTAATATTTATCTTTTTTTTTAATTAAAAACCCAGGGTTGGTGCTTTTTTGCTAAAAAAACACAGTGAAGCAATATTAAAGGTAGGGCAGGGCACTAGATATATGGCAATGCTCTTAGTAGAGGAGGTGTAATGTAAGTGTTTTTTTTAAGAAGGAGAAGAAAAGAGCTGTAACACTCTATATACTGCTATTAACAATCCTTTATTTATATCTAAATAGGCATATCAATTAAACATATATTTAGCGTATTTATTCCTAAAATATAGCATATAAAAAGTCTTATAACTTTAAAGTTGAAGCAAATACTGTATATACTCAAGTATAAGTCGAATTTTTTAGGCTTTAAAATTAGCCTGAAAACCTAAACTCGACTTATACTCGGTTCAAGTCCTAATTTAGATCCAAATTCTGCAATTGCGGATAATAACCAGTAGGTGGCGCTGTGTTAACCTGCATAGAAAGTTACAGGAGCTGTTCTTGCCTTTACAATCATTCCTGCTTCCTGTAGTCTGGCTGCTGGACTCACTCAGCACTGTCACTGCTTATCTGGATGCTGTAAATCTGATGGATCTTCTCAGTTTGGGGCAAAAAACAGCTGCTAGTACAGTGCAAATGACAGCTTGAAGCTACAACTCTCAGGAGACATTTTTAACTATTGGGATCAGAAAGTCCTTTACTATATGGGGTCTGTTTATATCAGGTAGATATATAATCAGATGTGTGAAAACTATAATTCTCAGCATTCCTCTACAAACAGCAAAAAGCAGAGAATGCTGAGAACTGTAGTTTTCACCTATCTGTGTACTTTTAGTTGTATATTGATGTTCTATAACCTGCTTATACTGTTCGAGAATATATAATAATTTTCTAGATTATATTATTATTTAGGGGCACTCTTATAGTTAAACTGCTGCATTGATTAAAAACTGTTAGCATTTAACCACTTAATACTTTCAAATTACAACTCCAACCATCACCTGTTTTCTGTTTGTGGAATATTTGCAAATAATTCAATTGTATCCACAGTAGCGTTACTGCAGACGTTGGGTTACAACAGAAAAATCCAGGCTTCCCACAGTTCAAAATCACAAATCTACTTGCATGTACTGCTCAACCTAATATATAGTATTTGACGTTAAATAAAGACATATGTCCATCCAGTCCAACCCATCTAGCAATATCCTCATTTCCTGCCTAACTGTTGATCCAGAGGAAGGCAAAAAAAAAAAAAAAAAATTTATGAAGAGGAAAAAAAATTCTTCCTGACTCCAAGTGGCAATTGGAAATTTTCCTGGATCAACTCTACTTTATGTATCAATACCAGTAACTTGCATCATTCCTTGTTTGCAGAAACTAATCCAGCTTTTTTTAAAGCTGACCAATGAACCTGCCAAAACAACATCCACTGGAAGAACATTCTATAGCTTTACCATTCTCACAGGGAAAAACCCTTTCCGAACTTGAAGCCTAAACTTCTTTTCTTCAAGTCTTAAGGGATGTCCATGTGTTACATGCTCTATTGGTGAACAATGCCCCAGATAGTTTATTGTATGGCCCGTTAATGTATTTATACACAGTGATCATATCCCCATGTAAGTGCCTTTTCTCTAGAGAACATAATTTTAACGTATCCATTCTCTCTTCATATTCAAGCTCCCCCAATCCCCTTATTAATTTAGTTGCCCTTCTCCGAACCCTTTCCATATCAAAGATGTCCTTTTTGTACACAGGATTCCAAAATTGCACTGCATATTCCAAATGAGGCCTTACCAATGCTTTGCAAAGGGGGAGAATAATATTTTTCTCACTTGAATCCATAGCTCTATTTTTACAAGATAATACCATGCTGGCTCTAGCTGTTGCTGCCTGGCACTGCTTGCTACCTTTGTTTGTTATCCACCAAAACTTCAAGATCAATTTCCAACAGAGATTCACTTAACACTGAGCCATTTATAGTATAATAGCAGAGTACTCAGCATTGCCCGTTTTTTCTAAAGATCCAGCCCGAACCTGCATTCAAAATTCAGCTTTCTAACCTGACCCACAAATCTGGTAAACTTCGGGGTGCCCGACACAAGGCAGGATTCTAGAGCAGATCTCATCCCCATTAACATACCTCGTGACATTTGGGTGGCTATTGTTGTGTAATAATGGGATATTGCAAAATATCCAAATTTGAGGGCAAATAATTTTGGTATTTACCCTAAAAACACCATAAAAATAACCCTAAAATAAATTAATGTGAGGTGTTGTACCCCATTGCTAAAGGGGAAATTGATATGATATGCTTTAAAGCACATTACATCAACTTCCCCTTTAATGCTTATCACACCAACTACCCTTTTAAGGCTTATCACACCAACTTCCCCTTTAAGGCTTATCACACCAACTTCCCCTTTAAGGCATATCACATCAATTTTTCCTTTAAGGCGTATCACACCAACTTCCCCTTTAACGCATGTTACATCAACTACCCCTTTAACACGTATCACACCAACTTTTCCTTTAAACTGTATCACACCAACTTCTGTTTTAAAGCACATCACATCAACTACCCCTTTAAGGCGTATCACACCACCTTCCCCTTTAACGCGTATCACACCAAATTTCCCTTTAACCCATATTGCATCAACTATCCCTTTAACATGTATCACACCACCTTTTCCTTTAAAATGTATCACACCAACTTACCCTTTAAGGCATATCGAACCAACTTCCTTTTTAGTGCGTATTGCATCAACTTCTCCTTTAGAGTGCATCACATCAACTTCCTCTTTAGTGCATATCACATCAACATTCCCTTTAGAGTGTAACACATCTACTCCCCCTTAAGCCCATATCACATCAACTTCCCCTTTAACAATAGGTTAAGACATCTCAAAAATAGGATCGGAAACTACTTTTGGTTGTATATTCGAGGATTATCGAACGTTTAAGGCTATTTTCGAGGATTTTCAAATATAGCCTTGAATGTTCGATAATCATTGAAAATGCGTTCTGATGTCCTGAAAGTCTTTGCTTGGTTTCGAGACGCTACTACACACCCTGCCACTAGGGAGTCAATCATGGAAATTCTGAGGTCCTTTAAAGAACTCAGACTATCCTGCCATGTTTCAATCTAAATAGATTTCATCAGTGCAGGACACATTTTATGGTGTAGGACTTGTGAGCACAAGATACCAGTTAGCTTTATAGCTTAAGGTGAGGCAGGCGTAATTAGGGAAAAAGCTCTCCACAGAGTGTAAAAAGAAATAGAGCCTTCTTAAAACAGAAGGGGACTCACAGCCTCATCTTATTAAATCTACTATATAAAGCAGAAATCTTGTACCTCACAGCCACACCCCTGAATGACTCAATATAACGGCAACGCCCTCTGAAAGGGACGACGCCCATGAAGTCCATTTTTAACAACAAAAAGCCTGCATGTCACTTGCAAAGTGTGATTCCCCATTTCAGCAACTCAGATGAAGGGCCTAGGCTCTGTGTGCTGCCCGACTTCAACAACACTGACACAGAGTCCACTTCAGTGACACAACAACAGCGGCTATGGCTACACAAATTGAGAGCTGCACACACAGAACAGCTTCTATAAAAGAGGGAATGAGACATTTCCCTTAAGGTCTGTAACACATTACAATTTGCTCCTGGAAGGTTTCAAATAGAAACCCTGGAAAGACTGTGTTACTATTGGTGACGAAGGACATTTATATACAAATAAAACCCTGAAAGACTATGTTACTATTGTGATATGAATCACATTTATATACAAATAAAACCCTGAAAGACTATGTTACTATTGGTGATATGAATGACATTTATATACAAATATAAACCCTGGAAAGACTATGTTACTATTGGTGATATGAATGACATTTGTATACAAATATAAACCCTGGAAAGACTATGTTACTATTGATGATATGAACCACATTTATATACAAATATAAACCCTGGAAAGACTGTGTTGCTATTGGTGATATGAACCACATTTATATACAAATATAAACCCTGGAAAGACTATGTTACTATTGGTGATAAGTATGACATTTATATACAAATATAAACCCTGGAAAGACTGTGTTACTATTGGTGATATGAATGACATTTATATACAAATATAAACCCTGGAAAGACTATGTTACTATTGGTGATATGAATACATTTATATCAAATATAAACCCTGGAAAGACTATGTTACTATTGGTGATATGAATACATTTATATACAAATATAACCCTGGAAGACTATTTATGTGATATGAATCACATTTATATACAAATATAAACCCTGGAAAGACTATGTTACCATTGATGATATGATCCACATTTATATACAAATATAAACCCTGGAAAGACTGTGTTGCTATTGGTGATATAAACCACATTTGCGGTTATTGCCATGCTAAGAAATTTAAAACAGAGCCTGCTAGAATGTGAACACAGCGACAGATATGGCTGTCACAGCCACACCCCCAAATATCATGGTCACACTCATACCCCAACCATCAAGACCACGCCCAAGGATAACTGCTATGCCCACTTGAGCACACTTAATAAAAACACACAACGCTCAGACAGCGCAACAGAATGAAGCCCAGCTTTAAGAACACAGACAAAGAGCCGTATGTCACATGCTTCAGAGACACTGATGCCTGTCAGTCACTCAAGTGTTGCGATATTCAGTTGCAATCAACATGTTTTCCTATCAGCAAATTCTGTGTAGCATGTTCATGAGTAGGTTCACCACAACATTTGTATATTTACTCTCCAAGTGGAAAAACTGATAATGTTGTATATAAGGTTTTGCAATAAACATGTGCTATATGTCCCTCAAACAATGTCACCTCCTCAACTCATAACTATTAAAGGGCATCTATACCCAAAAATAGGTTATTTTAAATTGACCATAACTGGAAAATATAATTCTTCCCAACCACCACTGTATAATTTTTTTGTTGATCTGTCCCCTATTTCTTTAGATATCCAATCTAAAACTTCTTACATTTCAGCTGTCAATCAAGTTCCTTGCTCTCAAAAATTGTTCTTCTGTGAGTAGTTTTAGTGTAGCTGGACTGGTGAGAGTGTTTTGACAGTCGGAATGCTGTGTGCTATGTGCAAGCTTGACAGTTGGTTTGTGGGGAAAAAGTCAGGTCGGATGGAAGTGGTAGTGGTTAAAAGAGGGAGCGGGGATACTGCTCCTAAACAAAATGTGTGCTGGATTGTAATTTAAGTGAGTACTATACTTTATATGAACATATTTATGGCCATTTAGATGGTAACACCTACATATACACCTTTCCTATATGTAAAATTATATATCCCCCATCACATTGGTAGCTCCTAAAAACTCAATGCAATCTCCATAAAAATATAAATATTCTTATATATAGTAGGGAGAATTATATATATTTATATCATAGAAATGTACCAATAGCTCATATCTGCTAGTATAACCTGCTATTTAAACAGAATGAAATGTTAATATTATACATCACCTAAAAACAACCCTTTAATTCTAGTTTAAACTTGCTAAACAGAAGGTTACCCTTGCTGCGGTTTGGTTTCCATCAAACATGCTTGATAGATATAGCATTGATTCATAGCAGTCTTAAACATACTGTAATCCACTGAAAGCTATGTGCTATTTTACATGGTCTTCTTAGCTGCTGTGCAAAAAAAAAAGTGTAACTACGCATCCTTCAAGAATGCAACAAATGTCAATACAATAAGGAGACAAATGTGATTTCTTGGTGGTGGTCACCGCAGTAAGGACGTGTTAATTGGAATCTTTAATGTAACTATGCCCTTACTTTGATGTGATCTGACAAAAATGATCATAGGATAAAATTGCATCTTACTGATCCCCACCTATCTAAAATCTTAACTTGCAGGAAGATTGAGGCAAACTGCACCAATTTTCTGCTCCCAACTGCTGGATAATGGACACTTTTGCTTGCTCTTTCCCTTCATTACAGCACAGGTCATGGCTGTTAACAGGGGCTCTTGCCAATTTTGACAGATAGTCAGTCACTGCTAAGATGAATGGCACTGGCCACATGACCACTTAGTAATATGTCTTCTTTTGTGAGACCTGTAAAAGCTCAAAGTGTTGCTATTACTTAACCTTTTCATGGCCAGGATTTTCTGATGAAATGCACTATTTTTTAATCAATTCACTCAAATAGAAACAGTATTTCTAATGAATACATTTTATAAATGTTTTCCTATTTTTCAGAACAGAAATAGAAGTGTATTTAATAAAATATTGAAAGGAAATTATTCTTTTTCATTTAAATTTTAACAAAATAATTGTATTACAATAATTTAAGTATTACAATTTACCAATCGGAATATTTGTAGCGGTGTAAATTTCACTTCACATTCAACAGATTATATTTTGTTTGTAGGTCACCACTAACGATATGATTATCATACGATAATCTCATAAATATCATAAATTTGTAGATTTGTGACCTTGTAGATTTGTTTATTTTCAAACATCATTTTGAAAACTTTTTCAATTTTTTTTTTATTTAAAGGGGTAAGTTTCACATCCAGATATTTATATAGATTTTCAATAACACCAATGATAACTATTATGTTGACAGTTTTGGGCAGGTCAATTAGAAATCAGTGATACAATATCACAATTTTGTTAATCGGTAAAATGAAATTTTTCTGTGGAACCCAGTTGGGCTAAAACTATAAATAGTGAGATATTCTACAATAAGGGATTGGAAACTAGGAGTGAGGACTTTGTAGGTAGAATAAGGTGTTAATTCCACAAGACTGCTGGATTCTGGCTATAAGTACATCATTCATTCTCCCAGCACCACCTAAAGAATCTAATTTTCTTGAGAGACAAATTTAAGAAACCTCCATCAAAGAGACCTTCATCATAGATGCAGTCAGATTGCCACCTCTAAAGAGGGAGAACATTTAATTCCTCATATCATTGAAGATAAATGTAAATTCTAGTGTGCATGGATTTTTTTTCTATCCTTCAACTATTTACAGACTTTCTAATGCCTTACAGATCCACCAAAGCACATCATACTATCTAATCAACTAGGAAAATGAACAGATTAGAGAACATATTTGTCTCTAAATACATTAAACTGCTTTTATTTTGACATTGCCCACTCTCACACAACGATTTGGGTGTTCCTTCAACACCTGACAAGGGAACACCCCAAAACGTGTGAGAGTGGGCAATGTTACAACAAAACAGTTTATTTTGTGTGTGTATGTGGGATTTGTGGGATTTTTCCCTCAGAAGTATTATATCGCTGGCTCCATGAGACAGTACCCAGAGTACTCACAAACATATATGTGTGCGGTATGTTGCTTTGAATATATTCATATTTGTCTCTAGTCTAAAGCTTCGGACAACAAACGACCCGTAAATACGGGCACCAAATGACCGTTTTGGCCGATAATTGCACATGTGTATGTATTCGGTTGGGTGTTGTCTGCCAATCCACCATGGTGGATTGATGAAAGATCCCAGACCAAATGCATACACACGTGGGATTATCATCCAAAACAGCTGTTTGGCACACGTGTGCCTTGTGCTCAGGGGTTGTTTGTCATCCAAAGTATTGGACATGTGTATGGACCTTAACTTTATGGCCATACACATTAAAGATTTGGTACCTAAAATGACAGATTTTAGATCTTTATTTAAAGACAATGGTTGGAATGTGAATGGGTACAAAATGACCACATCGTCAGTTGTCCAATAACAGTTGTGCTATTCGGCGGTCTTTCTGGATGTAAAATTTCTGTTGGTCAGTAAATAATGCAACTGCTGCCCTTGCTTTTCTTGTATTGGGCATTATACTGTTTATTTACAGTTAATGAGGCATTCATTATGGGAGCGTGCTGTAAAGCTTGGACCCAAAAATGACTCATTTACTGTACCAATAATATTTGGCTTCACACGTCATTACATACATAATACATAAAAAAGCAACGCCTCTACACATTAACCCAGCCTATTTTTGTCATTTATGTGTGTGGCATGGATGTTCAAAGAAGTTATCATGAAACGATATTATTCAATGCGGATAGTCGATAATTAAAACGACGAATGCCAGATGTGTATGGCCACCTTCATTTTTTAGAATACAAAAATGTTGAAGTTTCGTTCTCAATGCTGAACTATCTAGAAACTCTGATGAAGATGTCACTTTTGAAACATTTACACCAAGAACGATTGTCATAACTTATTTATGCCACTATACACAGTAAAAAAATGACCTTAATGTATTCAGTGGGGAAGAAAGCCAGTCCCAATGGGCTCAATATTTTTTAATACCCTAAAAGATAGAAGTTCATCAGAATGTCCTAGGCAGTGGCTAGAAATATATCTGATTGGGACAGAAGAAGACTAATGTTATGATATCCATGGCTGGAACACAAATGAATTTGTAATATATCATTAAGCAATACATAATTTGAGGTTTAAAGAGCAGCTAAAAACTGTTATGCTTTATTAAATTCTGTAAATGGTCGAATAGATTTATAAAATGAGTGAATTCACCACACTGTGAACATTATTGCCCACCTCGGTTATACAAAAGCATTCACAGATTCTTAAACACAGGATTATAATTCTAGCTGAGCCATTTGCTACATTTCCGAAATACTTTAAATAGTTAATGTATTGACAGGCTCTTGATTATATGTGTTTATACATCTATCTGCCTTTCTGCCTTCTGTCTAGCTGCATCTATTTATCTATCTATCTATCTATCTATCTTTCTATCTGTCTATATCTATCTATTCCTATCTTTCCATCACTCCCCCTCTATTCTATCTAATTTTCTATCTTAAGGTGGGTTCACAGGGGCCAATGTACCTGACCATGATCCCGCAATGCTTTAAAGGGCATCTATACCGAAAAATAGGTTCATTTAAATTGGCCATAACTGGAAACTATAATTCTTCCCAACCACCACTGTATCATTTTTTTGTTGATCTGCCCCCTATTTCTTTAGATACCCAATCTACATCTTCTTATATTTCAGCTGTCAATCAAGTTTCTGGCTCTCAAAAACTATTCTTCTGTGAGTAGTTTTACTGTAGCTGGAATGGTGACAGAGGTTTGACAGTTGGAATGCTGTATGCTGTGTGCAGGCTTAACAGTTGGTTTGTGGGAAAAAGTCAGGTCGGATGGAAGTGGGAGGGGTTAAAAGAGGCAGCGGGGATACTGCTCCTAAACAAAATGTGTGCTGGATTGAAGGCATGCAGCAACACACGCAGATCCAAGTAAGTGCTACTTACATTTATTTGTATTTGGTATTTAATTATAGATTAAAAAAAAAAGTGTCCCTTTAAAGTCTCTTGTGAAGCATTATGGGATCATGGGCAGGTAAGACGCAAAATTTTTGTGGTAATCTTAACTAAGCCATTACTACATTGTCTACGCCATGCTTTTTCCAAAATAAATGGTGCAGGCAGCACAATATTAGTTCAAAACCCACGCTAATAAATTTCTTTAACAGATAACATAGAATCTTTAAGATTCTGTTTGTCAGTTTTTAAAGATCATCCTACACACAGTCTCGAGCACTCTCTTTATATATAATGTATACAAAGTGATATAATAACGATATATATAATGTATAGGGAGAACGTTCAGGACTGCATATCCTTTAGCTGCAGCCCACTACCCATGCTTTAGTTAAAGTGTGGATCATTGTTAAAGTGTGTACCTAGCTTCAGAATCTATTTGTCTGTCTACCTGTAAAGTATCTGTTTTCTACTGAATTTGTGAAGTTGAAATGATCTGTCTGTCTAACATAAAACAACGTATTTTCGATGTGAATAGACAATTAAAGTAATCTATTTAGATGTGTTGCATTTATTTGGGAAATGTCAACATTTCTATTCAATTATATAAACAACAGATACTTACAGGGAGATTCAATAAAAGTTCTTATAGTTAAAAATGGTGCTAATTTTGCCCCAACCAATCAGATGTTATCTTTCAAATGTTAAATAAGATCTGATTGGTTGGGGCAAAATGAGCACCATTTTAAACGATAAGAACTTTTATTGAATCTCCCTGTTAATATAAAAAGTCATTTGGAACAGAGATGCAGTCCTCATGTTTAAAAGGGGCGTTTATCATGTTTATAATATTTGTATAAATAAAATGTTTAATGCCTTGTATCTAATGTCTTGTTTGTTTGTTGTATTGTTTAAAGTAAATTGCTGCATACCTGAGACTGGGTTTGTCCCGACCGACCTTTCGCCACCAGCAAGCGGTCGGCAGGCCAGGACAAATCACAGTCAGTCGAGGTAAAAGTATCCCCAATGTACACCATATAATATTTTCGGCCAACCGGAAATAATGTATGGTGTGTACCCAGCATGTCACCCTAAATACATAAAAATGTACATATAAATTTAAATTATTTGAAGCTATAAATAATTTTCTTCAGTTAAAAAGTCAGCACATCTAAAGAAATGTGTTTATTTCAGAAAAGAAACCACAGAACGATCATCTCATTCCTCACCTGTAATTGGGAGCTATTATTACTCTTTAACATTTTGCCCCCCAGTTATAAGGTGAGAGGGAAAAGTACATTTTTTGGTTTGTAAGATTTATATTCCTATAATACAGGACGTAATACATCCCAGAAGAAATAACCTGGAACACCATCTAAAAGACAGTTGATAAATCATCCTAGGTATTGACAATGTATTAGCATGATATCATTATTTCACATTTTTCTGACATTAATAAGTATCAAAATGTGGGTGTTTATCATGTATAGTACTCAGCCCTTTGTATTAATATTAAAAGACTTTGATTTGCTTAAATTAAAGAAAGAACAAAAAGGCCTCAGGATAACTGAGTTTTACACAGGACACAGAACTATTAGTTCACGTTATATTGTCATTTTATATACAAGTGAGCACTTTAAATATCATCAGGGGAATTTACAGAGAGACGCTCGGCTTGTTTATGGAGTTATGCGAACCAATTAAATATTGGTTAGCACGACTAACTCCTTCATTGTGCTGGCTGCACGGGTATCACAAATGACCGGAGAGGCTGCCGGTCGAGCCCCTTCTGCTTGCTTCCATGCACGGAAAAGGCACGGAAGACAAGCAGAAGGCAGCAAGGGAATGAAAACTGGTAAGTACATTTGGCGACACCTTTCACTGATATAAACCTGCGAGGTCAAGGTTTTCCAGGGTTCCATCTCGAAACTGCCCGTTTCAAAGTTCCACAGAACTTTCTATAATTTTCAAAGCCAAAACTTTTTGGTCCCTTTTGATAGGTTTATCTAATTTAGATATTGTGTTTTTTTTTTGATCAGTTTATGAATTTTTATTCAATATTCTATAATTCGAACAATCGATATTGAACGCTGAAAATGATCACAAAATGTCTGCTTGTGAGAAAGTGAATTTTGTGGGTATTAAGCTATTTTAATTCTAACTTCTGTTTAATTCTAACATTGTTATGTGTTCCCGTCACTATGCAATTAGAAAACAATTCATATTGCTATTGAGTTCGTTTTCGGATTTTCCAAAAATGTTATTTAGATAACAAAACTTGTCAGTTTTGAACATCTCTAGTTGGAGAATGTGTTGTATATTCAAGTACCAAGGAAGTGGAAAGAATTATAATTGAGGGGAAAGAATCTGAAGGCAGAATATGTAAGAACCTGCAATAGGATGTGTGTGTGTTAGGGTTTGGTGTTGTGGGGGTACCTGTAGAAATCTGTGTGTGGGGTAGTTGATAATGGAAATCTGTTACAATCTGCTGTATATTTTTTTGTGTGAATTATAATGTATCCTCTATTAGAAGTTACCTTGGAGGTCTGTGACCTTCATAATAGGATGATCACAGAGCTAATCGGGGTGCAAACCATAGTGCCCAGGGAAAAACACATGCAGCACTAGTACTGCACTGACCACTGAACCACTGTCTGGCCTCACAGTTTTATATGATCATGGAACTTCTTTAAAGGGGAACTAAAGTCTCCAGACGACATTGTCCCAATAGTCATTCACAAACATACAACAAGCTCTGTCTTGCCTCTCCCTTTGCTGTGACTGCTGGGTAAATTGAAATTATACTGTGGGTACTAGGGGTCAGCTACTATTATCGACCTTAGCTAGGTTACACCAGCTAAGTGTAGACAGTACACTTCGCATGATCTGTTGTGCTCAACATATCAAAACAAGAAAACTGCAGCCTTGCTTACTAAAGGTGGCCATATATATGTGTGATATTACTTACCCGACCAAGCGATCACACGACGTTCATCGATCCTGCTGGAACCGCCTTATATCCGACTGACATGCAATTGCAAAATGAATGGCATCAATGAACGTCGCGTGATCTCTTGGTCGGGTAAGTAATATCGCACATATGTATGGCCACCTTTATAGCTGACATCCAATCATAAAACAGCATGGAGATTCTTTCTGTCACAGAATCCCTTATAGATTGAATTTTAGTTGGTTTATTGGTATAGTATATTATTTTGTAAAACCTTGAATATAGATATAGAATTAATATCATTTCTACAGTGTTTCTATTTGCTAATGTTTAACTGCTTTCACCAGTGACATGCTGGTATCTTTGCATTATGTAAAATTGTACGATCCAAGATTTGGGCACAGAGCATCAGTGGCAACTTCATTAGTAGGGTCAGCTGACATTAGTTGCTCATAATGAATGTACCATATCAGTGTTGTTTTGTGCTGATAAACTACAATTCACAATAATGCATTGTAAAGCCTTGACAGGCAGGTATACCTAGACTGCGAGAAACCTTAAACACACGCCAAAACTAATATGATTCATGTCCTAAATCAGAGAACCTGGAGCTGATTTCTGGCATCTTCTGTGGGACTGCCCACAAATACAAAAGAACTGGAACAAATTTATAGATTTTTATACACCATAAGTATGATGTACCAATAGTCCAATACATCATACTCAACTCTATTTTGTCCTATCCTCAAAGGGGCATAGTGCTTCAATGGATGGGGGCAGATGCGCCTACCGTCAAACTCTGGATAGATATTGCAGCAAATAAAATACAAACATAGAAACTAAATATGCAAACGTGAGACAAGACATAATCAATATATACTGTAAGTGTTTATTGTAGCTGTATACGCATGCTTTTGATAAAAGTTTATATAGTTGTTCTTTCTTCTCTTTTCTTCCTCTCCCCTCTTCTTTTTCCCATCTTTGTTTCTTTAATGTTCTTTTATTTAACACAGTTATGCTAATTCTCTACACTTTATACAAATGTCTTAACTACATCTTTTCTGACATGCTGGAAAACAATATGTCAATACAATATGTTAATGACCTTTTTATTAATGCACTGAATGTACTGGATATATATGTATAAAAACCTTTAATAAAACAAATGAAAACCAAATTCTTTTCCTTATGAAAGCTCCACTATATACCATGTGTTTACAATCATATCAACCTACATGGAAAATAACAGGTGACTGAGAAATGAATTTCCAGAATTTAAACAAATACATATCTATCCAATTTCAACATTAAAATGTCACCTATTTACTCCCAACTCCTTTAATTTGTTTACTGGGGTTCTGATTATAATTTTCTTTCTTTATTAATTACAATTGCCCTTGCATCATTTTTTTGCTCATAGAGGCCAATTTGCACCGTTGCTGCAATTGTTTACAATTTATATTTTTCTCTCACAGTCCTCCCCCGTTGCAAGGTCAATTGTAAGTCTTTCTTATTTAAGGAGCTCTGTTGCCTCATGCATCACAATGCAAAAAAAAAAAAATACTTTTAATACTATGAATGCAATTCTTATCCCATCCAGTGGCAGTGGAATTAAACCAGCAGTCTCTTGAGCATAGAATGTTCACAATAGCTTCCTATGGTTTAACGAAAACCATTAATTTCACCTTTCAGTGGGGATAAAGAGCTTGCAAATTTGATGCAACCCAGCAGTGCTACAGCATTCTGAAGCCCCTATGATTTCCACAGAACATGTTTTATATGTCTGTTTTTCATTTTATGCATATGATTACTGTTTACCTGATACAAGCGACAAAAAAAGTTTGTTATATTTTAATCATTCCGAATCACAGCCTGTTATTATTATTATTTTTAATTTACACCCTTTAATGTATGTTCAGTCTTAAGTTTTTCTTTTTGAACTAATTATATAAACTGTCAGATTTGCCCAAAAGCTTTAGTCATCACCTAAATAGCCTTTATTGTTCGCTATGCTAACTTTGTTAAGTCTGTATACAATAAAATCATAATCAAACGTATTTAGAAGGCCACGTGTATTAGTGTTTAACTTTCCTAGAACAGAACTTTCAATATGGAGGGAGCTAAGTGGTTTGTGTCTTGTTCCAAATGTTCCAATTGGATAAGCAAATAAGAAGTGGAGACTTCTGGGTAATTTACATAATTTTTCCTAAGGTAGCCCTTAGGAAATGTTATACCTAATGGCTGGCTATACCTATTAAAAGGTTTTTAACAGCATTTAACAAGCTAAATGCAAAACCAGAGAGCCAGCCACAAACCAGTTTGAGTATTATTGAGCCATCATCAGTGTAGCGCAGGCCTCTGGTTTTGCAATGCGCCTCTAGACAGATATCACTAATAAATTAAATAGATTCAAGAGAGAAAAATATTATTCTCCCTCTTTACAAGGCACTGGTAAGGCTGTATTTGGAATATGCGGTGCAGTTTTGGAATCCCATATACAAAAGGGACATCTTAGAAATTGAGGCAGTTCAGAGAAGGGCAACTAAATTAATAAGGGGAATGGAGGGGCTTGAATATGCAGGCAGATTAGACAAGTTTGGGCTGTTTACATTGGAGAAGCGACGTTTGCATGGGGACATGATAACCTTATACAAATATATTAATGGGCCATACAATGAACTCTCTGGTGCATTGTTTACTAATAGGTCATATCAGAGGACTCGTGGACATCCTTTAAGGTTGGAAGAAAAGAAGTTTCATCTTCAGGTTAGGAAAGATTTCTTTACAGTGAGAATGGTGAAAATGTGGAACTGTCTTCCAGCAGAAGTGGTAATGGCAATTTCATTGGATAGCTTTAAAAAAAGGCATGGATAAGTTTCTAAAACTAAAAAATATTGAGAATTACTGGTATTAATGAATATTGATCTGGTTGATCCAGGGATACTTTCCAACTGCCATTTGGAGTCAGGAGCTGGTTTTTTTTGCCTTCCTCTGGATCAACTGTTAGGTAGGGTTAAAAAAAAAAAAAAAAAAAAAAAAGGGTGAATAGGTTGGACTTGATAGACGTATGTCTTTATTCAACCTTATTTACTATGTTACTATGTTAAATAAGACAGGGAGAGTATAAGGCATTACAGCTCCCCTTCAGAATATGCAAATAATGGAGACTTCTGGGTAGTTTCCATGTTTACCTGTATCTGGGCCTTATTATAAAGGATAAAATGTGATATTGTTCTGCTTAATATTGTACAGAGACTGACAGCACCTGATTTGCAGGAGGAGCCGCTGCAGCCAAAGTGACTTGTTAACCCTTTACTTTTTTAAAATGATTATTACTACTGTGGATTTATATAGCACTAACATCTTCTGTAGCGCTTTTCAATTACATGTATACATTCACATCAGGCCCTGCCCCGAAGAGCTTACAATCTAAGCACATATATGAAACATACAACCTATCAGTATGTCTTTATGATTGTGGGGGAAACCGGAGTGCCCAGAGGAAACCCACGCAAGCACGGGGAGAACATACAAACTCCTTGCAGAATGCAGATGTGTCCATGGGTGGAATCGAACTCAGGATCTCAGCGCTGCAAGGCATCAGTGCTAACCACTGAGCTACCGTGCTGCTTTTACAGGACCAACTTATCATCGCACTGTTCATCTTCTACAGAGTATTTGCTACATTTTAACTGCCCACCTTAGGAGACCTTTTGGATCCAGCTGGCAATGGTTGAGCTCAATTTTAGGCAAAGAATATATAAAATGAACTATATGCATGTGTTAATACTGCATTATACTGATTTGCTATAATGTCATATATGTTAATGCTACAAATTAGCTACTTTATAATGTCAGATAGGAATTGCATAGCTTTGAAATTTTTCTTTGTGTTCTTTTGGGGATTTGGGTTTCACCAGAAGCAAAAATGATCCCAAATTATTACAAGCCAACTCCTATGGGTGTGCTACAAACAAATAAGATTGCACGGGGGAGCTGATAGTGCCTCTAGGTTTATCTCCCCCTATGTTTGGTATCAGAGTGAAGTGCAGAATGTACCAAAATATCAGAAAGTCAAGAAGATAAGCCAGACACTAAGATTTGTTTGCGAAATCAGTTTAATGTTTATACTTTTTATGTTTCTCACATGACCTTTCTCAAATGTGAATCTGAAACATGTCATGTTTAGAGATGGCCGGTTCGCGGACCCGAACCTGGATCCGCCACGGATTTATCCCGTCCGCGAACGGCGGATTATTATTTTTTCGAAAATTTTCGTCATTACGAGGATCTCCGTATTTTTGAAATACGGAGAAAACGGAGGTCCTCGTAATTACGAGAATTCTCGTAATTTTTGAACAAGAAATTCTTGTAAATTCGCGGAATTTCTGCATTTTGGGGATTATTTTCAAGATGGAGCAAGCCACATGTCCCAAATTATCCAATGGCAGCTAACATGATTATTGCCAGCCCCCTGGGTATAAAAGGCTGCTTCACAGGCGCCATTTTGTCAGTGTGTTGGAGTGTGTTTAGTGGAGACCTGACAGTGTAGGAGTTGGAGAGAGTTTTTTGTGCTTTTTGAGCTTTTTTTGAGCTTTCTGTGTGTGGATTTCAGTATGGTGGTTTAGCACTTGTTGTTAACCACCCCTGTATTCACACATCTTGAGACCCAACAGTCCTTTTAAGGACGAACCTTGTTGTAACGGAGAGGAGGACCCGTCTCTCCACTGAGAATGTGGACCGCCTTACATTCATCAAGATGAATGAGGCGTGGATCACATCTCAGTACAGCACCCCTATTGCTGATGCTGATGCCTGTGACTGAAGGCCTCCTGCCCCTGTCCACCCGTACTGCTCCTTCCGCCTCATTTTCCGCCTAGAAGCATACACTAAGGGAGAGAAGCCAGTGGGGTGAGGGGTATGTCCAGTGGGGCCAAGCTCTTCAACAATGGTGGCAAACTGCAGTGGGCCTGCTGTAACTCAATGGTGCTGTTCCTACCCGTTCACCCGCTTTCCCTTGCACGAAGCATACTCTGAGGAAGAGAAGCCAATGGGGTGAGGGGTATGTCCAGTGGGGCCAAGCCTGCCTGGCCCCACAACAATGGTGGCAAACCGCAGTGGACATTATGTAACCCAGTACCCCCATCGCCTTCTTTCCCTTGTTGTGTGCAAACTATTATATAGGGGAATGTGGCCAGTGTGGTGTGTAATGGCATTAATGGTAAGGTATATACAATTATAAGTACCAGACATATAGCTAGCTAAATAGATATGTGTATTGTAATTTTTCAAATAAAAATTGATTATGAATCTATCTGAATAATTTGATATATCGAAAAATAAAGCCCAAAAACATTTTTTTTTCATAACAGTTTTATATAAATAAATTTTTTATTTTCGAACTATAACATAAAAAAAAAAAAAAAAAAAATCACTGGGGTTACTGGAGTACCCTCCTCCCCAGTCTGGTCAGGCGGCGGTCCAGGTGCCGCACCATGTGGTGCATCTCCCGTCGCATGCTCTGTAGTTCTGTGGAGGAAGATATTGAGAGAATTGTGGTGAAGATGTTCGAGCACATTTCCTAAAGCACCATGCGGTAGATGCAATTTTGCACCTGATAACTACTTACACATACATGGTACTGCAATGCTATAATGTTGCTGTATGTCATAAAAAGGAAAGCTCAGTATAAAATATCATTATTTCTAAAATTCTTAGTTTATATTATGCATACCTAGTTATGGTAACAGTGATTTCTACTGATTGGCTGTTGGATGGGTTACACATGCTCAGATCTCTACTGACCAACTGAATCAACCCAGGGACTGGGCAAGACCATAATGGTCTCTACTAGGGGTCCTGCAAACAGGAAGTCAGTATTTCGGTTGCATTTATTTATACACAGACACAATGCTGAATGGGCAGATTAAGGTCATTGGGATGGATAAATACTGCTCTTTTTTTCTTAAAAGTATATATATTATCACTGAACTTCCACTTAAAGCAATATAATTGCATCATGGGGATCACTGATAAACAGCAAGACAGCAAAAACTGAGGGACAAGATACAGCCCAGAGTCGGGGACAATAAATGGGAATGAGAAATGAGAAGAACTGTGATCTGTCTCTCAAGCCAAATTAATAGATTTGTTGCATTTTTTTAACAAAAATTTTTTATCAGTGAAATAATAAAATTCACTTAATTATGACTGATAATTTCACTAATTATTTGCTGACAATCAAGGTCAATAAAAAGATAAAAAAATTGCTTAGGATGCACTTACGTGTCTGGCTGGTGCCAGGTGCCTCCACTTGGGGCGGTGGACTGCCCGGTGGGGGCAATGGAGAGCCCGGAGGGCTAGTTGGTGGTAGTGCTAAAAAAAAAAGGAAATTTATTTTAACTCTCACTGTCATTAAATGTTTGAATACATTTACTAAAACAATTCTCGGAGAAGTTGTCAAAAAATATGCAAACATTTGGATAAAGGGTTTGGACACATCAACGTGTTAAAAAGCACACAATAGTGTGGCACAATTAATGTGATCCTCAATTTTTGCACAATAATGCTATCTATCGTACTGCACTCGCACGGCAATACACATGAGCGCAATGCAAACACGCGCTTGTATGCTTGTTTCTGGAGCGCTCGTGTGTGCTGTAATGTGGCCTTGCACAAATGAAAAATTTAGAATTTTTTTTTTTTTTCAATAGGCTGCACTTACATTCTTCCTCTGGCGGGACGGTGGTGGGGGTGGGGTGTCGGAGGAAGATTCCCCTGCAAATTAAAATAAAAAAATACATAATGAATGATATATCTAAAGGATATATTTTATTATATACTTTGAATTCTGCTTGAAAATACAGATTAAATAAGGCAATATGTTATAGTTGCTTTAAAAGTCAATCATATTTCTATGGCAATGATTTCATACCTTATTCTGGCTAGTACTTATATTTTTATTGTGTGTATTGTAGCCATGGAAAGGGAAAAGTTGGTTGGGTGTAGGGGAGCATCAGTAGCTGTGTGTACTTGTATCTGTATAGATTTTGTGGGTAACACAACATTTTTAATTTTGGAGTGTAAAAATCAATTTTTAATAATTGATCAACATTTTATTTTTGACTTTACTTTCCCTTCAAATAGGGCTGCCATGTAACTAAAAGGGTGGGTCAGTAAAGTGTGTTTAACTGTGTCTATGTGTGGGTATCATTTTGAATTTATAGGTGTTATGTTAAATAAAGTCACTTTTCAGTGATTTATTTTTTGACTTTACTTACAGAATAATAATAATGTAATAATAACCAGTGAATGAGAAATACATAGAACTTGGATCTCTCTCTCTCTCTCTCAAGCCAAATTTAAGGATTATTGATGTTTTTAAAAATATATATATATAAATATGTTTTTGTCAGAAGTGAATTAAAATATTTTACTACTTATTCAATAAAGTAATATAATAAAAAGTATATTGCCTTCCATCATTTGCCGCATGGCTTGTACATAATGAGTCCTCTGCCTCTTGAGATCAGACCACTGTCTCTGGAGGGTAGAGACAGTGGTCTGGTAGCCGAACCGGCGCAGGAGCCGGCGCTGGAGCCCCTCCATAATCCTGTGCTTTCGGCGCACATGATAGGTGCCAGGGGGGAAATCATCGTACCCCCTGGCCAGGAGGTACTGCGTGGCATACATCTGCCTTACAGAACTTGCCATTGTGCAGGCAGGAAGTTCCGGTTCGGGTCCGTTTTTACGAAAATCCTCGTTTTTACGGAAATCCTCGTTTTTACGGAAATCCTCGTTTTTACGGAAATCATCGTATTTTCAAAAAACACCGTTTTTACGGAAATCCTCGTTTTTACGGAAATCCTCGTATTTTCGAAAAATACCGTTTTTTTAAAGTCACGCTAGCGGACTGTACTTTTTAGGTATTGTTGGCATTTATACGTGCTTCTAAGGCCATTACCCAGGTCCCCGAGTGATTAAGTGTACGTTACCAAGGCTATTTAGACCACTTTTAATGCGGATTTTGCCGAACTTTCATCTTAATACGTTTTAACGGGTCCGCTCGGGGATTTTCGAATTTACGGATTTTTTCGAAAATCCGCGGATCCTCTTGAGGACCGGATTTTTCGAAGTTCAGACATCTCTAGTCATGTTTGATTTTTTTTTTTTACTTCATACTTTGATTTGACACCCCTCCATTCTACTACCCCCATAGGGCTCTTTCTGAAATGGAAAGGAAAGACTCCAGGATTTTATCATGGGTTCTGTTAATGTCTGCATATCAAAGAATTTTGGGAGAAGACATGAATATATGACCAGAGGGTATTTCCATACCTTTAGACCCACTTTTCTTTCAACTTACTGATGTTGCTGAGCAAGGCACTACAGCTGACACTGTTAGACTAAAGGTGGCCATACATATGAACGATAATGGGTAAATCCCATTGTGGAACGACGGAATTTATCCATTATCGTTCAAGTGTATGGGCTTTTCCTGACCGACCGTAGTGCAGACGAACGACCGTAATTGCCACTACGGTCGGTCGGGAAAGATGGAAAATTTCCATCGGCCATTATCAGCTCCCTTTACTTAAGCAAAGGGAGCCGATACGATCGTTAACATTTATGGCCATACGGCAGACCGATCCCCATACCGCGTATGGGGATCAGTCGTTTACATGTGTGGCGGTTCCGACATAATGTGCCGACAGATACCAATGTGATCTGTCGGCACATTGCGATGGAAATCACATGTGTATGGCCACCTAAAGAGTGGGCTTGTCCAAATCTCATCTTCATTGTCCTTTTGGTCACCTGGCTGTATTGGTGACCAAAAGGACAACAATGGAACACTGGATTCAGTGTAACTCTCACAAATTACGTGGGTTGAAGACCCTGCTGTCACAACTGATTTATTTAGGTACGCGAAAAGTATGGGGGGAAAAAAACACTACCAAAGTTTTCTGTACCTGGAGCAGATTCCTTGAGTTGCTTCTAAGCAACAGAAATACATTAGGAGAATGTATAAAATATAATGCAAGCATTCAAGTTTAATTCCTGGTATGATGTGGAAAACCTGAGAGAAACTCTGGGGAAACTCAAAGTGCCATCTCCATCTTAATCATCATTATTACTTTATAAATTAGCCAACCCACTTGCAAATGGCCCTTAGGTGCATTTTGTTGAGGCCACCCCTGGGACGAAAGGATCTTGCTTGTTTGTTTTTACTGTTGTTATTATTTCTTTTTGTTTTGTCTTCTTTATACTTTATTATGGAAAAAACACAGACATGGCAACTTCATCAATGCTGTGTTCGGGCATCCTAGTGCATTTTCCTATAACGTTTCACTGTGTATAGACTATTCCTATTCATAAGGTATACTGAACGTCAAATAAATCATATTTGTACAGGACATTGAGGAGACCACAAGGAACGGGGGACTGTGAAGGCAAACCCACCAAAGGCAGCCACTATTAACTATGGAACCTTTTGGAAGTAAGAGTTTGGGTGTTTGGTCATATTTATGTTGCACGGGAAAGTGTGTCTTTGAAAAGCCTGACCCTTGCATACCTTTTATTACGATTTACTACCTAGTTTAATATACCTAATTTTTACTACCTAGTTTTACTACCTAGTTCAAATACACTTGAGGCAGACCCCTGTACTGATTTGAAAATGTGTGTGTGTGTGTGTGCGTGTGCGTGCGCGGGGGAGGGGGGGGAGGGGGAGTTAATACTATATCAACCTGTTATACCAACAGGACACAGGGACACTATATCATAAACAATTAAACACTTGGCTGCTTCATGCAGAAAACCATGAAGTTTATTTTTTGTGGTTAAACAAAACGTGATGAATTAAAATAATCACCGGCATATGCAGTGCTTTTTATACTTATTTAACTCACACCTTCTTAAATTACGTTTCTGGTCCTTTGGATGGGAAATAAAAGTGAAAAAAGCAGAAAGCTTTGAACATGGACAAGGGGAACGAACAGGCCAGCGAAACCTGCTGCAAATATCTGAAGAAACTAATAATAAAAAGGAGGGGATTGTGTTTAAATGTAATAAGTGCCTATAAAAGCTTTTATTGTTCGAGTAGGAATCTTAACAAAGAGAGGGAGGAAACTGCTCAGTACAGTAAGTAGAAAATAACATGCAGTAGCCTGAAGAGATAGATTTTATCAGTATCCAGACTTTTACATTCAGAACAACACATTTGATGTTTTCCTAACAGATATAAATGAACTTTGTGCTGAACATGTATTATCTTGTTTTAATAGATATCGTATAAATACATTAATCATAAAGGGGCATCTGAGTTTATTTCCCCGTCAACAGCTTCTCCTGCACCTAGCAAAATTAGAACCAGCATCTTTCAGTGGACATGAGTGATGACAAAGTGATGGGTCCTGGTTTCGAATTGAACCTGGTTTCAGATATTCATGCATCTGGTTGAATTTTCAGAATTTTTACAAAATTTACAGAGAGATGTAATACCTTTTCCCTCCACTTCCTCCCGGGTTCTCCCGATGCAGTACTCACTTAGGGGCATATTTATAAAGAAACGATAATATCGCAAAAAAATTACCGCCGACATCGCGGCCGCGAAAATAGCGCTATCGCCGTATTTATAACGGCGAGCGATATTCCCTGCTGCACTGACAAGTGCCTTTGGCGGGGGTCCCGCAGCTGAAACCGGGACCCCCAGTGCGGCTCTTAAAAGAGCCCTTGGGGACGTCTTCTTTCTTCAGTCCCGCGACACCAGCTCCACCGAGGCCGCCGACCCGCAGAGGTACCCCTGCGGCCGCCAGGGGTACCCCCAGCGGGCGCCGGCGACCAACGAGGCCGATGTTGCGGCGTCTTGATCCGAGCGACGTCTTCGGGCTGGCAACACCAACCCCACTCAGGTCGCCGATGCCAGGCAGATTCACTGCGGCCGCCAGTGAGCTGCTGGAACCGCCGGCCTCAGCGGAGCCGATGTTGCCGCCGCTCCTTTCTTTCTTTCTTCAGCCATCTACTGCGATGGCATCTGAGTTCCGCGGCGTAAAGCTCCTCTTTATATAGGTTTGCAGAAATCCATAATCCGTTTTCTGATTGGTCAATTTTTTAATACTTGCTTTACATGTTTCGAGCTGCGGGACCCCTAAGCCCCAAAAGGCTCTTGTCAGAGCCGCAAGGGCACTTGTAAGTGCCGCAAAGGCCCTACAACGGCCGGGGAGGGGGGGTCCCGGTTCGAGCTGCGGGACCCCCTAAGCCCCAAAAGGCCCTTCTCAGGGCCCCGCTGGAGGGAGCCTCCACCCCCCCAGCGGCTCCCTCCCGTCCCCTCCCCGGGAGCGGCCGGGGCGGGGGGCTTGGAGGGGTTGCCGGGGAGGGGGTGCGCGGCGGGTGGTCGCGACCACCTGCTGCGGCCCCTTCCCGGCAGCCCCTCCTAGCCTCCCGTTCCGAGATTGCCACGAGCGGGGAACGGGTTGGGTGAGAGGTGCATTTTGATAATACATTCCTTGCATAATTAAGTATTCTCGTATAAGAATACTATTTTGATGTGGATAGTTTGAACTTTGAGCTTCTTACCATGTGAGCAGGGCTCCTGTGTTTGTTGTGATGATATCTGGCAGCCTCCTTATCCCTAACTGAGTCCATGTTTCATCATCAACCACTGAAGGTTCTCCTCCATAGTAGAGTGTGAAAGAAAGAGTCATAGAAGGAGATGGGGATTGGGTCAGATTGAATTATTTGTTGCAATTGTCCCAGAGTTTAGTAACCAAGAGAGAACAGCAGTGGTATAAACAGGGCACACCCAAACTATAATAATAATAAAATATCCTTTATTAAACAAACATGGGATATGTTGAAAATGGTGTAACAAAAATACATTAAAAACACATCTCCAAACCTCAGTATCGCAGGAATGCTTCATACAGACAATATACCGGTATATTCATCCATCCAATCATACACAAGTATTCGCATCTATTTGGATCAACATTGCGAAGTGGTGCATCAAACATATATATATCAATAAAAGTATGACCTTTAAATATGCATATAGCAACAATATAAGGACAGTATATATGTATATATAACAAAAATTTGGTAATAAGTAGTAAACCTATGCTTTAGGCTGATGTCCCTAATACTAGCAATACCCCTGAAATAGGAGGAGGGAACACCTAAAACCAACGGCCGAACATAACCAGCATGATCTCACCACTAAGCACTCGTCTGCATGGTCAGGATATTTCAGGAGGTTTGAAGAGCTAGTTAAAAGAGAAAGCCGGACGCGTTTCGTCCGTGTAGTCGGACTTTATCCAACGGCAAGGTACCCTGAACTGCAAAACACCTTATATACCCCATCAGCCTAAGTGAAAAGGAGATCGGAAGTGAAACAAGCCGGAAAAAAAGCCCGCGAATCGACAGGTCACATGACACAGATCCCGCGATATCAACTAAGTACATCAATCTCCCGAAAACTCCCGAAAATCTCCGAATAATATACAGTGCGTATGCACGTATCTACGGCCGTGCAACCCTCCATCGGCCATCTTAGAAGAGGGAAGTAGCATCGCAAATGCCCATGAATTACGCGTGAACTAGTCACAGATCGCAACTCCAATATTAAATGGTAACTACTTCTACATCCATAGGGGCAAGTAGGTCCCCCTAGTGACCAAAACATAATATAACAAAATATTCAGAGAGAGAAATAACCCCTCCATTCTCGTAATAAAGGTATATATACCGATATCATAAAGTAACAACGCATACAGAGGGAAAAATAACCACTCCATTCTCATAATAGAGGCATATATACCGATATCAGGGTAGGTCAGCACAAAATACCTCCATCTACATATAAAACTATGAAACACTCATATGTCATTAAACAACAATAGAGATTGCATATATATATAATGGCAGAATGTGAACAAAGGAAGAGATCATCCCTAGACACGTACAGGGAAAAGAATATTCCCTACACAAGTATAGGGAGGTGAGCTACGGATATTACATATTAGGTAAATCAGTACACATGGATGGTATTTTTGAAGATGATGTCCAAACAGGCGCAAAATCCCTCCCAGACCATGGTCCAAGTCCTCACATCTCAAAGTCCTGAATCAAGTATATCAACACAATTATCAAGGTAAGTGTAAAAAGAAGTCATCAAGTGATAAAGTCTCGGGAATAAAGTAGTCATTCCATATCCCCAAAATGAACATCAACGAATGGACAAGGCAACCCGGATTCCAATATATCCAAAATAAATCCAAGTTCAGTGTGAAGACAGGATCACCCTTCCTCTAGAAAAATAAATAGACTTGCGTGAGTGTATCCAACATAATTATAATCCAAGCCAACACGTATTTCATCATGTCCTCCATCATGTCCTCTAGCCAGCAATAGATGTCTTCTCGGGTAGAGTCAGATACAGAGGATGAACGAAAACCAAAAGTGACCAATCCTCCATCTGGATCAAAGAGCAAGGAAATAAGGAGAAAAACATGGTTATATAAAAGGAGTCAAATCCCACTCTTCATTTAAGAAAAACATGGTTATATAAAAGGAGTCAAATCCCACTCTTCATTTAAGCCAGCAGGGGCCATAGTACTTTTTTTGTTTAATTTTTTCCCTTTATATTTACATTTTTTTTTTTATTAGGATGATAATGCATTTATATTTACTTATTTTTTTTTTTTTTTTATTAGGATGATAATGCATTTATATTTACTTATTTTTGTAGCATTTGACCAGGAAATAAAACAATAGTTCTCCTATGTGTAACAGTGCAGTAGTAATCCAACCCACTTGAATCCCATGGATACATTGTGAGCACTGAACAACCCATGGATACATTATGGTGAGGCTGGTGCTAATTTCTGATTAATTGATATCACACTGATTTGCTTATATTATTGTGTCAAGGAAAAACTGAATGTCCATCTATGTAGACATAATTATAACTACTCATAGCTGAAAATGACTTTTGACTCCCACGGGGACATTATGAGATGGGTGTTGCTAATTTTCGATAATTGACTTCTTGCTGTTTTGCCAATAAAGATTGTTCTAATAAGGCAAAGGAGGTTCAAAAACATGCCATATTTTCCATGAGATCGGAAGGAAGAAAATAGTTCCTAAATTTCTGTTTGCACACTATAATTTCCTTACACTTAATAATGTTCTTGTAAGCAAGTACCAACTAAACATGAAACATTAAGTGCAAGTTTTGTTTTCTTGATTTGAAAATTAAATTAAAGTAAGATTAAGATTAAAGAGTAAGTACCGCTAGATATGATACCAATAAACACGTATCCTTCATATGGTCATATAGCACATCTTCAAAAATGTACCTTTCCTTTTCTAGACCCTTTATATTATTTGTGTATAAGAAAAAATACATGCACATTTCCATGTCCTATATGAATAAACCGATAATGTGTTTAAGTGCCAGATTAACTGATTCAATAGAAAAAATTATAAAGTTATATATTGTAAAAGTCTGCAAAACCATATGCTTAGTAGATACCAAATTTGTTGCGTAGGCTAGAATTGTTTAACCTTGTGCATATAGTTTAATGCAGGGATCGCCAACCAGTAGCCCTCCAAATATTTCAAATTCTCTACAGCTCTCAGCATTTCCTGGGATTGGGAGTGGTAGTGTTCAAAATCTTTCAGATGAAAATTGGTTTCACACATGTAGCACTTTGCTAAAGATATACTAGTCATAGGGCAGGGGCTTTCAGATGCACAGTAAACCCCCTTTTAGCTGGCACCTAGTTATCTGATGTTTTGGCACATTGGATAGTGATATGTTAATTATCTCAGGACGCTTGCTAGCAGCTTGCAGAGCCTCCTACTGAGGTCATCAGAATGAGCAAGGGGTGTCAGTTAATTGAGGATTAAACTCAGTAGGAGCCAAGATGCAGACATTAAAAGTAAGTGTTAATACTTCAGGGACTGGTGTCCACATAGATAGTGATAGAGTTCACACAATTGCATCACTTTTATGAACATCCAGCCTGATGAAGGGGGCTTAGGACTCCCGAAAACTTAATTTTTTAATTTAGTTAGCCAATAAAATGTATCACAGCTCTACTTCTCTTCTCTAACTTATGGCTAACACGATACAAACCTCAACTATTGCTATCACTTTTATGCTGATTTCCCTGATATCATCACTAGCATGTTCTGATGTCCAATATTTAAAACCTCTCAACCTACATTAAACAGAATGTTACATGATCTGCAGGAGGGTAAGCAAACCTCCTGCGCCGCCTTTCATTTCATTGCCTGCTTTATCAGAGATATAAATATATATATTTTAATATGCAGAGTAAAGGCAAGGAAATTCTTGGATTCCTGGGTTCACTCTTGTAGGGAGCATGGCAAAAAATTATGCAAACCAAATCTATGTAATCAGGGCTGATTAATAAAGATTTTCTGCCCTGACTTCTAAACTGAAAAGCATAATAAATCAAGCAACTGATTTAGGGTTAATCAATATCTGAAATTGGAAATCTGTTACTTCTACATGCTCCATAATATCATAGAAATCAGTGCAATTTGTGTGGCATAAATTCCGGCAAACATTCACTGTATCAAAATGACGCAACTTTCTAGATAACTTTGTACAAAACAATTTTCTGAAGTGTTAATAATAAATATATTGCTTTGCCTATAACAATTTGATTAAAGACATGACCAAAAATATTTTGCCATTGACAAGTATAGTCATGCTTGAAATATAAACTGGCAAAAGATTTTTTCCCTTCTCTGAAATGTTGACAATTCTGGAAACAAGCTGTTAAACTTTGTTGAATCGTTTGAAAATCTTCATAACCGTTTTAAACCCTTTGAACTTTATTATTATTGCAAACTAATTACCAAACTGAAGAATACCTGGTACACTAAAAACAATTGTTTTGGAGAAATTTCATTGGACAGCATGGGAAATCATTGAAATCTGCAAATCTGAAAAGACCCCATGGCATTGGAGAGACACATTTGGTAGGAACATCTATGGTCATACACTAATTGTTTCCAGTGAGAACCGCCATTGCTTTGGCTTTCTGTCTGACTTATATTACCATTTGGACTGTGCTTTAAGATGGGTAGACACAATGAGATATTTCGGTCCGATCGACCGATAGTTTCAGTGTGAGATGGCCGGTTCGCGGACCCGAACCCGGATCCGCCGCGGATTTCTCCCGTCCGCGAACGGCGGATTATTCCGGACTTCCGAACCTCCGAACTGCGGATTTTTTTTTTTTACGAAAATTTTTGAAAATACGAGTATCTCCGTAATTACGAGGATCTACCATACTTTCGGGATCCGAAAACCGATGATCCTCGTAATTACGAGGATTCGCGTATTACGAGGATTAACGTAATTACGAGTATTCCGTAATTACGAGAATACTCGTAAAAACGAGTAATTCGTGTAATTTTCAAGACGGAGCAAGCCACATGATCCAAATTAGCCAATGGCAGCTATCATAGTTACGGAAAGCCTAGTTTTTTTACGGAAATCCTCGTTTTTACGGGAATCCTCGTATTTTCGAAAAATACCGTTTTTTTTAAAGTCACGCTAGCGGACTGTACTTTTAGGTATTGTTGGCATTTATACGTGCTTCTAAGGCCATTACCCAGGTCCCTGAGTGGTTAAGTGTACGTTACCAAGGCTATTTAGACCACTTTTAATGCGGATTTTGCCGAACTTTCATTTTAATACGTTTTAACGGGTTCGCTCGCGGATTTTCGAATTTTCTGATTTTTCCGAAAATCCGCGGATCCTCGCGCGGACCGGATTTTTCGAAGTTCGGACATCTCTAGTTCAGTGTATCGGTCGATCAGACCGAAATTATCGCATCCGAATGCAGCTATGTCCGACCGATTGATCGTCCGAATCGGACAAAAGGACGATCGGACATGGTGAAAACCTCGTCCGATCGTGCGGTCCTCCTCTGGACCGAACGATCAGTGGCGGTAACTGTCGGACGCGGCTGCTTTTGCCGCGACCGACAGTCCTTCCTCCTGGCCCCGGTCAAAAGTATCGAACGTCGTCAGGAGGAAAAATCGCTAGGTGTGTACCTAGCTTTAGGACTGTTCCTGTTTCATTCAGTAGAATCATTCCTTATGCTTTTTTCCAACGCATTTTGAGTTAATTGGTGGTGGAATCTACATTAGACCCATGCAGGACCCTATCTGGCCTTTGTGCTGCCATCTGTTGGTGAATCAAGTGATCACCTCGCTGAGAAACAACTGAGCCTAATAAAGTTTTGATTGGAGAAAAATTTGCAGCACCATGTAATCTGCTAGTAAAAATATAATGTAGAGAATTTTAGTATATACAGTACATGGCTTTGCCTACTAAAATATAGAAAAATATGTATGTCTCAAGAGGACTACAGTGCAGGTTAAATAACTATTACAATAAAGCATAATAGATGGGAAAGGACTAAAAAAATGTCTTTAAAAAGTACACAAGGATGCTCAAGAGAGATTTTTAGCCACCTACTGACATTAATACACATACTCATTGTAAGCTATAAAACCCCAAATAGAAATATAGCATCTATAATATACTTAGACAAAGCTCCTGTTAATAGAAGTTCTTAAACAAAAGTTTGGTTCGTTTAAGAACTTCATAAATAGTTCTATAGTTCGAAAAAGGAACCATTAAAGCCAATGGGGAAAAAGAATTTGAAAAGTTCTAATATTTATCGAACATATGTCCGTGAGTTCAGAAAAGCCGAAAAGTCGTAGTTCACAGAGTTCTAAAATGTCAGAATTCGTAGGAACTCATAAAAGCCGTCTCGAAATGGGGGTCGAGTTGGAGTTTTGGTCCATCCCTAATAATAAGGCAAAACATATAAAATAAAAATATAGTAAAACCAGGAGAGAATAAGAATTCCAAAATGTCCCCTAAATACTTTGTAAACACATTTTTCATCCTGTATGTATAATAAAGTGTTTCTTAATGGGAAATTAAACCAGCTACTTACTTATTTGCCTCATATTACATTCTGCACTGTCTTGCACTTTGCATTAGATCCAGACCTGTCATCTGATTGTGGTCTGGCTAAAATCCTGCTTTTTACATCTTTCCAGGACCACAATTGCTATAAATCCCTTCTTAAAAGGCATGTCCACTCCAAAAAGAAATATCCATCCACCTTCTCTGCTTCTCATCAAGGCCAAATGGTTTCACTGATATTTGCTTTAAATGTGCCATCCCCTTAATGTAGCCACCGCCATCATCACTACGGTCACTTATGGCCATGGCATCGCCAATGTCAGCCATAATTTGACAATGATTTTTGCGTGGCTCATCTTTGAGGAGGAAAGGAGCTGACAGGCAGGGTTTTCTTTTTAAAGTGACATTAAATCAGAGCCCCTCAAAATATCTTGTTTCCAGTAGTTTATTTATCTGTTAATTTCTTTTAAAAAAAATGTATACAATTTTATGTAGTCACTATTTATCTCCTAATATTTACAACTTCTTAAGCTGGGTACACACATTCCCCATAAAGGGACAATCCCATCGGTACTGGGAGCCGTGATTTCGGACAAAATTTTTCCTTTGCTCATGGTCGGCTCCCTGTACTAAGGTTTTCCGCGATCATAGGGAGCATGGCAGTTGCAAACGTTCTCCCTATACTTTATATAGGGAGAACTATCATGACTGTGTGTACTCCCATCTGGCAAAGATGACAGACAGATTCTTGTAGATTCTGTCTGTCATCTTTGACATATTGGTACTGTATGAACCCACCTTTAGGGCCTGTACACATTACTGTAAGCACAATTGTCAGTCTGTCAAAAAATGCATGGGGCCAGCAATTAATTGTGGGGCCTATCAAAGATGTATACAGGGTGATATTATATATTTTTTTGTGTAACTTACCTGACCACGATCCCCCAATGCTGTAAATCCCTTTGTGAGATGTGGGACCCAATCAGGTAAGCCTGTGTTTTACTCCTCCATTGAAAAGGCGGTAGGTTTTGCACTAATGGGCCGATATAGTAACGCCAGGGGCACGTCTTCCCTGACCACAGATCCACGATGCTGTAAATCCCTTTGAAAAAGTTTTGGAGATGGTGCAACCACCGCTAACTTAGTGTAAAACCCAGGTTAACGGACGATACAGCATCTCCTCCTAACTTAACCTTTTCTACATCTGCCACCACAGAATTATGGCTTTAACCTGATAATGCATCTGGTAATGTGAGTTACTCATTAATTTACCCAAATAGCAGTCGAATTTAGAATTGCCTCCATAATGTCTGATTGAATTTCTAGTCAAACAATCCCAAAAATATAGTTTGAAACCGAAATATTAAATCATTGTCATTATTATACTACAAACAAACAAATCCAATGGTTTATAATAAACTGGTACAGAATGAGGGGGGGGGGGGCAGGATAATTTCAAATATTAATACGATTTTAAAAATGAAGCAATAAATGTTTTTGGTTTCCTCTGTACCATAACTACACATTGCAAAGTCTCATCTCAGTTATTTTGTCTTTTTTCCCATGTCCATTAGCCTTACAACCAAATCTTGCTTAGCCAATTGCTCCCTTGCTGTGATCATTAAGTAAATTATGTTGAGATCAAACAGCCTGCGGTGACAATAGAGTCCCATATAAGGTAAATGCTTCAAAGGTCCCCCTTTCTAATTACACCTCTACAGGCTATTCATCACCTTTCCATGGGGCTTACCCCACTATTACTTGGCTTTCGCTGGAGGCAAGGGTTGCACAGCTAATTGGCTTTTGTAACAAAACTGACCTGTGGACAGGATAAAACTTGTTTAGAGCTTAAAGAATAATAATAAAAATTATTTAAGGTTTAAAACACATGAATACGGCTACTGAATCACCATAAAGGGAATGAATAAATGTCTACCTCTGGAATTCTTAATACGAAAGAATGTCATCATGTTGTGGCCAGGGGAAACAAAAGCCCCTTCAGGTAGTCAAACTGGTCCACTTTATAGCTGAAGGACAGCTTTGCCTGTCGTTTTCCTTTAGATTTCCTTTTACCAAAGCCTTTGATCTTCATGAAAAAAAACAACAACAGTGGGAACAATTTATCTGCAGAATACAGGTGCAAAGTCTTTTTTGACAGGTTGCACCATTTCGACCCAGTGCATGAATACAAAAGGGTCTGGGACAGATTGGTGAGAGTAGAAATAGTTAATAAAGTTTAGGTCATACCTGCAGGACAAAAATCACTTACAATCTTGTATGCATTAAAAGACAGGTAAATTCAGTAGACTTCCTGCTGGGATGTTTTACAGCTGCACAAAGACATTGCTTAGGATGAATGAGTCAGTAATAGGTAAACAAGAGAGCCACCTGATTTATTTGCAGATGAAAGGATGCACAGTTTGAGTTATTTTAAGGTAAATTACCAATATAGCTTGTACACAGTCAGTGTATTGTTCCTTTAATGTGATAGAAAGAAGGCACGTATTAGCTCGATGGGTTCTGTTGAAGTTTATTTTCTATTAAACACTATTTTATCATTTGACTGCATGAAATTTGTTCTTGCTGTTGAAACTTTTTGTGCTATGGCAAATAAGACAATGGGGCACATTTATAAAGGGGCGAAAATAGCGCCCAAAAATTACCGCCGCACATTGCGGCCGCGAAAATAGCGATATCGCCCTATTTATAATGGTGAGCGCCATCACCGTGATATGTATCGCGGCCGCGATGTCCCACCGTAATTTTAAGTCCCTTCGCGGCGATACTGCACTTAGAGCATTGTGCTAAGTACAATATCGCCGCAAAGGGACTTAAAATCCCTTCCCAGGGCCTCTGCTAAGGGGGCGGGGCATACGCCCACCAAGCCCTCGACCCCCCATGGCGGCGACGACCACCCGTCGCTGCTTCCCAGCAGCCCCTCCCCACCCCATCCCCGCTTGCGGCCAACATATGGAGCGGGAGGCTAGGAGGGACCACCTGCCACGCACCCCCTCCCCAGCAGCCCCTCCAAGCCCCCTGCCCCGTCACTGGCGGGGAAGAGAAGGGCCTGCTGGGAGGGGTGGAGGCACCCTCCAGTGGGGGCCCTGAGAAGGGCCTTTTGGGGCTTAAGGGGTCCCAAAGCTTGAACTGGGACCCCCTCCCCGGCCCTTATAAGGGCCCTTTTGGCACTGATAAGTTCCTTTGGCGGGGGTCCTGCAGCTCAAACCGGGACCCCCAGTGAGAGGCTCTTAAAAGAGCCCTTGGGTGCATCTTCGCCGAAGACGTCCTGATGGATCAAGACGCCGGCAACATCGGCCTCGTTGAGGTCGCCAGCACCCGCCGGGGGTACCCCTGGCAGCCATTCGATATTTGGCCATTCGAGTCAAAATATCAGCTTATTTTTTGTAAGAAATGGCAAAACTGTGTTTTCTGTATTTTTGGTCAACTTTAATCATTTAAAAAATCTGCAAAATACTAGGTTAAAGCCTACAAATAAGAATTAATTTTAACATTATTTGTGATGTAGCTAAGAGAACTTTTTTTTCTATTTAGCTGTCATGAAATTGGACTTTACAGCATGTCTCAAATTACACTTAACTGCGCTAAGCTATTTTCATGGATATCCAGTTAAATTTAGTATAGCCTGAATGCTACTAAATACTTAACGGGCAGGTGAATTTTAACAATGCAGATAACACTTAAAAGAGAACTGGATGGTAACTGGATGGGAACACTATAGAAGACTAGATATAGATAACTATACTAAAAAAGAAAGAATATTGGAAAATACATTTTCAGGGACCATCATCATATCACAGGAAGTAATTTTTGGTTCAAAAATCTTAAGCAGCACAATGCAAAATTACCACATTTAATGGGGAACTAAAGTCTGCAGGCATCATTGTCCCAATAGTAGCAAACAGGTGTCCGCTTCACAGCCAGGGATCATTGGGTTCGGGTCGCTCCTCCCTACTGCTCCGTTCCCGGCAGTATTGGTAAACAAAATAAAGGTTGGCAAGACTGGGCGCCACGCAGGATTGCTCGAATACAAAGTGTTTAATATCCAACATGTTGGATTATTAAACACTTTGTATTCGCAGCACTCCTGCGTGGCGTTCCCTTCCTTCCAATCTTATCATTGTCCCAATGACAGAGCATATTCAAAAACAAAAAACTAGGTGTGTCTCACCTCTCTTTGCGGTGACTGGTTAATTAAATTAACATGTGGGAACTAGGAGTCAGCTCCCTAATCCCCTCGGCTGGGTGACACCCAGCTAAGTGTACTCAGTATAGGTCACATGTTCTGTATTGCTAAACAGATCAAAACAGCTGCAACTTTGCTTCCTAGAAGCTAAAAGACAGTCATATAACAGCACAGGAATCCTCCCTCTCCCTGACACAGAAAAGCAATTACATTTCCCCCCCCCCTCAAAACATTCAATACTCCTGTTGGAACAATGATTTAATCCTTTACTTTTCATTCAAAAAAGCAAAGTAATCTCTGGAGTGTATTTCTTAGATAGCATGGAAGTAAGAAACAAAATATTAACATTTCAGTAAAAATGGAAAAGTTAGTCTGGGGATTTGAACCTGAAACCTCACATACTTTTCATGCTTAAAGCAAAGCTTTTTACCACTATCCAAATAGAGCTATGAAATAGAAATTGGTACTTGTAGAAACTTTATCTTTTTCTAAGAACATAATGTAAACAAAAAAAAGTTAGTTTGGAGATTTGAAACCATGACCTCAGGGGCCGTGTTTCTAAAACATGCATTTAAACCGATGAGCCAGCACAGCATATGCAAAGAATACAGGTATATTTAGGAGCTTTATCTTTTGCTAGGAATAAAAAAAAGGCAGAATATATTGTATTGCCACAGGAAGGCTGTATGGAATTCACACTGGCTGGTAAATAAAAGGCAGGATAACGAGCAGCTTTCAAAGTCTTATCAGGGACTTCCATATTGGTGTGTAGACATCTGTATAGAAAATACTCTGCACACAGGGAATACTGGGGCCAGGGGCATGGCCAATAGTTACACATGCTCACGAGGCTCTTTGAAGACTACATGGGCTGTGAGTTGTACTGGCAACAACATGGAAGCCTTCTTAGTTACAGAATCTATTTCTCACATATATTAAATGCAGCTTTTTAGAGAATAATCTTACAATGTATAGGTGTTTTGGAGACGAAAGATTTCCCATTAGGACATTAAGCATTCACATTAGCACATTAGGATTAAAAGTTTAACACTTGTAATGGTGTGTCATGCAAAAAGAAACCTGAAAGTACTTTGCAAACGTTCCATAGCGTTACGTTCGCACGAAAAACCCTTCCGAGCTTGAAGCCGAACCTTTTTTCTTCAAGTCTTAAGGGATGTCCTCGTGCCCTCTAACATGTTCTATTGGTGAACAATGCCCCAGATGTTATTGTATGCCGTTAATGTTATACAAGCAAGGAAAAAAGTAGAGGAGCACACTACTATGGTGATGCTTCTTTTATTGGTGCAAAAACACACAACGTTGTTTTTTTGCCCAATAAAAGAAGCATTCACCATAGTAGTGTGCGCCTCTACTTTTTCCTTGCTTGGATGTTGAAGCCCTGGAGGTAGGGGGCTGAGAGGATTGCCCTACCATATTTGTCTGGCCAAGGAGCCAACACGGTGTGCCATTGTACATTCTTGGAACTGTGATAATGTATTTATACACAGTAATCATATCCCCACTCAAGGGCTCCAGCGTATATAATTGTAACTTTTCCAGTCTCTCTTCATATTCAAGCTCCCCCAATTCCCTTATTAATTTAGTTGTCCTTCTCTGCAACCCTTTCCATTTCAAGATGTCCTTTTTGTACACAGGATTACAAAATTGCACTGCATATTCCAAATAAGGCCTTACCAATGCTTTGTAAAGAGAGAGAATAACTTTTCCTCCCTTGAATCCATACCTCTCTTTATACATGACAATGCTATGCTGGCTCTGGCTGTCGCCGTCTGGCACTGCTTGCTTCCTTTAAGTTTGTTATCCACCAAAACTCCAAGATCCCTTTCCAACAGGGATTCACTTAACACAGAGCCATTTATAGTATAAGCAGCACAAGATTTTTAAGTCCAAATGCATCACCTTACATTATCAACATTGAATCTAATCTGCCACTTTGCAGCCCAAAGTGACAATCTATCTAGATCCCTCTGCAAAAGATTGCACATCCTCTAAAGTTGTTAATGAACAACCACTGAAGTTAAACTTACAAGCCTCTTATTACCTGGCTGTGAACGACTACCCTTTTTGAATATTGGAATAACATCAGCCTTTTCCAATCCAATCTAGAGGCACACATTCGGAACATAAGGGTATCTGCAAAAAATAAGAAACAATGGCCTAGATAAAACTGAGCTCCCAAGTACCCTAGGTGTATTGTATCTGGTCCAGGAGATTTATTATATATTAGCCTTATTTAGTTCTTTCTGTACCATATCCTCGTCAAGCGCACTTGAATCTTTTATACCATTATTGCTACTATACTCTATGATATCTGTACTTGGATCTTCTATAGTGTAACAGAGGGGAAAAAAAGACATTTGCTTTATCGCATCCTACGCAACTAACTTATCCCCATTAATTATGGTGCCACGTTTTCAGTCCTTACTTCTTACTATTAATATCAAAAAAAAATGTTAGGCTTAGTGAAGTTTTGTTCAGCTATCCTAACTTCATTATTAATTTTAGCTAGTTTGATTGCTTTCCTCCTTGTTAAGTTTTTTATAATCCCTAATGGCCCTTTCCGTTCCCTCTGACTTACAGTTTTAAATGCTTTTTTCTTCCTTCCATTTGCCTCTACATCAAATTCAGCTACGTGGGCGCAAATTATTTTTTTTACATTTATTTACCAAGGGTTATATTTAGATGTGAAAGGCTTAAAACCCCCTTAAACACAGTCCACTTCTGTTCAGCACCTTCAGAGCTACTTTTTAACCTGGGAAAATTTGCTTTCCTGAAATTAAAAGTCAGTTGTTATTGACTTGTCAGTTGTTAACCCAGCGCACTTTCCTTTCCTGATAACATACTCCAAACGACACTATTTCATGGTCGCTATTCCCTAAGCCTCCAGTTACCTTTATATCTATAATGCGCTCCACGAAGTTAGATATTACCAGATCCTTTTCTAGTAGGATCACCTCCACCACCTGTGAGAAAATCTCCTGCAGCAATTTGGCATTGACTTTTTTAAAGACTGAAACTTGACAAGCTGCAGCTTCAAGTCTGGTGCCTTCAATGCGCGGGGGGTTTTTATTTTTTTTGATATATTTATATACAGTACATGGCTTTGCCTACTAAAAATAGAAAAATAGTATGTCTCAAGAGGACTACAGTGCAGGTTAAAAACTATTACAATAAAGCATAATAGATGGGAAAGGACTAAAAAAATGTCTTTAAAAAGTACACAAGGATGCTCAAGAGAGATTTTTAGCCCACCTACGACATTAATACACATACTCATTGTAAGCTATAAAACCCCAAATAGAAATATAGCATCTATAATATACTTAGACAAAGCTCCTGTTAATAGAAGTTTTTAAACAAAAGTTGGTTCGTTTAAGAACTTCATAAATAGTTCTATAGTTCGAAAAAGGAACATTAAAGCCAATGGGGAAAAGAATTTGAAAAGTTCTAATATTTATCGAACATATGTCCGTGAGTTCAGAAAAGCCGAAAAGTCGTAGTCACAGAGTTCTAAAATGTCAGAATTCGTAGGAACTCATAAAAGCCGTCTCGAAATGGGGGTCGAGTTGGAGTTTTGGTCCATCCCTAATAATAGGCAAAACATATAAAATAAAAATATAGTAAAACCAGGAGAGAATAAGAATTCCAAAATGTCCCCTAAATAACTTGTAAACACATTTTCATCCTGTATGTTATAAAGTGTTTCTTAATGGGAAATTAAACCAGCTACTTACTTATTTGCCTCATATTACATTCTGCACTGTCTTGCACTTTGCATTAGATCCAGACCTGTCATCTGATTGTGGTTGGCTAAAATCCTGCTTTTTACATCTTTCCAGGACCACATTGCTATAAATCCCTTCTTAAAGGCATGTCCACTCCAAAAAGAAATATCCATCCACCTTCTGCTTCTCATCAAGGCCAAATGGTTTCACTGATATTTGCTTTAAATGTGCCATCCCCTTAATGTAGCCACCGCCATCATCACTACGGTCACTTATGGCCATGGCATCGCCAATGTCAGCCATAATTTGACAATGATTTTTGCGTGGCTCATCTTTGAGAGGAAAGGAGCTGACAGGCAGGGTTTTCTTTTTAAAGTGACATTAAATCAGAGCCCCTCAAAATATCTTGTTTCCAGTAGTTTATTTATCTGTTATTTCTTTAAAAAAATGGATACAATTTTATGTAGTCACTATTTATCTCCTAATATTTACAACTTCTTAAGCTGGGTACACACATTCCCCATAAAGGGACAATCCCATCGGTACTGGGAGCCGTGATTTCGGGAAAAATTTTCCTTTGCTATGGTCGGCTCCCTGTACTAAGTTTTCCGCGATCATAGGGGGCATGGCAGTTGCAAACGTTCTCCCTATACTTTATATAGGGGAAACATCATGACGTGTGTACTCCCATCTGGCAAAGATGACAGACAGATTCTTTGTAGATTCTGTCTGTCATCTTGACATATTGGTACTGTATGAACCCACCTTTAGGGCCTGTACACATTACTGTAAGCACAATGTCAGTCTGTAAAAAAATGCATGGGGCCAGCAATTAATTGTGGGGCCATTCAAAGTGTATACAGGGTGATATTATATATTTTTTGTGTTAACTTACCTGACCACGATCCCCCATGCTGTAAATCCTTTGTGAGATGTGGGACCCAATCAGGTAGCCTGTGTTTACTCTCCATTGAAAAGGCGGGGTTTGCACTATGGGCCGATATAGTAACGCCAGGGGCACGTCTTCCTGACCACAGATCCACGATGCTGTAAATCCCTTTGAAAAAGTTTTGGAGATGGTGCAACCACCGCTAACTTAGTGTAAAACCCAGGTTAACGGACGATACAGCATCTCCTCCTAACTAACCTTTTCTACATCTGCCACACAGAATATGGCTTTTAACCTGATAATGCATCTTGTAATGTGAGTTACTCATTAATTACCCAAATAGCAGTCGAATTTAGAATTGCCTCCATAATGTCTGATTGAATTTCTAGTCAAACAATCCCAAAAATAAGTTTGAAACCGAAATATTAAATCATTGTCATTATTATACTACAAACAAACAAATCCAAGGTTTATAATAAACTGGTACAGAATGAGGGGGGGGGGGGGCAGGATAATTTCAAATATTAATACGATTTTAAAAATGAAGCAAAAATGTTTTTGGTTTCCTCTGTACCATAACTACACATTGCAAAGTCTCCTCTCAGTTATTTTGTCTTTTTTCCCATGTCCATTACCTTACAACCAAATCTGCTTAGCCAATTGCTCCCTTGCTGTGATCATTAAGTAAATTATGTTGAGATCAAACAGCTGCGGTGACAATAGAGTCCCATATAAGGTAAATGCTTCAAAGGTCCCCCTTTCTAATTACACCTCTACAGGCTATTCATCACCTTTCCATGGGGCTTACCCCACTATTACTTGGCTTGCGTGGAGGCAAGGGTTTGCACAGCTAATTGGCTTTTGTAACAAAACTGACCTGTGGACAGGATAAAACTTGTTTAGAGCTAAAGAATAATAATAAAAATTATTAAGGTTTAAAACCATGAATACGGCTACTGAATCACCATAAAGGGAATGAATAAATGTCTACCTCTGGAATTCTTAATACGAAAGAATGTCATCATGTTGTGGCCAGGGGAAACAAAAGCCCCTTCAGGTAGTCAAACTGGTCCACTTATAGCTGAAGGACAGCTTTGCCTGTCGTTTTTCCTTAGATTTCCTTTTACCAAAGCCTTTGATCTTCATGAAAAAAACAACAACAGTGGGAACAATTTATCTGCAGAATACAGGTGCAAAGTCTTTTTGACAGGTTGCACCATTTCGACCCAGTGCATGAATACAAAAGGGTCTGGGACAGATGGTGAGAGTAGAAATAGTTAATAAAGTTTAGGTCATACCTGCAGGACAAAAATCACTTACAATCTTGTATGCATTAAAAGACAGGTAAATTCAGTAGACTTCCTGCTGGGATGTTTTACAGCTGCACAAAGACATTGCTTAGGATGAATGAGTCAGTAATAGGTAAACAAGAGAGCCACCTGATTATTGCAGATGAAAGGATGCACAGTTTGAGTTATTTTAAGGTAAATTACCAATATAGCTTGTACACAGTCAGTGTATTGTTCCTTTAATGTGATAGAAAGAAAGCACGTATTAGCTCGATGGGTTCTGTTGAAGTTTATTTCTATTAAACACTATTTTATCATTTGACTGCATGAAATTGTTCTGCTGTTGAAACTTTTTGTGCTATGGCAAAAAGACAATGGGGCACATTTAAAAGGGGCGAAAATAGCGCCCAAAAAATTACCCGCGCACATGCGGGCCGCGAAAATAGCGATATCGCCCTATTTATAATGGTGAGCGCCATCACCGTGATATGGATCGCGGCCGCGATGTCCCACCGTAATTTTAAGTCCCTTCGCGGCGATACTGCATAGAGCATTGTGCTAAGTACAATCGCCGCAAAGGGACTTAAAATCCCTTCCCAGGGCCTCTGCTAAGGGGGCGGGGCAACGCCCACCAAGCCCTCGACCCCCATGGCGGCGACGACCACCCCGCTGCTTCCCAGCAGCCCCTCCCCACCCCATCCCCGCTTGCGGCCACATATGGAGCGGGAGGGGGCTAGGAGGGACCACCTGCCACGCACCCCTCCCAGCAGCCCCTCCAAGCCCCATCCCGCTTGCGGCCAACATATGGAGCAGGAGGCTAGGAGGGACCACCTGCACGCACCCCCCCCTCCCAGCAGCCCCTCCAAGCCCCTGCCCCGTCACTGGCGGGGAAGAGAAGGGCCTGCTGGGAGGGGTGGAGGCACCCTCCAGTGGGGGCCCTGAGAAGGGCCTTTTGGGGCTTAAGGGGTCCCAAAGCTTGAACTGGGACCCCTCCCCGGCCCTTATAAGGGCCTTTGGCACTGATAAGTTCCTTTGGCGGGGGGTCCTGCAGCTCAAACCGGGACCCCAGTGAGAGGCTCTTAAAAGAGCCCGGGTGCATCTTCGCCGAAGAGTCCTGATGGATCAAGACGCCGGCAACATCGGCCTCGTTGAGGTCGCCAGCAACCGCCGGGGGTACCCCTGGCAGCCATTCGATATTTGGCCATTCGAGTCAAAATATCAGCTTATTTTTGTAAGAAGAAATGGCAAAACTGTGTTTTCTGTATTTTTGGTCAACTTTAATCATTTAAAAAATCTGCAAAATACTAGGTTAAAGCCTACAAATAAGAATTAATTTTAACATATTTGTGATGTAGCTAAGAGACTTTTTTTCTATTTAGCTGTCATGAAATTGGACTTTACAGCATGTCTCAAATTACACTTAACTGCGCTAAGCTATTTCATGGATATCCAGTTAAATTAGTATAGCCTGAATGCTACTAAATACTTAACGGGCAGGTGAATTTTAACAATGCAGATAACACTTAAAGAGACTGGATGGTAACTGGATGGAACACTATAGAAGACTAGATATAGATAACTATACTAAAAAAAAGAAAGAATATTGGAAAATACAATTTCAGGGACCTCATCATATCACAGGAAGTAATTTTTGGTTCAAAAATCTAAGCAGCACAATGCAAAATTACCACATTTAATGGGGAACTAAAGTCTGCAGGCATCATTGTCCCAATAGTAGCAAACAGGTGTCCGCTTCACAGCCAGGGATCATTGGGTTCGGGTCGCTCCTCCCTACTGCTCCGTTCCGGCAGTATTGGTAAACAAATAAAGGTTGAAGGAAGGGGGCGCCACGCAGGATTGCTGCGAATACAAAGTGTTTAAAATCCAACATGTTGGATTATTAAACACTTTGTATTCGCAGCACTCCTGCGTGGCGTTCCCTTCCTTCCAATCTTTATCATTGTCCCAATAGACAGAGCATATTCAAAAACATAAAACTAGGTGTGTCTCACCTCTCTTTGCGGTGACTGGTTAATTAAATTAACATGTGGGAACTAGGAGTCAGCTCCCATAATCCACCTCGGCTGGGTGACACCCAGCTAAGTGTACTCAGTATAGGTCACATGTTCGTATTGCTAAACAGATCAAAAACAAGCTGCAACTTTGCTTCCTAGAAGCTAAAAGACAGTCATATAACAGCACAGGAATCCTCCCTCTCCCTGACACAGAAAAGCAATTACATTTCCCCCCCCCCTCAAAACATTCAATACTCCTGTTGGAACAATGATTTAATCCTTTACTTTTCATTCAAAAAAGCAAAGTAATCTCTGGAGTGTATTTCTTAGATAGCATGGAAGTAAGAACAAAAATTAACATTTCAGTAAAAATGGAAAAGTTAGTCGGGGATTTGAACCTGAAACCTCACATACTTTTCATGCTTAAAGCAAAGCTTTTTACCACTATCCAAATAGAGCTATGAAATAGAAATTGGTACTGTAGAAACTTTATCTTTTCTAAGAACATAATGTAAACAAAAAAAAGTTAGTTTGGAGATTTGAAACCATGACCTCAGGGGCCGTGTTTCTAAAACATGCATTTAAACCGATGAGCCAGGACAGCATATGCAAAGAATACAGGTATATTTAGGAGCTTATCTTTTGCTAGGAATAAAAAAAAGGCAGAATATATTGTATTGCCACAGGAAGGCTGTATGGGGATTCACACTGGCTGGTAAAAAAAGGCAGGATACGAGCAGCTTTCAAAGTCTATCAGGGACTTCCATATTGGTGTGTAGACATCTGTATAGAAAATACTCTGCACACAGGGAATACTGGGGCCAGGGGCATGGCGCAATAAGTACACATGCTCACGAGGCTCTTTTGAAGACTACATGGGCTGTGAGTGTACTGGCAACAACATGGAAGCCTTTAGTTACAGAATCTATTTCTCACTATATTAAATGCAGCTTTTAGAGAATAATCTTACAATGTATAGGTGTTTGGAGACGAAAGATTTCCCATTAGGACATTAAGCATTCACATTAGCACATTAGGATTAAAAGTTTAACATTGTAATGGTGTGTCATGCAAAAAGAAACCTGAAAGTACTTTGCAGCGCATTGAAGGCACCAGACTTGAAGAGCTCAGCTTGTCAAGTTTCAGTCTTTAAATAAAGTCAATGCCAAATTGCTGCAGGAGATTTCTCTCCACAGGTGGTTGAACTTCCTACTAGAAAAGGATCTGGTAATATCTAACTTCGTGGAGCGCATTATAGATATAAAGGTAATGGAGGCTTAGGGAATAGCGACCATGAAATAGTGTCGTTTGGAGTATGTTATCGAAAGGAAAAGTGCGCTGGGTTAACAACTGACAAGTCAATAACAACTGACTTTTAATTTCAGGAAAGCAAATTTTCCCAGGTTAAAAGTAGCTCTGAAGGTGCTGAACAGAAGTGGACTGTGTTTAAGGGGGTTTTAAGCCATTTCACATCTAAATATATACCCTTGGTAAATAAATGTAAAAAAAAATAATTGCGCCCACGTAGCTGAATTCTGATGTAGAGGCAAATGGAATGGAGAGAAGAAAAAAGCATTTAAAACCTGTAAGTCAGAGGGAACGGAAAGGGCCATTAGGGATTATAAAAACTGTAACAAGGAGAAAGCAATCAAACTAGCTAAAATTAATAATGAAGTTAGGATAGCTGAACAAAACTTCACTAAGCCTAACATTTTTTTTTGTATATTAATAGTAAGAAGATAAGGACTGAAAACGTGGCACCATTAATTAATGGGGATAAGTTAGTTGCGTAGGATGGCGATAAAGCAAATGTCATTTTTTTCCCCTCTGTATACACTATAGAAGATCCAAGTACAGATATCATAGAGTATAGTAGCAATAATGGTATAAAAGATTCAAGTGCGCTTGACCGAGGATATGGTACAGAAAGAACTAAATAAGGCTAATATTAATAAATCTCCTGGACCAATACAATACATCCTAGGGTACTTAGGGAGCTCAGTTTTATCTAGGCCATTGTTTCATTTTTTGCAGAGACCCTTATGTCCGAGAATGTGTGCCTCTAGATTGGATTGGAAAAAGGCTGATTATTCCAATATTCAAAAAGGGTAGTGTTCACAGCCAGGTAATAAGAGGCTTGTAAGTTTAACTCAGTGGTTGTTCATTAACAACTTTAGAGGATGTGCAATCTTTTGCAGAGGGATCTAGATAGATTGCACTTTGGGCTGCAAAGTGGCAGATTAGATTCAATGTTGATAAATGTAAGGTGATGCATTTTGGACTTAAAAATCCTTGTGCTGCTTATACTATAAATGGCTCTGTGGTTAAGTGAATCCCTGTTGGAAAGGGATCTTGGAGTTTTGGTGGATAACAAACTTAAAGGAAGCAAGCAGTGCCAGACGGCGACAGCCAGAGCCAGCAGCATTGTCATGTATAAAGAGAGGTATGGATTCAAGGGAGGAAAATGTTATTCTCTCTCTTTACAAAGCATTGGTAAGGCCTTATTGGAATATGCAGTGCAATTTTGTAATCCTGTGTACAAAAAGGACATCTTGAAATGGAAAGGGTTCAGAGAAGGACAACTAAATTAAAAGGGAATTGGGGGAGCTTGAATATGAAGAGAGACTGGAAAAGTTACAATTATATACGCTGGAGCCCTTGAGTGGGGATATGATTACTGTGTATAAATACATTATCACAGTTCCAAGAATGTACAATGGCCACACGTGTTGGCTCCTTGGCCAGACAAATATGGTAGGTGCAATCCTCTCAGCCCCCTACCTCAGGGCTTCAACATCCAAGCAAGGAAGAAAGTAGAGGCGCACACTACTATGGTGAATGCTTCTTTTATGTGTGCAAAAACAAACAACGTTGTATGGTGTTTTTGCACCATAAAAGAAGCATTCACCATAGTAGTGTGCTCCTCTACTTTTTCCTTGCTTGTTAAATACATTAACAGGCCACAATAAACTATCTGGGCAGTGTCACCAATAGAACATGTTAGAGGACACGAGGACATCCCTTAAGACTTGAAGAAAAAAGGTTTCGGCTTCAAGCTCGGAAAGGGTTTTTCACTGTGAGAACGGTAAAGCTATGGAACTGTCTTCCAGTGGACGTTGTAATGGCAGGTTAGTTCATGGTCAGTTTAAAAAAAAAAGCTGGATGAGTTTCTGCAAACAAGGAATGTTGCAAGTTACTGGTATTGATACATAAAGTAGAGTTGATCCAGGGAAATTTCCGATTGCCACTTGGAGTCAGGAAGGAATTTGTTCCCCTTCATAAATTTGGTGGGGTTTTTTTGCCTTCCTCTGGATCAACAGTTAGGCAGGAAATAAGGATATTGCTAGATGGGTTGGACTGGATGGACGTAGTTCTTACAATCTCAAATACTATACTATACTATACAAATGAAAATTTACACTAATATATCTTTATACTAACCTAAGACTGTAAATATGCACAGACTCCGGCTGCATTCACACGAGTGCTGCATCATTTAATCACTTCCCAATGTGGAAGGGGTTGGAGCAGGGGCGTGTGCGGGAGTAGGAGTGCGGCACGCGTGGGAGAAGTTGTGCGTGGCATGTAGTGTGTGCTCTGCGGGGTTTGCTAGTATGAAATAAAGAATAAAAATAATTTAATACAAAGGCTGGCATGTTTAGGTTGATTTAGGTTACAGGTCTTCTTTACCATATTTCATTCTCTATAAGTTTACATATGTTAGAAACTGACACGTGTGCGTTATCTGTAGTAGATCATATTTTTACAGACTCTGGCCAAAATTACATTCTAACCTTTTGTCAGCAAAATCTGAAAAGAAATTGTGTTATTGGAATTACAACGCACTCTCTTAATTATACAATGGCAGCTCAGCAGGAATTAGGATTTTATACTCTTCAGTCTAATGAGCGCTAAAGGTTGTTGGCACATATATTCCCTACTTTCACTAGAATCGTGCACCATCCTATCTTTAACACGGTCTAAATTGTCATATTTTTTTTGTTAGAATAATGATAGAATATTGATTTGTAAAGGCTCAAAGAAATGGAAACAACCTTGAATGAAGCCAAGTCAATAGATTCTGATGTTCACATTAGGGATTTTAAAAATCAATACAGTTTTCCTGTTATTCTTTATGATTAAATCAATCCGTGTTATTTACTCATTGAATAAAGCGTAGATCTGCCAAATCCTGATTTATTTATTTTATTTATTTAGGTTTTGCAAATACAGGCTATGGTTTTGGCGCCAAAAGGTTTATTGTCACATTTACAAACATCATTTAAATACAGTTTGGTTTTGCATTTCGTTTATTAAAAAAAAAAAAAATATATATATAGATATTATATATATAATATATATATATATATGTCCTCCATTTGTCTCGCACACACGCTGTTTGTACTACAGTGCCTGATGCTGCATACAAGGATAATCACTGCAATTGGGAGATGAAGCAATCATAGGACTTGTACAACGGTGCACTCCTGGGTCTTGACAAACTATTTATTAAACATGCAAAATGGCAACGTTTCGGCCCTGTGTCTGGGGCCTTTCTCAAGCCAACATTAGTGCATAAAATCTAAAGTTAATGTGAATAAGGGGGAGGTGTTTTGCGTATAGGGTACGGAACCAAGATGTTAAATTTGCACTTACCTGTTGTGTGGACATATCTTAAGGATGTCTAATATTATAGCCGAAATGCGTTGATACATTGTTGCACTAAATAAAAGTTTATTCTGTTACAAGTCCTATGATTGCTTCATCTCCCAATTGCAGTGATTATCCTTGTATGCAGCATCAAGGCACTGGATAAGTACAGCGTGTGTGCGAGACAAATGGAGGACATATATATATATATATATATATATATATATATATATATCTTTTTTTTTTTTTTAATAACGAAATGCAAAAGCAAACTGTATTTTAAATGAGGTTGTTGTAAATGTGACAATAAACCTTTTGGCGCCAAAACCATAGCCTGTATGTGCAAAACCTAAATAAATAAAATAAATAAATCAGGATTTGGCAATGATCTACGCTTTATTCAATGAGTAAATAACACGGATTGATTTAATCATAAAAGAATAACAGGAAAACTGTATTGATTTTTAAAATCCCTAATGTGAACATCAGAATCTATTGACTTGGCTTCATTCAAGGTTGTTTCCATTTCTTTGAGCCTTTACAAATCAATATTCTATCATTATTCTAACAAAAAAAAATATGACAATTTAGACCGTGTTAAAGATAGGATGGTGCAGCGATTCTAGTGAAAGTAGGGGAATATATGTGCCAACAACCTTTAGCGCTCATTAGACTGAAGAGTATAAAATCCATAATTCCTGCTGAGCTGCCATTGTATTAATTAAGAGAGTGCGTTGTAATTCCAATAACACAATTTCTTTTCAGATTTTGCTGACAAAAGGTTAGAATGTAATTTTGGCCAGGAGTCTGTAAAAAATATGATCTACTACAGATAACGCACACGTGTCAGTTTCTAACATATGTAAACTTATAGAGAATGAAATATGGTAAAGAAAGACCTGTAACCTAAATCAACCTAAACATGCCAGCCTTTGTATTAAATTATTTTTATTCTTTATTTCATACTAGCAAACCCCGCAGAGCACACACTACATGCACGCACAACTTCTCCCACGCGTGCCGCACTCCTACTCCCGCACACGCCCCTGCTCCAACCCCTTCCACATTGGGAAGTGATTAAATGATGCAGCACTCGTGTGAATGCAGCCGGAGTCTGTGCATATTTACAGTCTTAGGTTAGTATATAAGATATATTAGTGTAAAAATTTTCATTTGTATAGTATAGTATAGTATTTGAGATTGAATAAAGACATACGTCCATCCAGTCCAACCCATCTAGCAATATCCTTATTTCCTGCCTAACTGTTGATCCAGAGGAAGGCAAAAAAACCCCACCAAATTTATGAAGGGGAACAAATTCCTTCCTGACTCCAAGTGGCAATCGGAAATTTCCCTGGATCAACTCTACTTTATGTATCAATACCAGTAACTTGCAACATTCCTTGTTTGCAGAAACTCATCCAGCTTTTTTTAAAACTGACCAATGAACCTGCCATTACAACGTCCACTGGAAGACAGTTCCATAGCTTTACCGTTCTCACAGTGAAAACCCTTTCCGAGCTTGAAGCCGAAACCTTTTTTCTTCAGTCTTAAGGGATGTCCTCGTGTCCTCTAACATGTTCTATTGGTGAACATGCCCCAGATAGTTTATTGTATGGTCCTGTTAATGTATTTATACAGCAAGGAAAAAAGTAGAGGAGCACACTACTATGGTGAATGCTTCTTTTATTGGTGCAAAAACAACATACAACGTTGTTGTTTTTGCACCAATAAAAGAAGCATTCACCATAGTAGTGTGCGCCTCTACTTTCTTCCTTGCTTGGATGTTGAAGCCCTGGAGGTAGGGGGCTGAGAGGATTGCACCTACCATATTTGTCTGGCCAAGGAGCCAACAGCGGTGTGCCATTGTACATTCTTGGAACTGTGATAATGTATTTATACACAGTAATCATATCCCCACTCAAGGGCTCCAGCGTATATAATTGTAACTTTTCCAGTCTCTCTTCATATTCAAGCTCCCCCAATTCCCTTATTAATTTAGTTGTCCTTCTCTGAACCCTTTCCATTTCAAAGATGTCCTTTTTGTACACAGGATTACAAAATTGCACTGCATATTCCAAATAAGGCCTTACCAATGCTTTGTAAAGAGAGAGAATAACATTTTCCTCCCTTGAATCCATACCTCTCTTTATACATGACAATGCTATGCTGGCTCTGGCTGTCGCCGTCTGGCACTGCTTGCTTCCTTTAAGTTTGTTATCCACCAAAACTCCAAGATCCCTTTCCAACAGGGATTCACTTAACACAGAGCCATTTATAGTATAAGCAGCACAAGGATTTTTAAGTCCAAAATGCATCACCTTACATTTATCAACATTGAATCTAATCTGCCACTTTGCAGCCCAAAGTGACAATCTATCTAGATCCCTCTGCAAAAGATTGCACATCCTCTAAAGTTGTTAATGAAACAACCACTGAAGTTAAACTTACAAGCCTCTTATTACCTGGCTGTGAACGACTACCCTTTTTGAATATTGGAATAACATCAGCCTTTTTCCAATCCAATCTAGAGGCACACATTCGGACATAAGGGTATCTGCAAAAAATAAGAAACAATGGCCTAGATAAAACTGAGCTCCCTAAGTACCCTAGGATGTATTGTATCTGGTCCAGGAGATTTATTAATATTAGCCTTATTTAGTTCTTTCTGTACCATATCCTCGGTCAAGCGCACTTGAATCTTTTATACCATTATTGCTACTATACTCTATGATATCTGTACTTGGATCTTCTATAGTGTATACAGAGGGGAAAAAAATGAACATTTGCTTTATCGCCATCCTACGCAACTAACTTATCCCCATTTTATGGTGCCACGTTTTCAGTCCTATCTTCTTACTATTAATATACAAAAAAAATGTTAGGCTTAGTGAAGTTTTGTTCAGCTATCCTAACTTCATTATAATTTTAGCTAGTTTGATTGCTTTTCTCCTTGTTACAGTTTTTTATAATCCCTAATGGCCCTTTCGTTCCCCTGACATTACAGGTTTTAAATGCTTTTTTCTTCCATTCCATTTGCCTCTACATCAGAATTCAGCTACGTGGGCGCAAATTATTTTTTTTTACATTTATTTACCAAGGGTATATATTTAGATGTGAAATGGCTTAAAACCCCCTTAAACACAGTCCACTTCTGTTCAGCACCTTCAGAGCTACTTTTAACCTGGGAAAATTTGCTTTCCTGAAATTAAAAGTCAGTTGTTATTGACTTGTCAGTTGTTAACCCAGCGCACTTTTCCTTTCGATAACATACTCCAAACGACACTATTTCATGGTCGCTATTCCCTAAGCCTCCAGTTACCTTTATATCTATAATGCGCTCCACGAAGTTAGATATTACCAGATCCTTTTCTAGTAGGAAGTTCAACCACCTGTGAGAGAAAATCTCCTGCAGCAATTTGGCATTGACTTTATTTAAAGACTGAAACTTGACAAGCTGCAGCTTCAAGTCTGGTGCCTTCAATGCGCTGCAAAGTACCACGTATGCTAATTCTCTACACTTTATACAAATTTCTTAACTACATTTTTCTGACATGCTGGAAAACAATATGTCAATACAATATGTGAATGACCTTTTTTTATTAATGCCTGAATGTACTGGATTAATGTTATAAAAACCTTTAATAAACAAATGAAAACAAATTCTTTCCTTATGAAAAGCGTCCACTATATACCATTTGTTTACAATCATATCAACCTACATGAAAATAACAGGTGACGGAGAAATGAATTTCCAATTTAAACAAATACATATCTATCCAATTTCAACATTAAAATGTCACCTCTTTTACTCCCAACCCTTTAATTTGTTTACTGGGTTCTGATTATAATTTTTTTCTTTCTTTATTAATTACAATTGCCCTTGTCATCATTTTTTGCTCATAGAGGCCATTTGGCACCGGTGCTGCAATTGTTTTACAATTTATATTTTTTCTCTCACAGTCCTCCCCCGTTGCAAGGTCAATTGTAAGTCTTCTTATTTTAAGGAGCTCTTTTTGCCTCATGCATCACAATGCAAAAAAAAAAATACTTTTAATACTATGAATGCAATTCTTATCCATCCGTGGCAGTGAATTAAACCAGCAGTCTCTTGGTCATAGAATGTTCACAAGAGCTTCCTATGGTTTAACGAAAACCATTAATTTCACCTTTCAGTGGGGATAAAGATCTGCAAATTTTGATGCAGACCCAGCAGTGCTACAGCATTCTGAAGCCCCTATTATTTCCACAGAATCGTGTTTTATATGTCCTGTTTTTCATTTTATGCATATGATTCCTTGTTTACCTGATACAAGCGACAAAAAAATTTGTTATATTTTAATCATTCCGACTCACAGCCTTTTATTATTATTATTTTTAATTTACACCCTTTAATGCTGTTCAGTCTTAAGTTTTTCTTTTGAACTAATTTATAAACGGTCAGATTGGCCCAAAAGCTTAGTCATCACCTAACTAGCCTTTATTGTTCGCTATGCTAACTTTGTTTAATTCCTGTGATACAATAAAATCATCCTCAAACGTATAGAAGGCCACGTTTATTAGTGTTTAACTTTCTAGAACAGAACTTTCATATGGAGGGAGCTAAGTGGTTGTGTGTCTTGTTTCCAAATTTTCAACTTGGATACAAATAAGAAGTGGAGAACTTCTTGGGTAATTTACAATAATTTGTTCCCTAAGGTGCCCTTAGGAAATGTTATACCTATGGCCTGGCTATACCTATTCAAAGGTTTTTAACAGCATTTAACAGCTAAAATGCAAAACCAGAGAGCCAGCACAAACCATTTGAGTATTATTGAGCCATCATCAGTGTACGCAGGCCTCTGTTTTTGCAATTCGCCTCTAGAACATATACCACCATAATTAAATGATTCAAGAGAGAAAAATAATTATTCTCCCTCTTTAGCAAGGCACTGGTAAGGCTGTATTTGGAATAGGCGTGGCAGTTTTGGAATCCCATATACAAAAGGACATCTTCAGAAATTGAGGCAGTTCATAGAAGGTCAACTAAATTAATAAGGGGAATGTAGGGTCTGTAAATATGCAGCAGATTAGACACAAGTTTGGGCTTTTTACATGGAGAAGCGACGTTTGCATGGGGACCTGATAACCTTATACAAATTAATAATGGCCATACAGAACTCTCTGGTGCATGTTTCTAATAGGTCATATCAAGGACTCGTGGACATCCTTTACGGTTGGAAGAAAAGAAGTTTCATCTTCAGGTTAGGACGATTTCTTTACAGTGATAATGGTGAAAATGTGGAACTGTCTTCCAGCAGAAGTGGTAATGGCAAGTTCATTGGATAGCTTTAAAAATGGCATGGATAAGTTCTAAAACTAAAAAATATTGAAATTACTGTATTATTAATATTGATCTGGTTTGATCCAGGGATTATTTCCAACTGCCATTGGAGTCAGGAGCTTGGTTTTTTTTGCCTTCCTCTGGATCAACTGTTAGTTATGGTTACAAGTAAAAAAAAAAAAAAAAGGGTGAATAGGTTGGAACTTGAATAGACGTAATCTTTATTCAACCTTTTGACTAGTTACTATGTTACTAGACATGGAGAGGTATTAAGGCATTACAGCTCCCCTTCAGAATATTACAAATAATGGAGACTTTCTGGGTAGTTTCCAATGTTTACCTTAATCTGGGCCTTATTATAAGGATAAAATGGTGATATTGTTCTGCGAATATTGTACAGAGACTGACAGCACCTGATTTTGCAGGAGGAGCCGCTGCAGCCAAAGTGACTTGTTAACCCTTTAACTTTTTTAAATGATTATTACTACTGTGGATTTATATATCACTAACATCTTCTGTAGCGCTTTCATTACATGTATACATTCACATCAGGCCCTGCCCGCCCCGAGAAGCTTACAATCTAAGCACATAAATATGAAACCTACACCTATCAGTATTCCTTGTATGATTGTGGGGAAACCGAGTGCCCGAGGACACCCCGCAAGCACGGGGAACCATACCAACTCAACTCCTTGCAGAATCAGATGTGGTCCCCCATGGGTGGAATCGAACTCATGATCTCATCCGCTGCAAGGCATCAGTGCTACCCACTGAGCTCCGTGCTTGCTTTTACCGGACCAACTTATCATCGACTGTTCATCCTTCTACAGCTATTTGCTACATTTTAACTCCCCCTTAGAGACCTTTTGGATCACTGGCAATGGTTGAGCTCAATTTAGGCAAAGAATATATAAAATGAACTATATGCAAATGTGTTTTAATACTGCATTATACTGATTTGCTATAAATGTCATATAGTTAATGCTACAATTTAGCTACTTTTATATGGTCAGATAGGAATTGCATAAGCTTTGAAATTTTCTTTGTGTTCTTTGTGATTTGGTTTCACCAGAAGCAAAAAATGATCCCAAAGTATTACAACCAACTCCTATGGGTGTGGGCTATCAAACACATCGTTGCACTGGGGAGCTGATAGTGCCTCTAGGTTATCTCCCCCTATGTTTGGTATCAGAAGTGAAGTGCAGAATGTACAAAAATATCAGAAGTCAAGAAGATAAGCCAGACAGTAAGATTTGTTTGCGAAATCAGTTTACTGTTTATACTTTTTTTATGTTTCTCACATGACCTTCCTCAAATGTGAATCTGAAACCTGTCAGTTTAGAGATGGCCGGTTCGCGGCCACCGAACCTGGATCCGCACGGATTTATCCCGTCCGCGACGGCGGATTATTATTTTTTTCGAAATTTTCGTCATACGAGGATCTCCGTATTTTGAAATACGAAGAAAACGGAGGTCCTCTGGAAGTACGAGAATTCTCCGTATTTTTGAACAAGAAATTCTTGTAATTCGCGGAATTTCCTTCTGCATTTTGGGGATTATTTTCAAATGGAGCAAGCCACATGTCCCAAATTATCCAATGGCAGTCTAACATGATTATTGCCAGCCCCCTGGGTATAAAAGGCTGCTTCACAGGCCCATTTGGTCAGTGTGTTGGAAGTGTGTTTAGTGGAGACCTGACAGTGTAGGAGTGGAGAGAGTTTTTTTTTGCTTTTTGAGCTTTTTTTGAGCTTTTCTGTGTGTGATCAGTATGGTGGTTTAGCACTTGTTGTGTACCAACCCCTGTTTCACACTCTTGAGACCCCACAGTCCTTTTAGGACGAACCTTGTTGTAACGGAGAGGAGGACCCTTCTCTCCACTGAGCATGTGGACCGCCTACATTCATCAAGAATGAATGAGGCGTGGATCCAAAAAATTTTTTTTTTCAAGTACAGCACCCCTATTGCTTATGCTGAGCCTGTGACTGAAGGCCTCCTTCCTGCCCCTGTGCCAACCCGTACTGCGCCTTCCGCCTCATTTTCCGCCTAGAAGCATACACTAAGGGAGAAAGCCAGTGGGTGCGGGGTATGTCCAGTGGGCCAAGCTCTTCAACAATGGTGGCAAACTGCAGTGGGCCTGCTGTAACTCAATGGGTGCTGTGTCCTACCCTTGTCACCCGCTTTCCCTTGCACGAAGCATAACTCTGAGGAACGATAATCCAATGGGGAGGGTATGTCCAGTGGGGCCAAGCCGCCTGGCCCCACAACATGGTGGCAAACCGCAGTGGACATTTATGTAACCAGTAACCCCCCCATCAGCCATTCTTTCCCTTTTTGTGTGCAACTAGTATATAGGGACTGTGGCCGTGTGGTGTGTAACTGGCATTAAAATTGTAGGTTATATACAATTATAAGTACAGGATCATATAGCTAGCTAAATAGATATGTGTATTGTAATTTTTCAAATAAAAATTGAATTAGAATTTCTACTTAATAATTTGTAATATATCGAAAAATAAAGCCTCAAACTTTTTTTTCATACAGTTTTTATAAATATAATTTTTTTTTTTCAAACTATATACAATAAAAAAAAAAAAAAAAAAAATCACTGGGGTACTTGGAGTCACCCTCCTCCCAGTCCTGTCAGCCGCGCGGTTCCAGGTGCCGCACCATGTGGGGTGCAGTCTCCCCCGTACGCATGCTCTGTAGTTCTTTGGAGGAAGAATATTGTAGAGAATTGTGGTAAGAATGTTCGGAGGTGCAGCATTGTCCCTAAAGCAACCATGCGGTAAGATGCAATTTTGCACTGATAACTACTTACACATACATGGTACTGCAATTCTATAATGTTGCTGTATTCATAAAAGGAAAGCTCAGTATATAATATCATTTATTTCTAAAATCTTAGTTTATATATGCATACCTAGTTATGGAACATGATTTTCTATGCTGGCCTGTGGAGGGTTACACATGCTCTATCTCCACTGACCCAACAATCACCCAGGGACTGGGCAAGACCATAATTGTCTCTACTAGGGGTCCTGCAACAAATTCAGTATTTCGGTTTTGCATTTATTTATCACAGACACAATGCTGAATGGGCAGATTAAGGTCATTGGGATGGATAAATACTGCTCTTTTTTCTTAAAAGTATATATAATTATCACTGAACTTTCCACTTAAAGCAATATAATTGCATCATGGGGACAGACTGATAAACAGCAAGACGCACAGAACTGAGGGACAAGATACCGCCAGAGTCGGGGACAATAAATTGGCAATGAGAAATGAGAAGACCTGTGATCTGTCTCTCCAGCCAAATTAATAGGATTTGTTGCCATTTTTTTAACAAATTTTTTATCATGAAAATAATAAAATTCACTTAATTCGGACTGATAATTTCACTAATTATTTGCTGACCATCAAGGTCATAAAAAAGATAAAAAAATTGCTTAGGAATGCACTTACGTGTCCGGGCTGGTGCCAGGTTCCTCCACTTGGGGCGGTGGGACTGCCGGTGGGGGCAATGGTATAGCCCGGAGGGCTAAACGTGGTGAGTGCTAAAAAAAAAAGGAATTTATTTGAACTCTCAACTGTCATTAAATGTTTTCATACATTTACTAAAACAATTCTCGGAGAAGTTGTCAAAAAATATGCACCCTTTTGGATAAAGGGTTTTGGACACATCACGTGTTAAAAAAGCACACAATAGTGTGGCACAATAAGTGGTGATCCTCAATTTTTGCACAATATGCTATCTATCGTACTGCACTCGCCGGCATACACATGAGCGCAATGCAACACGCGGCTTGTATGCTTGTTTCGGACGCTCGTGTGTGCTGTAATGTGGCCTTGCACAATGAAAATTTAGAATTTTTTTTTTTTTCAATAAGGCTGTGCACTACATCTTCCTCTGGCGGGACGGTGGTGGGGGTGGGGTGTCGGGGAGATTCCCCTGCAAATTAAAATAAAAAAATACATAATGAATGATATATCTATAGGTATATTTTTTTATATACTTTGAATTCTGCTTGACAATACAGATAAATCGGCATATGTATAGTTGCTTTAAGTCATCATTTTCTATGGTAAAAAAAAAAAAATGATTTCATACCTATTCTGGCTAGTACTATATTTTTTATTTGTGTGTATTGTGCCATGGAAAGGGGAAAGTTGGTTGGTGTAGGGAACATCAGTAGCTGTGTGTACTTGTATCTTTAATAGATTTGTGGGTACCACAACATTTTTAATTTGGAGTGTAACAACATTTAATAATGATCAGCAACATTTTTATTTTTGACTTTACTTTGCCCGTTCAATAGGGCTGCTATTTAACTTAAAAGGGTGGGTCAGTAAAGTGTGTTTTTTAACTGTGTCTATGTGTGGGTATCATTTTGAATTATAGTTGTTCTGTTTAAATCAAGTTCACTTTTGCAGTGAATTTATTTTTTGACTTTACTTGACAATAATAATATAATGTATAACCATTGAAAGAGAAATCCATAGAACTTGGATCTCTCTCTCTCTCTCTCAAGCCAATTTAAGGATATGATGTTTTTTAAAAATATATATATAAAATATGTTTTTTGTCAAAGTGAATTAAAATATTTTACTACTATTCCAATAAAGTAATATAAATAAAAAAAGTTATTTGCCTTCCATCATTTGCCGCATGGCTTGTACATATGAGTCCTCGGCCTCTTGAGATCAGACCACTGTCTCTGGAGGTAGAGACAGTGGTCTGGTAGCCGAACCGGCGGCATGAGCGGCGCTGGAGCACACTCCATATCCTGTGCTTTTTCGCGCACATGAGAGGTGCCAGGGGGAAAATCACGTAGCCCCCCTTGCCAGGGGTACTGCGTGGGCATACATCTGCCTTACAGAACTGCCATGTTCAGGCAGGAAGTTCCGGTTCGGGTCCGTTTTTTACGAAAAGCCTCGTTTTATACGGAAATCCTCGTTTTACGGAAATCCTCGTTTTTACGGAAATAATCGTATTTTCAAAAAATATCGTTTTTTTTTAAATTCACGCTAGCGGACTGTAATTTTTTTAGGTATTGTAGGCATTGATACGTGTTTCTAAGGTCATTACCCAGGGCCCCGCGTGATTAAGTGTACGTTTACTTCAAGGCTATTTAGAACCATTTTTAATGCGGAATTTTTGCCGAACTTTCTCTTAATTAATCCGTTTTACCGGTCCGCTCGGGGATTTTCGAATTTACGGATTTTTCGAAAAATCCCGGATCCTCTTGAGGACGGATTTTTCGAAGTTCGACATCTCAGTCTGTTTGATTTTTTTTTTTTTTTACTTCATATTTGATTTGACACCCCCCTCCATCTACTACCCCCATAGGGCTCTTTCTGAAATGGAAGGAAAGGACTCCATGATTTTATCATGGGTTCGTTTACGTCTGCATATCAAAAGAATTTTGGGAGAATACATGAATATTGACCAGAGGGTATTCCATTACCCTTTAGACCCACTTTTCTTTCACTTACTGATTTGCTGAGGCAAGGCACTACCCCTGGACACTGTTAGACTAAAGTGCCATACTATGAACGATAATGGGTAAAATCCCATTGTGGGACGACGGAATTTTATCCAGTATCGTTCAAGTTGTATGGGCTTTTCCTGACCGACCGTAAGTGCCAGACTAACGACCGTATTGCCACTACGTCGGTCGGGAAGATGGAAAATTTCCATCGGCCATTATCATCTCCCTTTACTTAAGCAAAGGGCGCCGATACGATGTTAACTTTATGGCCATACGGCAAGTACCGATCCCCTACCGCGTAATGGTGGATCAGTCGTTTACATGTGTGCGGTTCCAGACATAATGTGCCGACAGATACCAATGTGATCTTCGGCACATATGCGATGGAATCACATGTGTATGGCCACCTAAAGAGTGGGGCTTGTCCACATCTCATCTTCATTGTCCTTTGGTCCCTGCTGTATTGGTGACCAAAAGGACAACATGGAACACTGGATTTCATGACCTCTCAACTCCACAAATTACGTGGGTTTAAGACCCTGCTGTCACAACTGATTTATTTAGGTACGCGAAAAGTATGGGGGGAAAAACACCTACCAAGGTTTTCTGTACCTGGAGCAGATTGCCTTGAGTTTGTTCTAACAACCGACATACATTAGGAGAAATGTAGAAATATAATGCAAGCATTCAAGTTTAATTCCTGGTATGATGTGGAAAACCTGAGAGAACCTCTGGGGAAACTCAAGTGCCATCTCCACTCTTAATCATCATTATTACTTCTATAAAATAGCCAACCCACTGCAAATGGCCCTAAGGTGGATTTTGTTGAGGCCACCCCTGGGCGAAGGATCTTGTTGTTTGTTTTTTTACTGTTGTTATTATTTCTTTTTGTTTTGTCTTCTTTATACTTTATATGGAAAAAACAACAGACATGGCAACTTCATCAATGCTTGTGTTCGGCCATCCTATGCATTTTCCTATAACGTTTCACTGTGTATAGACTATTCCTATCATAGGTATACTGAACGTCAAATAAATCATATTTGTACAGGACATTGAGGACCACAAGGAACGGGGGACTGTGAAGGCAAACCCACCAAAGGCAGCCACTATTAACTATGGAACCTGTTGGAAGTAAGAGTTTGGGTGTTTGGTCATATTTATGTTGCACGGGAAAAGTGTGTCTTTGAAAGTCTGACCCTTGCATACCTTTTATTACGATTTACTACCTATTTAATATACCTAATTTTTTACTACCTAGTTTTACTACCTATTCAAATACACTTGAGCAGACCCCTGTACTGATTTGAAAAGTGTGGTGTGTGTGTTGTCGTGTGCGTGCGCGGGGGAGGGGGGGGAGGGGGAGTTAATACTATATCACCTGTTATACCAACAGGACACAGGGACACTATATCCATAACAATTAAACACTTGGCTGCTTCATGCAGAAAACAGGAGTTTTTTTTTGTGGTTAAACAAAACGTGATGAATAAAATAATCACCGGCATATGCAGTGCTTTTTATACTTATTTAACTCACACTTCTTAATTACGTTTCTGGTCCTTTGGATGGGAAATAAAAGTGAAAAAAGCAGAAAGCTTTGAACATGACAAGGGAACGAACAGGCCAGCGAAACCTGCTGCCAATCGAATAAACTAATAATAAAAAGGGAGGGATTGTGTTTAAATGTAATAAGTGCCTATAAACTTTTATTGTTCGGTAGGAATCTAACAAAGAGAGGGAGGAAAAACTGCTCAGTACGTAAGTAGAAAATAACATGCAGGTAGCCTGAAGAGAATAGATTTTACAGTATCCACCTTTTACATTCAGAACAACAACATTTGATGTTTTCCTAACGATATAAATGACTTTGTGCTGAACATTTATTATCTGTTTTAATAGATATCGTATAAATACATTAATCATAAGGAGTCATCTGAGTTTATTTCCCCGTCAACAGCTTCTCCTGCACCTAGCAAAATTAGAGACCAGCATCTTTCAGTGGACATGAGTGATGACAAAAGTGATGGGTCCTGGTTCTAATTGAACCTGGTTTCAGATATTCATGCATCTGGTTGAATTTTCAGAATTTTTACAAAATTTACAGAGAGATGTAATACCTTTTTCCTCCACTTCCTCCTCCGGTTTCTCCCGATGCAGTATCTCACTTAGGGGCATATTTATAAAAGAAACGATAATATCGCAAAAAAATTACCGCCGCACATCGCGGCACGCGCGAAAATGCGCTATCGCCGTATTTATAAACGGCGAGCGATATTCCCTGCTGCACTGACAAGTGCCTTTGGCGGGGGTCCCGCAGCTGAAACCGGGACCCCCAGTGCGGCTCTTAAAAGACCCTTGGGCGACGTCTTCTTTCTTCCAGTCCCCGGCGACACCAGCTCCACCGAGGCCGCCACCCCCGAGAGGTATCCCCTGCGGCCCCAGGGGTTCCCCCAGCGGGCGCCGGCGACCTCAACGAGGCCGATGTTGCCGGCGTCTTGAATCCGACGCGACGTCTTCGTGCTGCAACACCAACCCCACTCAGGTCGCCGATGCAGGCAGATTCAACTGCGCCGCCAGTGAGCCTGCTGGCACCGCCGGCCTCAGCGGAGCATGTTGCCAGCCGGCTTTCTTTCTTCTTTCTTCAGCCTCTACTGCGATGGCATCTGGAGTCCCCGCGGCGTAAAGCTCCTCTTTATATAGGTTTGCAGAAATCCATAATCCGTTTCTGATGGTCAATTTTTAATACTTGCTTTACATGTTTCAGCTGCGGGACCCCTAAGCCCCAAAAGGCTCTTGTCAGAGCCGCAAGGGCACTTTAAGTGCCCCGCAAAGGCCCTTCAAGGGCCGGGGAGGGGGGGTCCCGGTTCAGCTGCAGGACCCCCTAACCCCAAAAGGCCCTTCTCAGGCCCCGCTGGGGGAGCCTCCACCCCCCCCACGGCTCCCTCCCTTCCCCTCCCCGGGAGCGGCCGGGGCGGGGCTGGGAGGGGTTGCCGGGGGAGGGGTGCGTCGGCGGGTGGTCGCGACCACCTGCGCGGCCCCTTCCCGGCAGCCCCTCCTAGCCTCCCTTTCCGAGTTGCCGCAGCGGGGAACGGTTTGGGAGGGGCTGCTGGGAAGCGGCGGCGGCGGGTGGTCACCGCTGCCGACGCGGGTGGTGTGGGCGGTGTGGCGTGTCTCCCCAGGGCGGTGCGACCACCCGCCGCGGGTTGCCTGCCCATCCCCGCCGCGGGAGGTTAGTTCGGCTGACTTCGCCACCTTCAAGGTGGCGAATATAAAACAGCCGATACTAGCCGAGCGAAACCAGTACCCGCCGGTTTATAAATAGAAGCGGCGGTAACAGGTAAGTATCCCCGGCGAAAGGTTTACGCTTCGTTAACTTTTCGCGGCCGTTTTCGGACTTTTATAAATCGCGGTAAAACGCGATTATGCGTTAATGTCCGCGAAAACGGCCGCGAAAAGTTAACGAACCTTTATAAATTGCCCCTTAGCTCAAGTTACTTTTCATGGAACAAGCAGAAAGGAGCCGTGAAAGGTAACTCCGGCTTTAAAATAATGTTTTGTTTTCACACCAAGTAGCGCAAAACAACTTACCTCTTATTGCATCAGGTGTCGTTGTCATTAATAAAAGTGTCAAGACCCCTGAAAAAAGGGAGTTAACCCCATGCTAACCTGATACACATTTATTCGCGGTTTAAATCCATTTTACCCTTCGTACCTCACATAGTTCAATCCCCTATATGTGTGGAAAAGTTATGAGATCAGTGTTGACTTTCTAATTTTAAAAATTCAAAGCAATCAAATTGATTTTTTGGTTCCCAGAAATTTTGTTCATTTCCGTTACGATAGTGATATTTACTGTTAAGGGTTTTCATGACCATGTTTTCAAAGACAAAAAAAAATGTAATACCAGCACTTTTTATAGTGGATGACATTTATAAAAATTAAAAGGCAAAGGATCAATTGTTCGCTATAAAAACAAAGGGTTAAAAATGACATTTTGACAGTAGATAAATGATCCATTTAAAACCCTCTGTGGATGCTTTATTCTCCTATTATTTTTGGCCTAGATCTAGGTTATTATTGAGGGTATACCGAAATAACCTTGTACATTCGGTCTCGCTACCCTTCAAAATGCGGTCCAAAACACTGAAATCAAAACGATCGCCCCGTTTAGACAGACGAGTTCGGATTTCAGACTGAGGGGTACCATGTCGGATCCTGAACCCCATCTCCCTGCTGTGGATTGGGATTTCTAAACAGAAGATCTATTTCCTACTCAGACTTTTATTATCTCCATGAAAAAAGGAACAATTCTTTGCACAAAAACATTTTTTTAAAGGGAAGTTCAGTGCAAATACTATGCTTTTCAGAAAAAAACAGTATTTTCCCATCCCAATGACCTTAACCTGCCCCATTCAGCATTTTGTCTGTGTAATAATAAATGCTTTTGAAATACTGACTTCCTGTTTGCGGCCCCTAGTAGAAGTCGTTATGGTCTTGCCCTTCACCCACGCCTGGGTTGATTCAGTTGCTGAGTAGAGATCTGAGCATCTTTGACCCATCCAACAGCCAATCAGTAGAAATTACTGTAGGAACATTCCAAGGATGTGGTGTCCTGGGAAGAAGAGGATGTTAGAACCTGAAATGTCCAGCTCACTAATGTCAACAGCAGGGAACAGCACGGATATGAAATCAACTGATTTTTCAAAATGGAAGAGAATATGTAGAATAAACTAAGAAGGTATTACACAAACAACAATTTAACAAATATTCATATTTCCACTGAACTGTCCCTTTAAAACCTTTAGATGTGTTTTAATTTTTTGCCCTATTTTCTCTAGAATATCGGGGAAGCTTAATCTTTGCAAAATGAAGTGAACATTTTTAGTTATCGCCAACCACTCTCATGTAACATGAATATTCCTAATAAAAGAGGCTGATCACAGAATTGTAGGGGTGGTACATACAGGAATGAAAGACAAAATCAAAGGCAGGGACAAAAATAATATACTTCTATGATTGGAAAGTCGCGTTGGATTTACCAATTGAAGACTTTTAGGGTTATTCAATAAAAGTTCTTTTTGTTAAAAATGGTTCTTATTTTGCCCCAACCAATCAGATTTACTTTCGTAATGTTAAATAAGATCTGATTGGTTGGGGCAAAATTAGCACCATTTGAAACGATTAGAACTTTTATTGAATCTCCCTGTTTATATTCTAAAGGACTGAATGAAGACTGGAATTTAATAATACTTATGGGTAATGCTTACTCTTAATTTAGGTTTTCAGGTATCTAGTTTTTAAAGAATTCATTTTTTTCTTTATGAACAATTTCTAGTGAGGGAGACATGAGGGAGACAAGCAGTGTTAATAGCTCTTTCCTGATCTGAATAACTTACCTTCTAGAGGTCTTAAAGGGTATGTCCACCCCTAAAAAAATGTTTTGTTATATCAATCCCCCTGTCCCCCAGCCCCACCGCTCTATTTATATCATTAGAAAGTTCCCCAAACTTTTACTTACCTCCCCTCTTTCCTCTGCCACGCTGCCGGCCCTCTGCTTGCGAGAAAATGCAAGCAGAGGGGCGGGACCGGCAGTCACGTCTGTGATTGGCTGAACGGAAGCCAATCACGGACGCGGCTGCTGGTCATTCAGTGCGGCGGAGGAAAGAGGAGAGGTAAGTAAAGTTTGGGAAACTTTCTAATGATATAAATAGAGCGTGTTGGGGGCTGGGGGGACAGGGGGTTAATTTACCTAATGGGTTTTATGGTAGGGGGAGGGAATCCAAATCGGGAGAGAGAGAGGAGGGAGGGGGAGGGGAGGGGGAAGGGCTGCAGTAGCATGCCAAACTTCCTCCCGGAGGCCTTAGAGGCAGAGTCCAGATGGAGCTGGGATGTAAGTAAGGATTAAACTACACTACACAATGGGGGCCAGTAGTGGGGGGGGGATTATATTTGGGGGTGGACATGCCTTTAATTAAGGCTAATTTCATCATACTTTTGGATGTCTTCACTTCCCCATAGGAACTTTATCATACAGTACTGCTGCATCTCAAATTTTGATCCAATTTAATTTATTTTATCCATAAATCGGATACTACAGAGAATTGGACGATTTGGCCCAAACTAGAATCTAATATCCCTTCTGGGCTCTTTTCTCTGGATACAACCCACCTGAATCTTTCCCTGTAGCGAATATTTTGGTTTTCCCTCATTTTACTCTTGGAGTTATTTGCACTTTATTGCAAGATATGACCATTTGGATTCTAAAGATTTTGAACTTTGCATTGAACTTTATATTGACTGCTTATGATTCCTACATAATTTATTATTTATATTGTTTTCTATTTGCTACATGCATGCTGTATATTGTTCCATTTTGTGCACCTTAATATTCTGCAATCCGTGTAATTTGTGGGTGGTGGCTTAGAGTGTTATATCACATATGTGTGTTTACCTCACTTCCTGTATTCACTTTGTGGGATCAGTGGACCTAGCGTGACACGTAACTTTAGCATTGGACCTAACCAGATACTTAGGAGGTTGACTTTTATTACTTTGCCCTGCGTATGTGGTGTTTAGCACATATTGTATATTTTGTTTCATTATTTTTAATATTGTCCCGGATACAGCCCCATGATAAAAAAGGGTTTGTATATATTTTCTAATACTAGTGGTTTAACTGCTGTGCATCCTTTCTCTTTCTTTGTTTATACTACATAACAGCTTTCATATCAACATATCTACTGGGCAATAGAGATCACTGGATTTAAAGCTGCAGCAATAATATCTTGGTATGACCAACCAATTGCGCATGTTATAAGTTATTAGTTTAGCCCAATAATATGACTCACTACTGTAGTAACAGTAATAGTAGTAACAGTAGTAAACAGTGGCATTATTAGGACGTGAACAATGCATTGAAAGTGTATCACCAGAGTTGACCCATTGACCAATGAGTAGTGGTGCACTACTTAGAGCTAAGAAAATACCTCTTGTATTTGTTTCTGAATTAGAAATATTTCCAGGTGTTTTGCATTGCTCCTCTGTGTAGACAGATTATTAGTGAGCTAGGATATAGTGGCCAGATTTTCCCTGTGGTGGGATGAAAGTGTGAGATTTCTTTTAATTATTTTTATTTTAAGAAAATGTTGCATATTTATCCTGTATAGATTTTTCCACTGTGGTCCTTACCCCAGTGCTAGGCCGCAATTGATGGATTCGAATAGTTTACTAGATACATAGAGAAAGATATAGTAATGTTATAGGTCAGGTAGCTTACCTGATGCTTCTGCAACTTTGTGGTCTTACAGCATCTTGTCCTAGTTTTTAATACATGTAGGTGCCCCCTGGGATTATAATGTAAGAAGGAAGATCAGTGCTAATAAAAACTTGTTTAAAGGAAAGATCAGTGCTAATAAAAACTTGTTTAAAGGAGCTCACTCGCATGTAGGTACGTTGCGGCACTCACATTCTCCAAAGGAAACTGCTTCAGCTCGCAGGAAAAGGATACAAACTTGCAAGTATAGGTAGAAGCAGGCAGCACGCCGGATACTGAAAACATCAGCTTTATTTTGTCCTATTAAAAACAATTCAGCAAACCATTGCAAGCATGGACATCCACCATATTGGGTGCGAAGAGGACGGAGGAACGCCTAACGCGTTTCGTGACAGCAGTCATCAGATGAATGAAGTGACGGCTGTCAAGAAATGCGTCACAGGTTAAACAGTGCTGTAAAGGGGTAGAGAATGAATGAATCATCATGTAATTCTCTTATGATCTACACGCTTAGCTGCCATGCTTGCTGAACCTCTGGGCATTGCCAACAGCAATGTAGCTGGTCTGCGGTTTCCTGACAACCTCTAAAACTCTGTGGTGCCAAAGAGATTTTGATCTTATGTAAGGAGGCCGGAGTGGTGTACCATTCATATAAAAGATTTTTTCTTTCATTAGTATGTTTGACTTTGAGGCACAGCTAGCTGATGCATTAAATATTTTCAAGTTTTCCATTTTAGTAATTGTGGCGACATAACTGGTTGTTTATCACCCCACATGATATTATACAAGAAGGCAATGGATTTTCTCTGTGTGTTTGTATTTGTGCAAACATTTTTATTCAGTGGGGTGTTGAGAGGTGCATTTTGATAATACATTCCTTGCATAATTAAGTATTCTCGTATAAGAATACTATTTTGATGTGGATAGTTTGAACTTTGAGCTTCTACCATGTGAGCAGGGCTCCTGTGTTTGTTTGTGATGATATCTGGCAGCCTCCTTATCCCTAACTGAGTCCATGTTTCTCATTCAACCACTGAAGGTTCTCCTCCATAGTAGAGTGTGAAAGAAAGAGTCATAGAAGGAGATGGGGATTGGGTCAGATTGAATTATTTGTTGCAATTGTCCCAGAGTTTAGTAACCAAGAGAGAACAGCAGTGGTATAAACAGGGCACACCCAAACTATAAATAATAATAAATATCCTTTATTAAACAAACATGGGATTGTTGAAAATGGTTTGAACAAAAATACATTAAAAACACATCTCAAACCTCAGTTATCGCAGGAATGCTTCATACACAATATACGGTATATTCATCCATCCAATCATACACAAGTATTCGCATCTATTTGGATCAACATTGCGAAGTGGTGCATCAAACATTATATATCAATAAAAGTATGACCTTTAAATGCATATAGCAACAATATAAGGACAGTATATATGTATATATAACAAAAATTTGGTAATAAGTAGTAAACCTATGCTTTAGGCTTAGTCCCTATACTAGCAATACCCCTGAAATAGGAGGAGGGAACACCTAAACCAACGGCCGAACATAACCAGCTGATCTCACCACCACTAAGCACTCGTCTGCATGGTCGGAATTTCAGGAGGTTTGAAGAGCTAGTTAAAAGAGAAGAGACCGGACGCGTTTCGTCCGTGTAGTCGGACTTATCCAACGGCAAGGTACCCTGAACTGCAAACACCTTATTACCCATCAGCCTAAGTGAAAAGGAGATCGGAAGTGAAACAAGCCGGAAAAAAAGCCCGCGAATCGACAGGTCACATGACACAGATCCCGCTATCAATCGCTACATCATCTCCCGAAAACTCCCGAAAATCTCCGAATAATTAACAGTGCGTATGCACGTATCTACGGCCGTGCAACCCTCCACTCGCCATCTTAGAGAGGGAAGTAGCATCGCAAATGCCCATGAATTACGCGTGAACTAGTCACAGATCGCAACTCCAATATTAAATGGTAACTACTTCTACATCCATAGGGGACAGTAGGTCCCACCTAGTGACCAAAACATATATACAAAATATTCGAGAGAGAAATAACCCTCATTCTCGTAATAAAGGTATATATACCGATATCATAAAGTAACAACGCATACAGAGGGAAAAATAACCACCCATTCTCATAATAGAGGCTATATACCGATATCAGGGTAGGTCAGCACAAAATACCTCCATCTACATATAAAATATGAAACACATCATATGTCATTAAACAACAATAGAGATTGCATATATATATATGGCAAAGAATGTGAACAAAGGAAGAGATCCCCTAGACACGTACAGGGAAAAGAATATTCCCTACACAAGTATAGGGAGGTGAGTCTACGATATCATATTAGGTAATCAGTACACAGGATGTATTTTTGAAGATGATGTCCAAACCAGGCGCAAAACCCTCCCAGACCATGGTCCAGTCCTCACATCTCAAAGTCCTGAATCAATATCAACACAATTATCAAGGTAAGTGTAAAAAGAAGTCATCAAGTGATAAAGTCTCGGAATAAAGTAGTCTTCATATCCCAAAATGAACATCAACGAATGGACAGGCAACCCGGATTCCAATATATCCAAATAAATCCAGTTCAGTGTGAAGACAGGATCACCCTTCCTCTAGAAAAATAAATAGACTTGCGTTAGTGTATCCAACATAATTATAATCCAAGCCAACACGTATTTCATCATGTCCTCTAGCCAGCAATAGATGTCTTCTCGGGTAGAGTCAGATACAGAGGATGAACGAAAACCAAAAGTGACCAATCCTCCATCTGGATCAAAGAGCAAGGAAATAAGGAGAAAAACATGGTATATAAAAGGAGTCAAATCCCACTCTTCATTTAAGCCAGCAGGGGCCATAGTGCCCAGTCTAAAATCCACTGTGCCTCTTTCTTTAGAAGTAGGTCTCAAAATCCCCACTTCTTGAATTAAGTTCTACCATTACAATGACCATACATTTGAGTGCATCAGTCCTACCATCATGCTGGTTAAGAAAATGTTCAGCCACACCTGTGATGTAGCGTCCCTCCATAGAGAGCCTAGCTGCATTTCTAATGTTAGATAAATGGGCGCTGAGTCTCTCCTTGATTTTCTGTGTCGTCTTACCCACATACATTTGAGGGCAAGTACAAGTAAGTAAATAGATTACATTATTACTATTGCAATTATAGAATCTCTTAATCTGATATCTTTTACCCTGGTTATCATCAAAGGCATCCTTTTGATACATAAATTTACAAAACTTACATGTCCCACACTTGTGCATACCAGTATACTTAAAGCCTCTCCCTAATGTATGGGAGGATTTCTCAAAATGGCTTCTGCATAGTTTGTCAGCAAGATTTTGACATCTCTTTGCTGTCATGAGAGGTGTAACAGGTATAACCCCCCTTAATACAGGGTCACTTTTAAGTATGCACCAGTTGTCTGACAGAACCTTTTGAATTTTATCCCACTGTTGATTGAAAGGGGTAATGAATCTAAGATTCTTATCTCTCATCCTTCGTCTGGGCACTAGTAAGTCATCCTGTGGCATTTTCTTTACCTGTGACTTATGTGCATCTAGAAGTGTCAGTGGATAGCCCCTTTCCAAAAACTTTTTCAAGGTCATTAGCTGCTGTCATATATCCCGCATATCAGTACACGTTTTCTCCGACTCGCATGAATTGTCCCTTGTTATGCCTCTCACAAGAGGTCTAGGGTGTGAACTGAGAAGTGCAGAGAGAGTTTGTCGCAGTGGGTTTGCGATATAGTCTGGTGTTTAATGTATCATCTTTTTTCATCACCAAAACACCAGGAACTCACGCTAGACTTAGATGTATTCTGTGTGAGAAAAATATTATGTGAGTTAGTATTAGTACACGTATGTAATCCTGTAGCAAATCATAGGGACCTTGCCACAGCATAAACAGGTCATCAAATATACCTGAGCCACAAGAGTACCATGAGTAGTACTTTGTCATCGAGGCACCAAGTGCTACCTCCTCCCTCTCCCACCAACCCAAAAATAGGTTGGCGTAGGAGGGGGCGCACTTGGCGCCCATAGCCGTACCCCTGACCTGCAAATAATAGGTATTGTCCCAGAGTTTAAACATTGTGCAGAGAATATACTCCTTTTGAGATAAATGTATATCTCTTTCCCCAGGTTGCACCCACAGCACAGACTATGAATGTAGTGGAGTTAGCATGGTATTTTTAAGATCAACTCACCATGTTCTACCTGTTCCATGTATCCATTGTGTTGTTTGAGTGGATCTGGCTACCAAGGAATATTGGTATATCATCGTAAGAGCAAATCCCCCTTTTTCTTGTCCCCCCCTTGTTTTTATGTCTAGCTAAATATATATTGTAAGGCGATAGTAAAATGGTGGTACTTAAATTGCTACAGAGACTTTATCCAAATTCTATGCACAAGACTCTTATTTATCAGGAGTGGGCCCTTGCATATGTTGGAGGCAGGGTGTAGCTGAACTACCACTCTAGGTAAAATATAATATATGGGTGCCAGTGTTCTTGAAGTTAAACAGTATCTTATTTATTAACAGAACAATATTAATAAAGCATTGCAAGTACTACAATAGAGGTGACATAGCATGGCACAGATAGCATATAAATACTCACAAACCAGAGGAATCAGAAAGAGCATAAATAACGATCAGCTTGTTAGTGCTACCCCAGCTCCCAGGTCACTGTAGTGGAATCTTTTACCCCTATGTCTGGCACCATGTCCCTATTCTTGGGTGGTATACCTAGGACTCTACTCCTTACTAAAGCTCCTTGTTGGAGCTCAGGCTGCTCACTAGCTACTCTACTGCCATCTATTACTCCTGGAGTGATCTATAACAGAATCTAATCTCATACTAACTGGGCCTACCTGTTATTTAGGTCCTAGTCTTGTACCCTCTCTTTCTGGGGAAACCCCAGGAAGTAGTAAGAGGCTGATCACATAATTGCTCTTCTTTTTATACTTTTACACAGTAACACCTACTGGCAAAATCCTGCCTGAACAAGAAACTAAAGGGTAACTAGTTTACCAGTTCTCTTGGTCGTTTGTTAAACCATTCAAATTTTCTTACTTCTTTTTGCAATGCTTTGAAATCTTTTATTTTGAACTGTATCACTAATACTCTGAAGAGATAGGGGAGTCTGTGTATGGCCTTAGGCCCATTCTGTGTATGACTGATCGGTCAGGTGTTTGAGTGCGGCCCCCACTGCGTGTGTGCCGACAGATACCAATGGGAACTGTCAGCACAATGGGATAGGAATCACATGTTTATGGCCACCTTTACTCACATGTACTAAATGCAACTTACTAGAGAAGAATCTTACAATGTATAGGTGTTCTGGGGAGAAAAGCTTTCACATTAGGACTTTAAAAAAATAAGTTTAGTTCTCCTTTAAATATTTTAATTTATATCATAGAAATGTGATCAACATTTTTTGTTTTTCCTGTGTGTTCTCTTTTGTTTGCTCATTTAAAAAAAAAATGATATTCAATAGACCAATTTAAAAAAGACTCTGTTACACAACTGCCTTGGTATAGTATCTGCTGCTCACATACGTATAATGACTTATGTGTCCTCTTTACCGGGAATGCAATACCATGTAAACCTAAGCATGTGTTAAGAATTTGTTTCCTCAATGGAATTGTAATTGTATTAAAATAAGCAATGAATACAAACTGTCAAGCAGCTAGGAAAAAATATGGAAACAATAGTCTAAAGTCTAATGTGTTTCTTGCAAACAAAATGATTTTTCTTTCTTTTTTCTTAATTCTTAGACTTTTTTTGTTTAATTTTTTCCCTTTATATTTACATTTTTTTTTTATTAGGAGATAATGCATTTATATTTACTTATTTTTGTAGCATTTGACCAGGAAATAAAACAATAGTTCTCCTATGTGTAACAGTGCAGTAGTAATCCAACCCACTTGAATCCCATGGATACATTGTGAGCACTGAACAACCCATGGATACATTATGGTGAGGCTGGTGCTAATTTCTGATTAATTGATATCACACTGATTTGCTTATTTTTTGTGTCAAGGAAAAAATGAATGTCCATCTATGTAGACATAATTAACTACTCATAGCTGAAAATGACTTTTGACTCCCACGGGGACATATGAGATGGGGTGTTCTAATTTCGATAATTGACTTCTTGCTGTTTGCCAATAAAGATTGTTCTAATAAGGCAAAGGAGGTTCAAAAATGCCATATTTTCCATGAGATCGGAAAGAAAATAGTTCCTAAATTTCTGTTTGCACACTATAATTTCCTTACACTTAATAATGTTCTTGTAAGCAAGTACCAACTAAACATGAAACATTAAGTGCAGTTTGTTTTCTTGATTTGAAAATTAAATTAAAGTAAGATTAAGATTAAAGAGTAAGTACCGCTAGATATGATACCAATAACACTATCCTTCATATGGTCATATAGCACATCTTCAAAAATGTACCTTTCCTTTTCTAGACCCTTTATATTATTTGTGTATAAGAAAAAATACATGCACATTTCCATGTCCTATATGAATAAACCGATAATGTTTAAGTGCCAGATTAACTGATTCAATAGAAAAAATTATAAAGTTTATATTGTAAAAGTCTGCAAAACCATATGCTTAGTAGATACCAAATTTGTTGCGTAGCTGAATTGTTTAACCTTGTGCATATAGTTTAATGCAGGGATCGCCAACCAGTAGCCCTCCAAATATTTCAAATTCTCTACAGCTCTCAGCATTCCTGGGATTGGGATGGTAGTGTTCAAAATCTTTCAGATGAAAATGGTTTCCACATGTAGCACTTTGCTAAAGATATACTAGTCATAGGGCAGGGGTTTCAGATGCACAGTAAACCCCCTTTTAGCTGGCACCTAGTTATCTGATGTTTTGGCACATTGGATAGTGATATGTTAATTATCTCAGGACGCTTGCTAGCCCTTGCAGAGCCTCCTACTGAGGTCATCAGAATGAGCAGGGGTGTCAGTTAATTGAGGATTAAACTCAGTAGGGCCAGATGCAGACATTAAAAGTAAGTTGTTAATACTTCAGGGACTGGTGTCCACATAGATAGTGATAGAGTTCACACAATTGCATCACTTTTATGAACATCCGCCTGATGAAGGGGGCTTAGGACTCCCGAAACTTAATTTTTTAATTTAGTTAGCCATAATGTATCAACAGCTCTACTCTTCTCTAACTTATGGCTAACACGATACACAAACCTCAACTATTGCTATCACTTTTATGCTGATTTCCCTGATATCATCACTAGCATGTTCTATGTCCAATATTTAAAACCTCTCAACCTACATTAAACAGAATGTTACATGATCTGCAGGAGGGTAAGCAAACCTCCTGCTCGCCTTTCATTTCATTGCCTGCTTTATCAGAGATATAAATATATATATATTTAATATGCAGAGTAAAGGCAAGGAAATTCTGGATTCCTGGGTTCACTCTTGTGGGGCATGGCAAAAAATTATGCAAACCAAATCTAATGTAATCAGGGCTGATTAATAAAGAGTTCTGCCCTGACTTCTAAACTGAAAAGCATAATAAATCAAGCAACTGATTTAGGTTAATCAATATCTGAAATTGGAAATCTGTTACTCTACATGCTCCATAATATCATAGAAATCAGTGCAATTTGTGTGGCATAAATTCCGGCAAACATTCACTGTATCAAAATGACGCAACTTTCAGATAACTTTTACAAAACAATTTTCTTGAAGTGTTAATAATAAATATATTGCTTTGCCTATAACAATTTGATTAAAGACATGACCAAAATATTTTGCCATTGACAAGTATAGTCATGCTTGAAATATAACACTGCAAAAGATTTTTCCCTTCTCTGAAATGTTGACAATTCTGGAAACAAGCTGTTAAACTTTGTTGAATCGTTTGAAAATCTTCATAACCGTTTTAAACCCTTTGAACTTTATTATTATTTGCAAACTAATTCCAACTGAAAATACCTGGTCCACTAAAACAATTGTTTTGGGAAATTTCATTGGACAGCATGGGAAATCATTGAAATCTGCAAATCTGAAAAGACCCCATGGCATTGGAGAGACACATTTGGTAGGAACATCTATGGTCATACACTAATTGTTTCCAGTGAGAACCGCCATTGCTTTGGCTTTCTGTCTGACTTATATACCATTTGGACTGTGCTTTAAGATGGGTAGACACAATGAGATATTTCGGTCCGATCGACCGATAGTTTCAGTGTGAGATGGCCGGTTCGCGGACCCGAACCCGGATCCGCCGCGGATTTCTCCCGTCCGCGAACGGCGGATTATTCCGGACTTCCGAACCTCCGAACTGCGGATTTTTTTTTTTTACGAAAATTTTTGAAAATACGAGTATCTCCGTAATTACGAGGATCTACCATACTTTCGGGATCCGGAAAACCGATGATCCTCGTAATTACGAGGATTCGCGTATTACGAGGATTAACGTAATTACGAGTATTCCGTAATTACGAGAATACTCGTAAAAACGAGTAATTCGTGTAATTTTCAAGACGGAGCAAGCCACATGATCCAAATTAGCCAATGGCAGCTATCATAGTTACGGAAAGCCTAGTTTTTTTACGGAAATCCTCGTTTTTACGGGAATCCTCGTATTTTCGAAAAATACCGTTTTTTTTAAAGTCACGCTAGCGGACTGTACTTTTTAGGTATTGTTGGCATTTATACGTGCTTCTAGGCCATTACCCAGGTCCCTGAGTGGTTAAGTGTACGTTACCAAGGCTATTTAGACCACTTTTAATGCGGATTTTGCCGAACTTTCATTTAATACGTTTTAACGGGTTCGCTCGCGGATTTTCGATTTTCTGATTTTTCCGAAAATCCGCGGATCCTCGCGGACCGGATTTTCGAAGTTCGGACATCTCTAGTTCAGTGTATCGGTCATCAGACCGAAATTATCGCATCCGAATGCAGCTATGTCCGACCGATTGATCGTCCGAATCGGACAAAAGGACGATCGGACATGGTGAAAACCTCGTCCGATCGTGCGGTCCTCTTGGACCGAACGATCAGTGGCGGTACTGTCGGACGCGGCTGCTTTTGCCGCGACCGACAGTCCTTCCTCTGGCCCCGGTCAAAAGTATCGAACGGTCGTCAGGAGGAAAATCGCTAGTGTGTTTACCTAGCTTTAGGACTGTTCCTGTTTCATTCAGTAGAAATCATTCCTTATGCTTTTTTCCAACGCATTTTGAGTTAATTGGTGTGTGGAATCTACATTAGACCCATGCAGGACCCTATCTGGCCTTTGTGCTGCCATCTGTTGGTGAATCAAGTGATCACCTCGCTGAAAACAACTGAGCCTAATAAAGTTTTGATTGGAGAAAAATTTGCAGCCCATGTAATCTGCTAGTAAAAATATAATGTAGAGAATTTTAGTATATACAGTACATGGCTTTGCCTACTAAAAATAGAAAATATGTATGTCTCAAGAGGACTACAGTGCAGGTTAAATAACTATTACAATAAAGCATAATAGATGGGAAAGGACTAAAAAAATGTCTTTAAAAAGTACACAAGGAGCTCAAGAGAGATTTTTAGCCACCTACTGACATTAATACACATACTCATTGTAAGCTATAAACCCCAATAGAAATATAGCATCTATAATATACTTAGACAAAGCTCCTGTTAATAGAAGTTTTAAACAAAAGTTTGGTTCGTTTAAGAACTTCAAATAGTTCTATAGTTCGAAAAAGGAACCATTAAGCCAATGGGGAAAAAGAATTTGAAAAGTTCTAATATTTATCGAACATATGTCCGTGAGTTCAGAAAAGCCGAAAAGTCGAGTTCACAGAGTTCTAAAATGTCAGAATTCGTAGGAACTCATAAAAGCCGTCTCGAAATGGGGGTCGAGTTGGAGTTTTGGTCCATCCTAATAATAAGGCAAACATATAAAATAAAATATAGTAAAACCAGGAAGAATAAGAATTCCAAATGTCCCCTAAATACTTTGTAAACACATTTTTCATCCTGTATGTATAATAAAGTGTTTCTTAATGGGAAATTAAACCAGCTACTTACTTATTTGCCTCATATTACATTCTGCACTGTCTTGCACTTTGCATTAGATCCAGACCTGTCATCTGATTGTGGTCTGCTAAAATCCTGCTTTTACATCTTTCCAGGACCACAATTGCTATAAATCCCTTCTAAAAGGCATGTCCACTCCAAAAAGAAATATCCATCCACCTTCTCTGCTTCTCATCAAGGCCAAATGGTTTCACTGATATTTGCTTTAATGTGCCATCCCCTTAATGTAGCCACCGCCATCATCACTACGGTCACTTATGGCCATGGCATCGCCAATTTCAGCCATAATTTGACAATGATTTTTGCGTGGCTCACTTTGAGGAGGAAAGGAGCTGACAGGCAGGGTTTTCTTTTTAAAGTGACATTAAATCAGAGCCCCTCAAAATATCTTGTTTCCAGTAGTTTATTTATCTGTTATTTCTTTTAAAAAAATGTATACAATTTTATGAGTCACTATTTCTCCAATATTTACAACTTCTTAAGCTGGGTACACACATTCCCCATAAGGGACAATCCCATCGGTACTGGGAGCCGTATTTCGGACAAAATTTTTCCTTTGCTCATGGTCGGCTCCCTGTACTAAGGTTTTCCGCGATCATAGGGAGCATGGCAGTTGCAAACGTTCTCCCTATACTTTATATAGGGAGAACTATCATGACTGTGTGTACTCCCATCTGGCAAAGATGACAGACAGATTCTTGTAGATTCTGTCTGTCATCTTTGACATATTGGTACTGTATGAACCCCCCTTTAGGGCCTACACATTACTGTAAGCACAATTGTCAGTCTGTCAAAAATGCATGGGGCCAGCAATAATTGTGGGGCCTATCAAAGATGTATACAGGGTGATATTAATATTTTTTTGTGTAACTTACCTGACCACGATCCCCCAATGCTGTAAATCCTTTGTGAGATGTGGGACCCAATCAGGTAAGCCTGTGTTTTACTCTCCATTGAAAAGGCGGTAGGTTTTGCACTAATGGGCCGATATAGTAACGCCAGGGGCACGTCTTCCCGACCACAGCTCCACGATGCTGTAAATCCTTTGAAAAAGTTTTGGAGATGGTGCAACCACCGCTAACTTAGTGTAAAACCCAGGTTAACGGACGATACAGCATTCTCCTCCTAACTTAACCTTTTCTACATCTGCCACCACAGAATTATGGCTTTAACCTGATAATGCATCTGGTAATGTGAGTTACTCATTAATTTACCCAAATAGCAGTCGAATTTAGAATTGCCTCCATAATGTCTGATTGAATTTCTAGTCAAACATCCCAAAAATATAGTTTGAAACCGAAATATTAAATCATTGTCATTATTATACTACAAACAAACAAATCCAATGGTTTATAATAAACTGGTACAGAATGAGGGGGGGGGGGGCAGGATAATTTCAAATATTAATACGATTTTAAAAATGAAGCAATAAATGTTTTTGGTTTCCTCTGTACCATAACTACACATTGCAAAGTCTCATCTCAGTGTATTTTGTCTTTTTTCCCATTCCATTAGCCTTACAACCAAACTTGCTTAGCCAATTGCTCCCTTGCTGTGATCATTAAGTAAATTATGTTGAGATCAAACAGCCTGCGGTGACAATAGAGTCCCATATAAGGTAAATGCTTCAAAGGTCCCCCTTTCTAATTACACCTCTACAGGCTATTCATCACCTTTCCATGGGGCTTACCCCACTATTACTTGGCTTTCGCTGGAGGCAAGGGTTGCACAGCTAATTGGCTTTTGTAACAAAACTGACCTGTGGACAGGATAAAACTTGTTTAGAGCTTAAAGAATAATAATAAAAATTATTTAGGTTTAAAAACATGAATACGGCTACTGAATCACCATAAAGGGAATGAATAAATGTCTACCTCTGGAATTCTTAATACGAAAGAATGTCATCATGTTGTGGCCAGGGGAAACAAAAGCCCCTTCAGGTAGTCAAACTGGTCCACTTTATAGCTGAAGGACAGCTTTGCCTGTCGTTTTCCTTTAGATTTCCTTTACCAAAGCCTTTGTCTTCATGAAAAAAAACAACAACAGTGGGAACAATTTATCTGCAGAATACAGGTGCAAAGTCTTTTTTGACAGGTTGCACCATTTCGACCCAGTGCATGAATACAAAAGGGTCTGGGACAGATTGGTGAGAGTAGAAATAGTTAATAAAGTTTAGGTCATACCTGCAGGACAAAAATCACTTACAATCTTGTATGCATTAAAAGACAGGTAAATTCAGTAGACTTCCTGCTGGGATGTTTACAGCTGCACAAAGACATTGCTTAGGATGAATGAGTCAGTAATAGGTAAACAAGAGAGCCACCTGATTTTTGCAGATGAAAGATGCACAGTTTGAGTTATTTTAAGGTAAATTACCAATATAGCTTGTACACAGTCAGTGTATTGTTCCTTTAATGTGATAGAAAGAAGGCACGTATTAGCTCGATGGGTTCTGTTGAAGTTTATTTCTATTAAACACTATTTTATCATTTACTGCATGAAATTTGTTCTTGCTGTTGAAACTTTTGTGCTATGGCAAATAAGACAATGGGGCACATTTATAAAGGGGCGAAATAGCGCCCAAAAATTACCGCCGCACATTGCGGCCGCGAAAATAGCGATATCGCCCTATTTATAATGGTGAGCGCCATCACCGTGATATGTATCGCGGCCGCGATGTCCCACCGTAATTTTAAGTCCCTTCGCGGCGATACTGCACTTAGAGCATTGTGCTAAGTACAATATCGCCGCAAAGGGACTTAAAATCCCTTCCCAGGGCCTCTGCTAAGGGGGCGGGGCATACGCCCACCAAGCCCTCGACCCCCCATGGCGGCGACGACCACCCGTCGCTGCTTCCCAGCAGCCCCTCCCCACCCCATCCCCGCTTGCGGCCAACATATGGAGCGGGAGGCTAGGAGGGACCACTGCCACGCACCCCCTCCCCAGCAGCCCCTCCAAGCCCCATCCCCGCTTGCGGCCAACATATGGAGCAGGAGGCTAGGAGGGACCACCTGCCACGCACCCCCTCCCCAGCAGCCCCTCCAAGCCCCTGCCCCGTCACTGGCGGGGAAGAGAGGGCCTGCTGGGAGGGGGTGGAGGCACCCTCCAGTGGGGGCCCTGAGAAGGGCCTTTTGGGGCTTAAGGGGTCCCAAAGCTTGAACTGGGACCCCCTCCCCGGCCCTTATAAGGGCCCTTTTGGCACTGATAGTTCCTTTGGCGGGGGTCCTGCAGCTCAAACCGGGACCCCCAGTGAGAGGCTCTTAAAAGAGCCCTTGGGTGCATCTTCGCCGAAGACGTCCTGATGGATCAAGACGCCGGCAACATCGGCCTCGTTGAGGTCGCCAGCACCCGCCGGGGTACCCCTGGCAGCCATTCGATATTTGGCCATTCGAGTCAAAATATCAGCTTATTTTTGTAAGAAATGGCAAAACTGTGTTTTCTGTATTTTGGTCAACTTTAATCATTTAAAAAATCTGCAAAATACTAGGTTAAAGCCTACAAATAAGAATTAATTTTAACATATTTTGATGTAGCTAAGAGAACTTTTTTTTCTATTTAGCTGTCATGAAATTGGACTTTACAGCATGTCTCAAATTACACTTAACTGCGCTAAGCTATTTTCATGGATATCCAGTTAAATTTAGTATAGCCTGAATGCTACTAAATACTTAACGGGCAGGTGAATTTTAACAATGCAGATAACACTTAAAAGAGAACTGGATGGTAACTGGATGGGAACACTATAGAAGACTAGATATAGATAACTATACTAAAAAAGAAAGAATATTGGAAAATACATTTTCAGGGACCATCATCATATCACAGGAAGTAATTTTTGGTTCAAAAATCTTAAGCAGCACAATGCAAAATTACCACATTTAATGGGGAACTAAAGTCTGCAGGCATCATTGTCCCAATAGTAGCAAACAGGTGTCCCTTCACAGCCAGGGATATTGGTTCGGGTCGCTCTCCTCCCTACTGCTCCGTTCCCGGCAGTATTGGTAACAAAATAAAGGTTGAAGGAAGGGGGCGCCACGCAGGATTGCTGCGAATACAAAGTGTTTAATAATCCAACATGTTGGATTATTAAACACTTTGTATTCGCAGCACTCCTGCGTGGCGTTCCCTTCCTTCCAATCTTTATCATGTCCCATAGACAGAGCATATTCAAAAACATAAAACTAGGTGTGTCTCACCTCTCTTTGCGGTGACTGGTTAATTAAATTAACATGTGGGAACTAGGAGTCAGCTCCCATAATCCACCTCGGCTGGGTGACACCCAGCTAAGTGTACTCAGTATAGGTCACATGTTCTGTATTGCTAAACAGATCAAAACAAAGCTGCAACTTTGCTTCCTAGAAGCTAAAAGACAGTCATATAACAGCCAGGAATCCTCCCCTCCCTGACACAGAAAAGCAATTACATTTCCCCCCCCCCCAAAACATTCAATACTCCTGTTGGAACAATGATTTAATCCTTTACTTTTCATTCAAAAAGCAAAGTAATCTCTGGAGTGTATTTCTTAGATAGCATGGAAGTAAGAACAAATATTAACATTTCGTAAAAATGGAAAAGTTAGTCTGGGGATTTGAACCTGAAACCTCACATACTTTTCATGCTTAAAGCAAAGCTTTTTACCACTATCCAAATAGAGCTATGAAATAGAAATTGGTACTTGTAGAAACTTTATCTTTTTCTAAGAACATAATGTAAACAAAAAAAAGTTAGTTTGGAGATTTGAAACCATGACCTCAGGGGCCGTGTTTCTAAAACATGCATTTAAACCGATGAGCCAGCACAGCATATGCAAAGAATACAGGTATATTTAGGAGCTTTATCTTTTGCTAGGAATAAAAAAAGGCAGAATATATTGTATTGCCACAGGAAGGCTGTATGGAATTCACACTGGCTGGTAAATAAAAGGCAGGATAACGAGCAGCTTTCAAAGTCTTATCAGGGACTTCCATATTGGTGTGTAGACATCTGTATAGAAAATACTCTGCACACAGGGAATACGGGGCCAGGGGCATGGCCAATAAGTACACATGCTCACGAGGCTCTTTGAAGACTACATGGGCTGTGAGTTGTACTGGCAACAACATGGAAGCCTTCTTAGTTACAGAATCTATTTCTCACATATATAAATGCAGCTTTTTAGAGAATAATCTTACAATGTATAGGTGTTTTGGAGACGAAAATTTCCCATTAGGACATTAAGCATTCACATTAGCACATTAGGATTAAAAGTTTAACACTTGTAATGGTGTGTCTATGCAAAAAGAAACCTGAAAGTACTTTGCAGCGCATTGAAGGCACCAGACTTGAAGCAGCTCAGCTTGTCAAGTTTCAGTCTTTAAATAAAGTCAATGCCAAATTGCTGCAGGAGATTTTCTCCACAGGTGGTTGAACTTCCTACTGAAAAGGATCTGGTAATATCTAACTTCGTGGAGCGCATTATAGATATAAAGGTAATGGAGGCTTAGGGAATAGCGACCATGAAATAGTGTCGTTTGGAGTATGTTATCGAAAGGAAAAGTGCGCTGGGTTAACAACTGACAAGTCAATAACAACTGACTTTTAATTTCAGGAAAGCAAATTTTCCCAGGTTTAAAAGTAGCTCTGAAGGTGCTGAACGAAGTGGACTGTGTTTAAGGGGGTTTTAAGCCATTTCACATCTAAATATATACCCTTGGTAAATAAATGTAAAAAAAAATAATTGCGCCCACGTAGCTGAATTCTGATGTAGAGGCAAATGGAATGGAGAGAAGAAAAAAGCATTTAAAACCTGTAAGTCAGAGGGAACGGAAAGGGCCATTAGGGATTATAAAAAACTGTAACAAGGAGAGAAAGCAATCAAACTAGCTAAAATTATAATGAAGTTAGGATAGCTGAACAAACTTCACTAAGCCTAACATTTTTTTTGTATATTAATAGTAAGAAGATAAGGACTGAAAACGTGGCACATTAATTAATGGGGATAAGTTAGTTGCGTAGGATGGCGATAAAGCAAATGTCATTTTTTTCCCCTCTGTAACACTATAGAAGATCCAAGTACAGATATCATAGAGTATAGTAGCAATAATGGTATAAAAGATTCAAGTGCGGTTGACCGAGGATATGGTACAGAAAGAACTAAATAAGGCAATATTAATAAATCTCCTGGACCAGATACAATACATCCTAGGGTACTTAGGGAGCTCAGTTTTATCTAGGCATTGTTTCATTTTTTGCAGAGACCCTTATGTCGAGAATGTGTGCCTCTAGATTGGATTGGAAAAAGGCTGATGTATTCCAATATTCAAAAAGGGTAGTGTTCACAGCCAGGTAATAAGAGGCTTGTAAGTTTAACTCAGTGGTTGTTCATTAACAACTTTAGAGGATGTGCAATCTTTTGCAGAGGGATCTAGATAGATTGGCACTTTGGGCTGCAAAGTGGCAGATTAGATTCAATGTTGATAAATGTAAGGTGATGCATTTTGGACTTAAAAATCCTTGTGCTGCTTATACTATAAATGGCTCGTGGTTAAGTGAATCCCTGTTGGAAAGGGATCTTGGAGTTTTGGTGGATAACAAACTTAAAGGAAGCAAGCAGTGCCAGACGGCGACAGCCAGAGCCAGCAGCATTGTCATGTATAAAGAGAGGTATGGATTCAAGGGAGGAAAATGTATTCTCTCTCTTTACAAAGCATTGGTAAGGCCTTATTGGAATATGCAGTGCAATTTTGTAATCCTGTGTACAAAAAGGACATCTTGAAATGGAAAGGGTTCAGAGAAGGACAACTAAATTAAAAGGGAATTGGGGGAGCTTGAATATGAGAGAGACTGGAAAAGTTACAATTATATACGCTGGAGCCCTTGAGTGGGGATATGATACTGTGTATAAATACATTATCACAGTTCCAAGAATGTACAATGGCACACGTGTTGGCTCCTTGGCCAGACAAATATGGTAGGTGCAATCCTCTCAGCCCCCTACCTCCAGGGCTTCAACATCCAAGCAAGGAAGAAAGTAGAGGCGCACACTACTATGGTGAATGCTTCTTTTATTGTGCAAAACAAACAACGTTGTATGGTGTTTTTGCACCATAAAAGAAGCATTCACCATAGTAGTGTGCTCCTTACTTTTTCCTTGCTTGTTAAATACATTAACAGGCCACAATAAACTATCTGGGCAGTGTACCAATAGAACATGTTAGAGGACACGAGGAACTCCCTTAAGACTTGAGAAAAAAGGTTTCGGCTTCAAGCTCGGAAAGGTTTTTCACTGTGAGAACGGTAAAGCTATGGAACTGTCTTCCAGTGGACGTTGTAATGGCAGGTAGTTCATGGTCAGTTTTAAAAAAAAAAGCTGGATGAGTTTCTGCAAACAAGGAATGTTGCAAGTTACTGGTATTGATAATAAAGTAGAGTTGATCCAGGGAAATTTCCGATTGCCACTTGGAGTCAGGAAGGAATTGTTCCCCTTCATAAATTTGGTGGGGTTTTTTTGCCTTCCTCTGGATCAACAGTTAGGCAGGAAATAAGGATATTGCTAGATGGGTTGGACTGGATGGACGTAGTTCTTACAATCTCAAATACTATACTATACTATACAAATGAAAATTTACAACTAATATATCTTTATACTAACCTAAGACTGTAAATTGCACAGACTCCGGCTGCATTCACACGAGTGCTGCATCATTTAATCACTTCCCAATGTGGAAGGGGTTGGAGCAGGGGCGTGTGCGGGAGTAGGAGTGCGGCACGCGTGGGAGAAGTTGTGCGTGGCATGTAGTGTGTGCTCTGCGGGTTTGCTAGTATGAAATAAAGAATAAAAATAATTTAATACAAAGGTGGCATGTTTAGGTTGATTTAGGTTACAGGTCTTCTTTACCATATTTCATTCTCTATAGTTTACATATGTTAGAAACTGACACGTGTGCGTGTATCTGTAGTAGATCATATTTTTTACAGACTTGGCCAAAATTACATTCTAACCTTTTGTCAGCAAAATCTGAAAAGAAATGTGTTATTGGAATTACAACGCACTCTCTTAATTATACAATGGCAGCTCAGCAGGAATAGGATTTTATACTCTTCAGTCTAATGAGCGCTAAAGGTTGTTGACATATATTCCCTACTTTCACTAGAATCGTGCACCATCCTATCTTTAACACGGTCTAAATTGTCATATTTTTTTTGTTAGAATAATGATAGAATATTGATTTGTAAAGGCTCAAAGAAATGGAAACAACCTTGATGAAGCCAAGTCAATAGATTCTGATGTTCACATTAGGGATTTTAAAAATCAATACAGTTTTCCTGTTATTCTTTATGATTAAATCAATCCGTGTTATTTACTCATTGAATAAAGCGTAGATCTGCCAAATCCTGATTTATTTATTTTATTTATTTAGGTTTTGCAATACAGGCTATGGTTTTGGCGCCAAAAGGTTTATTGTCACATTTACAAACATCATTTAAATACAGTTTGGTTTTGCATTTCGTTTATTAAAAAAAAAAAAAATATATATATAGATATGTATATATATATATATATATATATATGTCCTCCATTTGTCTGCACACACGCTGTGTACTATCCAGTGCCTGATGCTGCATACAAGGATAATCATGCAATGGGGATGAAGCAACTAGGACTTGTAACAGAATAAACTTTTATTTAGTGCAACAATGTATCAACGCATTTCGGCTATAATATTAGACATCCTTAAGATATGTCCACACAACAGGTAAGTGCAAATTTAACATCTTGGTTCCGTACCCTATACGCAAAACACCTCCCCCTTATTCACATTAACTTTAGATTTTATGCACTAATGTTGGCTTGAGAAAGGCCCCAGACACAGGGCCGAAACGTTGCCATTTTGCATGTTTAATAAATAGTTTGTCAAGACCCAGGAGTGCACCGTGTATACTTACCTGCATTTTGTTCCAGACTGGTAGCACCCGGGCAATATATATATATATATATATATATATATATATAGTGCATGGGTAAAGAAATTAATCCAGCAAGAGTCTACAGGATGTGTCGCAATTCTGCAGAAACGAAAATTCCCTTCAAACTCAACTGAAGTAAAGTTCTCGATTTTTTTTACTTTCTATCTTTTCAAATTTTAAGTTTTTCAATTTTTAAACTCTTAATTATGTTGAAGTTTCACAAAGTTACAACCCATAAAATTCTGAATGTTCCACCAGACCAACAAAATTTGTAAACCAGTTTGTTTTGGAACTGGGGCTCCTAACTATAGCTAGGCTATATCCTTCCTCTGGATCAACTGTTAGGTAGGGTAAAAAAGGAGGGTGAAACAGTTGAACTTGATGGATGCATGTCTTTATTCAACCTCAATTACTATGTTACTAAGTACAGACATATCATCATGGCCAGGACAACTGCCTGTCAAACATCCGTTATCGGGTTTGTGTATGGCAATTCAGTCAGACGTCGCTGATGATCCGATCCCACTATCATATTAATATTGTGTTAGTACAATTTAACCATTACATTTTTGTGTTTGTAGTGCAGTAATATACAGCTTGTGCAACTAAGCAAATGATTGATTGTATATACAATTAAACTATTATAAAATGTACTTTAAAAATAAATTGACCATAAATAATTGTTTTATTCTATAATTGAATTACAATAATGGTGGTAATAAATTACAATGCGATTGGAATTTGGTCCCTCCCAACATATGTTAATAGATTTCAGATTAAAGTATGACAAAAAAAAATTTGGACACAAAATGTGAATATATAAATATTGGTAAAAAACACAATATAAATATTAATGCTGAGCTGAAAGTGGTGGGCATATTCCTTTTACATCCATAATAGAACACCGCCATACATTGCTCACAAATCCTAATTCCTTCATTCACCATTTGCAATTTTTAAAAATTTCCTCTGCTAACAGTCACATTAGTAGGGATATGTACCAAGAGGGGCAATTGCTTTCTATTGACCACTTAAGGCAATGCCAATAGCATCTCCTTGTGCATTGCAAATGTGGTTAAATCATTCCGAATCTTTAACGCCAGTTTTTTGTTGGTGTTAAAGATTCTGTCCTGTTATTGACTCGCTACATTGGTTGTGGCTTTTCCTAGGCCCTGTTCTTGTGCGCCGCAACCGTTATTTGTGTCATAAAGCTGCGTTAACACTTGGTCCATCAGGTAACGTGGGTTTAAGACACAAATAGCCAATAGTGGCTCTCTGTAAAATGCCACAAAAATGTCTTTCCTGCTGGGCTGTGAGACAAATGTCTTGATGGTCATTTCATTTACATTTTCAGTCCCGTGACTTCTCTTTAATTCCCTGGATAAAATGGTGTCAGGTTTAGTTATATTGTACTATATCTCTAAGCATTTCAATATCAGCTAAACTAGAAATGAATTCATCAGTTTTGACTCTCTACTCAGTCAATCTGATGTAAATTATTTATGATAATAAAATAGAATTTAACATAATTCAATCAAGTTTAAATAATCTGCAAGGAGCAGGTATACGCAAAATTACCATGGGAATGGAAGGAAGTATGTTTCCTAACATTTGTTCAGCTTGAAGGACAATTATGCCCCCCCCCCCCCAAACCTCTCACTCTCAGTGAAAGTACCCAGGATGAGTGACGACATAAACTGCTAGGTGCTCACCCTTGGATCTTACCTTAATGTGGGGTATTAAGCCTCTGAACCAAGCCTTTTCAATTCGAGATTTTTAATTAATGGGAAGGTGTGCTGCTTGCAGAGCGAGTCTTCCCATTGATCAGCCCTGCCATTGTCCGGGACTATGATAGGGGAGCCCTGCAAGCGGCTCACAAAGACAACTTTGCAGGGCTTGTTCTCAAGACTGAGTTAAGACCCAGGGGTGAGAAAACTATGGTTTAAGTCCTCGCCCTGTGTTCTATTATCTGGGGAAGGGTCACTTGGAAGATGACAATTGCCCTTTAAGAGGGTATGGTATACAATTTACCAGAATATGCTAATATTTTTATATTGGATGTTATATTATATAGGGCAAATACCACAGTTTACCACGTAGAGATGGGATTTCCATACTGAAACCAGGGAATACTGGGAGTTGTAGTTTTCAAACATTTGGAGGGCTGAAAGTTTGGTATCCCTGATAGAAAGACTAGCTGACATTATATTTCATTGTATCCTCAATATTTAAAGGATAACTCCACCCTCATAAGAACATCTTTTAGAAAGAATGGCCTCTTTATAATATGTTGATATATCATAGTTTGTCCTATAAATTCATTACTGTATGCCTGCTATGCTTCTGGATTCCTCAGGGAAACAGCAATTTAGAAACCTGTACTGAGCCTTTACTGAGCCTGGGCATGCTCAGAAGAGGCAGACAGGGGATTAACATTCAGTCATTGGCTGTAATGTCAACTGTCAAATCCATAACTGACAGTTACTAACTGGATGAACCAGGAAGCAGAAACAGGGGAAACAGGACAATGTGCAGGATTTCAGGTTAGACTTATATATTTCACATTTCAAACTCTTACCGTTTAGGGTTTTGGGGGTGATTTACCTGTATGTAGGCTTTCATTTCAGGGCTGGACTTGCCCTTTTAATTGTACATCATTATACAATAATGTACATTGTACATTGTGTATCATTTGCCATGTTTTACAACTTCCAATGTTTTTCCTAAATTTCCTCCCAGCATTACAATGTGTAAACCACTGCCCTTTCAAAGAGGCACCGTTTGTAGATCTCTAAATGACGATAGACCAATAAAGTAAAGCAAATCTTTTCAAAACCAAGATTAAGCCAATGCTACACTACATTCATTCATTTCATAGTGACCATAACGTGAGGTTACAGGGAGATGTTGCCTTGGTTTAAATTTAACAAATGATGTATATACTATTAATGGGCCTTTCTTATGTTTTCCAGAATGTTTCTGTTTCTTTTGCTTTGTTCTTCTATGTGAGTTTCTCTACAAATATTATGGTATAATAATGGGGTATAGAGAGTAAAATATATGTGATCACTGTCAATAATGCAATACAGGTAGTTAACACTCATTTTAGCACCATCATGCTGAGCACAGTATAGTGTTTAATCATTACTGATCATTTTACTGCAGGTAAAGGCTCCATCATCACATTTCTGCATATACAGTGTAGATGTAAATTGCTTTAGTATCATATTGTATTCTAAATATTATGCAAAGAAAAGAACACAACACACAACTTTCCCAAAGTACAAATGTACCTATAATGGATTATAACTAGAGATGAGTCACGGTTCCTAATTTAATATAGATTTGAATGGGAACTGACGATTTTCAAAATATGGCTGAATATTCAGAACGTTGAAAGTCAGAAAATTGCAGTAGAAAATTCTAAATTGAGGTAAACATTTTTGAGAGATTTGGTTTCAATTGAATTTGAATCAGATGTTCAGAATTTCAGAAAATGGACTGCTCCATGTTGTTTTATTGGTATTTTCATGGAGACAAATGGGACATTCCTACACGATAAATACACATTACAGATCACTTGTACCTATTAAATTAAATGTTTCTTCACTTGGTTTCAAAACAATAACCTTAAAGATGTGCTGCCCTTTGCATAACCCATAATCAGCGTTCACTCATTCACTCAGTATCCCCCTTTAAAATGAGTGATCCATCTTCCAGTACATAATACCAACATTCACAGTGTGCAGCCATGATCTTATGATCTCAGCAGGCAAAGGGTCATTTAAGGCAGTCCACTTCCTCTTTTCTAGAGATGGACCAGACCATGGTGGATTTCATAGATCCACAGGACCTCTGACTTTTTTGAACCGCCAAACTTTTTTCAAAAATTATAGAATATTCTAACAAATTGAAAATTTTTGACTTTGGAAATTCGAAGATTCTAGAAAAATTTCCAAAAATACTATGCTAAATACCAAAAGAGGAAGCACATGAAGTTTCCGGTTCTTGACTGTGTTTTTTTTTTAAAGATTTCGGACATTGATACGCGTTCCTCAGACCATTTCCCAGGTCCCTGAGCCATTTACAGTAAGTTACTATTGATATTTATACCTTCATTTATTTACTTTTTTAAAGTGCAGTTAATTAGATCTATTATGTCAGAAGTTAGATTCTGCAAAGTAAGTTTATTTTATATGAATTTACCTGGTTTCTTATCTGGAATAGGTCTACTGTAACAGTGGCAAATATAAATAATAATTAATATAAATATCAATTAATTAACCAATTAAAAAGAATGAACTGGTTATTTTATATGTAAGTATTTCATTGGGCTAAACACAGGCCTTCCTCCATTGTTTATTTTGTAAAAGATGCCACATGTCTTGTCCACCACAAGATCAGACCCAGACACAACTGTAAAGGAAAGGACAGTTATATAAGGAGCCGTGTTATATTCAGCAGGCTACTATGTAGATTTTTACAGTTGTGTCCAATAAGAAACAATAAGAGGGCTGGATTACGTATTCCCTGGATTATGTATTTAAAACACATTGAACAGGTTGCTATATTTGTAATGAGTTGGAAGCCATGAATATTAGATCTGCCCATACAGTGCCTTCTAAGGCAGGTATTTTTGAGGGCAGAGGCTGCAACAAAATAAACATACATCGCATTCTATTGAAAATGGCTGCCAGTGCCTAAAAGCATTAGCATTCCAAGATCCAAGTGTTTGCAGTGACTTTCAGGCTTATTTAATAAGCAGCGCAAATATGTGCCGTGCTGTTGTTTATGGTTTACAGTTTAAAAAATTCTTTTTTGCAGAGCATTATTGGAAATCAGGGGCCCCGATTTGCTTAGCCCTAAAGCCCTATAGGCTGTAATGGATTTTCTTTTTTCTAGACTGGAAATTGACATAACAAAGAGTCATCCGATTATTCCATTGTAGATTTCCTGTTAATGTGCATGTCTTTTAAACAAGTAGGTTTTTTTAAATGGGGGCACACTAGCTAAAAAATATAAAGTGGAGATTCAATAAATCTTATTGGAATTAGCACGTCCACCACCTTTTCCAATTATTGCCACATAGTAGCTCTCCCTCCTCCAGCCCCAACCGCTTTAATATATTTTCCAGAAACTCCCCTGATCTGTGCTTACCTTTCCTCTTTCCTCCTCCGCTCTTTCATGAAACTGCAAGCAGGGGGCAGGACCGGCAGCCGCATCCCTAATTGGCTTAGAGGCAGCAGTTCAGAATGCTGGAGGAGAGAGGGAAGGTAAGTAAAGATTGGGGGAGTTTCTGGAAAATATATTATAGCGGTTGGGGCTGGGGGAATTAGCCCTACTATGTGGCAAAGGTTTTACACTAGGGGGAGGGAGAACAAAAAGGGAGGGAGGGGGGGAGGGCTGCTTTGAGCAAGCCAAAAACCTCTGAGAGGACATCTTAGAGGCGGAAACAATTTCCCTGGTGGCCAGGCTCCTGGTCAATTTTCTGGACTTTGGAGGGATATTACAAGGAGAACCATTTGGAGCTGGGATGTAAGGTAAGGATTTTAATGCACTACAGAGTGGGGCCAGTAGTGGGGGAAATTATAGTTTTGGGGGTGGACATGCCCTTTAACGATGCAATAAAAGTTAGATATTGTGCCTTTACTTTGCATAATATATAACATTATTTCCTTGCAGACGTTCAGCCCCGCTACTTACCTGCGTGTGGTCCCGTGATTGCACAACATTATTGCATCATGGGAATGTACGCGGGTAAGTAGCAGGGTCTGAGCGCCTGCAAGGAAAGAGCGTTAGATATTGTGCAAAGTAGAGGCGCAATATCTAACTTCTTTTATTGCACCGTTAATTCTGTGCTACTTCCAAAAAGATTGGAAGTGGCGCAAGCCCCACAAAACCAGCGTTAAACCCATGCTAACCGATGTTGCATCAGGTAGGGCGGGTTTGTGGCTTGTTTTATGGGGAGAAGGAGGTTATTGTATCTCCCTACATATGTTTTCAGTATTGAATGCATTGTCAGTAGCACAAGAACTCTTTTTTAATTTCTAAGATTAAATTGAGTATGGGGCCTAGTTTCACTGAAAATTTTGGTTGAGTCAGACATTGTTTTTTCCATTTTTAAGCAGATTCATTAAAAATATTTCCTAGAACTGAACACACAATATACAGGGGACATACACACATGCAATAAAAGCGTTTAGATGTGAAGAGCTATTCAGCTACTAAGAATGCAATACCTTGTTAACTTGAATAATTGATCACTTAACTGTCTTTCACCGAAACTACCTAAATGTAAAGTATCACACTGATTCCTTCTAACACAGGTTAAGTGATGTAATTTCTAAGGGGTCATGGTGTATATTTTACAAAAGCCTAAGACTGAAACACTATATAATAGCTAATGGCTCCTTTAAAAAAACAGTTTAAGCTATTACCCATTGCACCGAATTATTTTTAAATGCAAATTCCAATGTCATTATTTAATGTCAAAGTTTTGTTATAAATTAACAAAGTAATTCTCAGAAAAGGATTCGTGTTTTATTGTTATGAAAAATGTTAAAAAGTTGTGTAAAACAGGAACAATTATAAGTAGGGAGAAATATAGGTAGACTGATACTGTTATCTTACACGTCTTATTTTACATACACGTTATGTATTAGTAATTGACTAACCTCATGTGAAGAATGATATTATAATATAAATTATACAGTGATAAATGTGTCCCTTACTATAAATTATAAGGATATTAGAAGTCACAGAGGAATGCTGTGACTAAATAAAAGAACAAAGTCCCAAGCCGAGTGTTTTTATAAAGGTCACAGTCTCCTAGAGATGAAATAAACTGATTTTTTTTATGGAAATCTGAAAAATCTGTTTCGAACCAAATTTAAAAAAAAAGAAAAAAATCTGCCCTTATTTTTGACTTTTTGTCCTGAATATTCAAAATTGTTACCACAATTTTTACCACAATTTTTGATTCTGCACCGAACTGTGACTGTAACACATTCGCCCCCAACCACCCTCTGCACTGATCTATAATTATCCCCCTCCAACACTACAGTTGCCCTGTACTATACTGTAATTGTCACATGACCCTGCACCAGACTGTGACACAACTTTCTCCTGTACTGGGCTGGGATGCAAACCCCAAACAACCCCATAATTATATGACCATATATAGTAAATGTACAAGGTCAAGCACAGAAGTTACTGTGTTAATATCCTTATAAATCACTGAAGGGGTTGTAACCTTCAGCCATAAGATATCCAACAGGGCATGTTAAAGGGGTAGCAGGGGTATTTCCAAGTAATTAATGACTGTAAAACACCCCAAACATATTACTACATTTTATAGGATATTATTACTGTTAATAGGATATTTTTTACAGTCTGCACTATTTGGAATCGATAGCTACCATATTAATAATATATACTCACTCATTAAAACTTGCGTTTTTTTAGGCAATAATGCACCTGCTTCTATTTGCATGTTGGTTATTTTGATAGATTTAGACCTTTACCCTGGGGCACTTTTGCAATGGTGGTTGGTGATGAGTCCTGGTTGCAAACCGAACCAGGTTTTGAGGCAGAAACTTGCAGAACCAGCTGAACTTTCAATATTTTGAATGGCAGAGTTTTGTAAAATATTGATACAACCAATGTTGAAAATTTTAAATGTGAAGTTGAAAAGATTTGGTGACGAAATTTTATTCCATTTCTAGTTTCCTTCATCTCTAATGGTGGTCACCTCTGATGGCAGAATCCCTTGCCCATATTTTTCTGAACTTGTTTTATATATTTTCACACATTTTCACATTTTTTTTTAGATGACCATTCTGAACGAGATTGCCAGCTGATATGGACACCATAGCCCAAGGATGAACCATTGTTATTATTGATTTTCCAATGTACGAGGTATTTTCAATAATTTTCGAAAATATCTTTGAACGTTCAAAATTCCTCTAAAATACGATGGGGGACAATTTTCGAGTTTCCAATCGTATTTTTGAAGATTTTCGAACTTTCGAGGTTATTTTAGAAAATTATCGAAGATAGCCTCGAACGTTTGATCTTCGAAAGTGATCTCCGACCGTATTTTGAAAAAAACGTACATTTGAAAATCTTTGAAAATTTGTTTCCAAAGTCCCGGATCTTTCGGATTTCGAAACTGAAGGGTTTGGTGTCGGATCTGAATTCATGTCAAACCCGGATCCCTTCTCTAATTGGATGCAGCTGGATGTATTTGAAGGCAATCGCTTAGGTGTAAACCATGTGTCAGTGTACTTTCACCGCTTATTCTAGTAACATTCAAGGAGATTCAATAAAAGTTCCTATAGTTTAAAATGGTGCTAATTTTGCCTCAACCAATCAGATATTATTTAACATTTGAAAACTAACATTTGATTGGTTGGGGCAAAATTAGCACCATTTTGAACGATAAGAACTTTTATTGAATAACCCTGATTGTTTGTTGAAAATCTGTACTCTGCTATCATTTCTATAACTATTATATTAAATGGTTCCATGCATATAATTGGGCATTTCTGCTTATTCAAGGAACAAGAAATAATCCATGCATGATCTGTGCTTTTTTCTTACTCCATTCCATATATAGACTAATAAATGTGTCTGGGTGCATTTTTTTAGTGATGGCACTGTGACATCAGCATGGCATCATAACTTTAAACAAATTTGGATTTTGACCCAAAAAAATCATTGCACTTTAATCTATCAATACTGATCAAATGTGTCTGGGTGCATTTTTAGTGATGTCACTATGACATGATTTTGCACAGATTTGGATTTTGACCCTAAAAAGCTTTGCACTTGGTGTGATTTAATAGTGTTCAAATGTGTCTAGGTGCATTTTTTAGTGATATAACTATGACATCATCATTTTGCACAGATTTGGATTTTGACCCTAAAAAGCATTGCACTTGGTATGACTTCTTATTATATATCTTTTAATAGTGTTCACTGTGTCTGGGTTCATTTTTTAGTGATGTCACTATGACAGCATAAATCTACATTTGCACCCCCAAAAAAAAAAGGATTTAGATTTTGACTCTAAAAAGCATTGCACTGGTGTGACTTCTTGTTTAATATATTTTAATAGTGTTCAATGTGTCTAGGTACATTTTTTAGTGGTATAACTATGACATAATTTTGCACAGATTTGGATTTTGACCCTAAAAAGCATTGTACATGGTATGACTTCTTATTATATATCTTTTAATAGTGTTCAATGTATCTGGGTTCATTTTTTAGTGATGTCACTATGACAGCATGACATCATAAATTTGCACAGATTTAGATTTTGACTCTAAAAAGCATTGCACTTGGTGTGACTTCTTGTTTAATATATTTTAATAGTGTTCAATGTGTCTAGGTGCATTTTTTAGTGGTATAACTATGACATAATTTTGCACAGATTTGGAATTTGACCCTACATGGTACGACTTCTTATTCTATATCTTTTAATAGTGTTCAATGTAAAAATAGTATAAAGTCAGAAATAAAGTAAAGAAGAAATATAATAAGAAAGAAAAATAGAGCAGAAACAAAAAAGAAAAAGTAGAAAAGAAAAAAAGGACCAGGTTTAAACAAGGGGCCCAAAGCCCACAGGGCACTCAAGTCTGCAAATAAGGCACCAAAAATAGAACGTTAGTGAGGACAAATCGCCTCTATAAATAAAGTAAAATACCCCCGTGGTAGACACTGATAACAGAAGTATATGAAAGTTAATACAAAACATCGCCTTTATTCAACATAGAAAAGAAACCAACCAACATAAAGATAAAACAATAAAATCACTGCACAGTGAACTCCCTCAAAAAAAGACCATGTGGCCTGACAAGTTCAAAGCTGTGGCAAAAAAAAATAATTTATGTATAGTGGGGGCCACAGCGATGGGATAGGAATCCAGTGGTTATGTATCCAACCAACCAACATAAAGATAAAACAATAAAATCACTGCGCAGTGAACTCCCTCAAAAAAAGACCAATAGCGTTCAATGTGTCTGGGTGCATTTTTAGTGATGCCACTATAACATCAGCATGACATCATACATTTTATAGTGTTCATTGTGTCTGGGTGTATTTTTGGGATGTCACTATGACATCAGCATGACATCATAAATTTGCACAGATTTGGATTTTGACCCTAAAAAGCATTGCACTTGGTGTTACTTCTTATTCAATATCTTTTAATAGTGTTCAATGTGTCTGGGTGCATTTTTAGTGATGTCACTATGACATCAGCATGACATACATTTTATAGCGTTCAATGTGTCTGGGCGTATTTTTAGGGATGTCACTATGACATCAGCATGACATAAATTTTTTTACAGATTTGGATTTTGCCTCAAAAAAGCATTGCACTTAGTGCAGCTTCTTAAAAAAGCATTGCACTTGGTACAACTTCTTATTGTATATCTTTTAATAGTGATCAAATGTGTCTGGGTGCATTTTTTGTGATGTCACTATGATATCAGCATAACAACATATTTTTGTACAGATTTGGATTTTGACCCAAAAAAGCATTGCACTTGGTGTGACTTTTTATTCTATATTTTGTACAGATTTGGATTTTGACCCAAAAAAGCATTGCACTTGGTGTGACTTTTTATTCTATATCTTTTAACAGTGTTCAAATGTGTCTGGGTGCATTTTTAGTGATGTCACTATGACATCAGCACGGCATCATAAATTGGCACAGATTTGGATTTTGACTTGCCTCAACAACCTTCTTAGCATGGAAGATTACACTCATGGGCCATTCCTTTTCCTCTATGAGCTCATTTTAGGTTCTGTATGTTCCCTAAAGCTGAAGCTGACATTTTCCCTTGCCTGCCAGTACTTTTGCCTTAATTACATCTTTTGCACACATAAAAGAGAGATTTACTGATTAACACTTTCCTAGTAGCAGTGTTGTAGTGTGAAGGTGTCTAGCTCTCCCTGTCAGCTGCAGTAATATTAGTGAAAAGATTACTTAATAAAGGGAAAAGTTGGAGGGTAAGAAGAGTGTGTTTTTGTTTATGCTGTGTGTATAGAAACAACATGGTGCAGAGCTGTAGGGGGAGGATAATGAAGTGAACCTGATGCAAACCTGTGCAAAGCATTTCTCAGTAGTGTACCTATAGGTAGTTTAGAGACACCTATTAAAACACTTGAAGTGTTTTTAATAACTTCAAGCCCCCGTACACTAATACAATACAATGCATGACAGTCGAGTGGTAAATGGCCATTTAGCACGATAATTGCACATGTGAAGCTATTTGGTTGGGCATTGTTAGTAATGCACCATATTGTTCGTGTGTGTGTAATGCTGTTTACTTGCAATCACTTTGCAATCACAAACTCTCCAACATTACACACTACTTTGCTTTAACCTGTAATTGCGATCCGACCACGCATCAAAAATATCACAATGGAATGCAACATAGTGCAGAGCATAGGAAGGATAATGATCTTAGCACAACTCTGGGCAATGCATTTCCCAATCATGTACCGATTAAAAGGGAACTAGAAACAGATTGGCTTCTACCAACACATCCAATAAACTGTATGTTAAACATGTTATTCTCCCAAAAACCCTCTGACACTCTGCAATCAGTAAAATGGACTAAACAAATATGGGACAGAGTCAATTCTAAAAACATGCTCATACAAAAAACTTCACAAACAATCCCAATCACCAACACCATAAAAATCCCAGACTGTCACAAAAAACACTCTGCCCAGAGATGGCTCGAAAAAGGGGCATTGCAATATTATGACATCTTGGACCCAGTCACTAATGTCATTTTTCAGAATTACAATCCAAACAGAAAATATCTCCTAGCTTCTGGTATTCCTTCACACAAGCTATCCACGATGCCTACAAAATCATTAAATCAGGAATATTCCCCCACTTAACTCCTTTCGAATCTCCAGATGATAAGCCCTATCTACACCCATATATGCAAAAATGGAATGAAATACTGGGGGAACCCCTTGATGGAGATAAATGGACACTGATCTGGAATAATGCAGGCAAAACATCGATATTTACCTAGTGCAAGGAAAACATCTATAAAATGATATTGCTTTGCTACTACACACCAGCTAAACCAAATTTTGAGTCTGTGCTGGAGATGTCGAAACCTTTATACATATATTTTGGGACCGTCCACTTATTTCCACATGATTTCCTTACACGGCTCCAACATATAAAGGTAATGGAATATTTGACAGCATGAACACAGGACTCCGTAAACAAATTTCTAAACGTCTGGTCCAGATGGGATGTTGTAATGGCAGAGGTTAGCGGCTTTGGTAATGATGAATAGGGAAATGGGGTGGTTCGGATGTAGGGGTTTAGCACTGAGTAATATATTCACCAGGTATCTGTATAACTAAAACTGCAAACAATATATTACCAAGATTATGAAGAAATATACTGAATACAAACTGTTCTTTTAAGATAATGTGATTTGACTACAGAGAAATGACTGCATATATGTTTTTATAAATGTTTTAATTTTATTGTAACCAAAATGTTAATAAAAAATACAATTAAAAAAAAATTGTTGAGTTTGGGTTTTTCTACATCTTCACCAGCCATACATCATGCACAAGCAAAATTCAAATTGATTCATTTTTAATTTCCCCCCCTCACCTGTACAGAATAATAGAAACATTTATTCAGCTAATTTAAAATGTTATATTTTCTGCATTTTCCTACATTTTTTCTTACTATATGCACACAATAGTGCTATATCAACTATTGTAGCTTATTTGGGTTTGTTATGTAATCAAAATTAGCATATCTATTCCGAACGGTTTATTGGAGCTATCAGGGTTATTCAATAAAAGATCTTATTGTTTAAAATGGTGTAAATTTTGCCCCAACCAATCAGATCTTAACTTTCAAATGTTAAATAAGATCTGATTGGTTGGGGCAAAATTAGCACCATTTTAAACGATAAGAACTTTTATTGAATCTCCCTGTATGTATATAAATGTGTGGGCTGGGCACACATGACCATTAGCCACTACCAAGCAAAAGTGTTTGTGTCTGGCAGTTTGCCGCTATGTATTTCAGACTGATCGATATATGGAAATATCAGTTGGCCAACTCGAAATATATACTTGTGTGTACCCAGCCTAAACGATTATAATAAATATGCTAATAATTTTGGGGAATTTAATGTAATTTGTGCCATTTTGAATCCTTTAATGCTTCTTAAATACTGGAATGTTAATTAAAACTTTAAATACATATTTACAAATATTAATAAATGTAGCTGCACCCCCCTAACTTACATAAAGATAAAATCTTTTAATCATCACTTCCATTTTATGACCTCACTTAACTGCTTCAGCATGTAATAAATCTTTAAGATATTTCCAGTTATTCAGTCATTCATCCAACTGCCCAGACATTATATTTGCTTTGACTTGGCAAGTTTATAAAATCCCAGTATTTGCTACTATTTTTTCTATAAATGATAACCCAACTTTTTTGAGTGTTCTAAAGACAACATGTTTTTGTACTAGTTATTTTAATCAACCAGGGAAGCTTTTTACAGTGAATTGACAGGAGCTCTAACGCCATAGGGCAAAAGGAGTTGCTAATGATGTATCATACTGATGTAACAGTTTTATAAGGTTTAACACTCCCAGAACATCTTTCATGGCTGCCATTTGAGGATTGGCCAGAGGGACCCACTGACCACCTTCCCCCCCCCGCACAGCTTTGACAGCATGTTTTATCCACAGCTTACTTAAGAAAGGGAAGGGAGGGGATTTTGATTTTCCTTCTCCTGTTATAGATCTGCCTGTAATTCCCGGCTGCACTCTCCTAATATGTAAAACTATTTGGCTCCCTGCTGCAATTTTGCAACATTATTTGGCCTATCGTCTCTGTTGCTACTTTTAAATAACTAACAGCTCTAATGCCACTCTCCCTTTCAACCATGCATTCCTTTTTCTGAAGCTGCCATTTATGTCTCTCCTGTAAAAATATATTTTTTTAATGTAAACAAAGGGCTGTGTAACTGATTCAAGTTTTGAGCTGCAACCTTAATTTAGATAAGCAAAGCTGTTCTAAAAAGACTATACTGCTTTTTATGTTCTGTGTTGCTCACATGTCCAACCCATAGATTCCATTAATTTGCATCTAAAGTTATTTAGTCTTTACCTTTTCGACATTCCTGTGACGTTTCCCCGATGTTTGTGCGCGATTTAAAAAACTGCCTTGCCCACTCTTATCTGAGATCGATTTTCTAGGGTCTTACTTCTTTTAAACCAGTTTGTGTATCAATGAGCTCCCCCCTTTCCCAGAGACAGGGGCCTAGCTGTAACTGCTGTGAACCTTGATCCTTTGCCACAAAATTCATTCAAAACAGCCTGAACAACTATGATATACTATATGTCACAATTGCTGGTGTCTCATCATCAAAAGGAATGTACAGCATTACAAAACTATTCCTGTACTGTACTATGTGTTCAAGAATAGAACCTACTTGTTTGTTATGTTTTGTTTTTTTGGGGTTATCACTTTCAGCTCTTCAAGCAAGTTCAGGATGTGCTTTGTTGTCAAATGTATTTTCTTTGCCCCTTGGGTTACATGAAGCCTCCTAAGAAATTACAATCACTGTCCAGTAGACTAAAGGAAAATGCACTAGGTAGTTTTTTATTCATATTACACCACCTCTTTCCTATGGTGGACATCAATTGTAAAAGTTGTAGCATTGTCTTTATGTACAATCTTCTTTAAATTTGTTGTTATGCACGGTTATAAAGTGAGATAATACTTTGCCCCTTGATGATCTAGACAGATTACCTTTAGTTCCTATCACACTGAACTGGATGCTGATGATTCAATGTAATAGTCAGCAATATGTTGCCCACTCACTCAATGCACATGAATACAATTACTTTTAATCACCGTAGAGCCTATTTAATTTAATGTGTAGTAAATATCAGAGCAGGTTACAAAAAGTCTTATTGCAGGACATCACAATGGCAGAGCCTTGTTTTCGGCGTATTTACCGCTTATTTTTGCCACGAAAGGTATCGCTGCAGCGATGTGTGGCAGTAGTATCGACAATGTGCACTAACAACTTTGCCTTATTCATTGCTTTGTCTGGTATTGTGGTGAAAAGAGAAATTGCTCTCAAACGAAGGCCATTACCAGACCAGGGCTGCAAGCAAAAATTTGCCAACATTAAAGGGGGGTCTTAAGCAAAAAAAAAAATACTAATGAATTAAGAATTAAGGCATATTTCTTAAGCAGAGAAGCTACTTTTGACATTTTTCTATTTAAAGGGTCACTATACTCACTCAAATAACTTTACATTATCTGAAACTTCAATTTGAGACAAGTAAAATGGTGGTACTCACATATTTATCTGTGCTTGCTTTGACATTAAATTATTAATGTTTAGTGAATGCTCCTAATTGCTCACCCTCCCGTTTTCGCCACCTCCGAATTGCCGGTCTTGAATGGCTGAACTTAAAGCAATATAACCCTTTTCGCCACCTTATAAATGGCGAAAGGTGGCAGTAATGACTTTTTGCCACTGGTTATCAGTGCTTTATACGTTGAAATCTTTTCCGCCAAATTTGGCAGAATGGCGGTAATAACAGTGGTAAAAAATTTAATGAACCTTTATAAATCCGCCCCTACATTTTGCATTGCATTAATAAAAACAGAAGCTCGATTCGTTATTTTGCAAAAGGAGAAAAATCCTTGGTTTTATTATGGAACAGTAAATGTTAATCTCTGTATATCAAAATGTCCATGATTGGTGTCTGGGACTCCAATCATGGATCAGCACTTATGGCATTAAACTGCATTAGCTAATATAGACAATAACATCCCCTGAAAGTCCTCTCCAGCTGCAAACCAAGGAGCAAACACACATTGAGAATGTATTACACCAAACTGTCAGTTAGAACTGGGGCCAGAAAATTGTTGATTCTTATGTTTCACTTCAGGAAAATCACCTCTCTGGGTTTGCTGGTTTCTGCCAAATAAATGACAGCTTAATTTATGCCATTCTCAAGCAACATTACTGAACCATTCAGACTCACAGTTAAGTGCACTCCATGTTTAGTGCACTGACGAAAGGGCAGTCCTGAAAAAAGCGCACTAGGTTATATAGTACTGTATGTGATAATGAGACTGAAAACCTGAAAAATGCCTTAGGAACAAAGGTCGTGATTGCAAGAGTTCAAAACATTTCAAGTAAAATGGATAAATACAATACAATGATGGCTGTATAAAACTTACATAGCTTCTATACATTTAGACTTCCCTAATGGTAGCTTTAGATCTTTAGTTCATGATTCCTTTTCTGTATAATGTCATAAAAAGCTATTATCTCCTACATCCACCATGCTGAATGTCCCTGTACACATATAGTTAAAAAAAAGCCCAAACCACAGCCTACTCATTGACTTTACTTTATGCTAAATAAGACCCCAGACATTTTATTTTAGATTTGACGGTTTTGTAATGAATTCTTATCCATAGGTAAGTGGATTGTTTTTCGATTGTAAATTGAGTCAACAGTTTGCAGAAAAGAGTCACAATTTTGTAACTATACAGTAAGTGTGTACCCATATAGCAACATTCTATTGTAACAATATTATATATATATATCAATGCCTGATATTTAATCAATATTGCTATTATATCCTTTGCTATCTGGGCATATAACTTAAATATTGCCTATGTTAGTATCAACAGTGTAAACTATTGCTAATTAGAGATGGCTGAACTTTGTAAAATCCATTCCGATTTCAGAGTTTTGGACACTCTGAAAAAATCTGAAAATCCAAAATTGGACCCATTAAATTCAATAGGGAGCAAATCCCCCCCCCCCCAAAAAGGCAAAAAACAGCGATGCTAACTTACTCTACATGGCTCTGGAACCTGGGAAATGGTCTGGGGAATATGTGCAAATAGCTTCACGAGCATGCTACTGAGCTTCTGCATTCTACATTCGATAGTTAGCCCATATTCTCGAGCTTCAGCGTTCTACATTTTATAATTATGCCATATTCTAGGGCTTCAGCATTCTACATTCAATAATTATCCAATAATCTTGAGCTTCTGCATTCTATATTTGATAGTTATCCCATATCCAGTTATCCCATATTCTCGAGCTTCCGCATATTCAAGGGTTTGCAAAATCTGAAAACCACCCATACACCACCCATATATGGAAATATAGGTTCCCGAATTCAGTATTTCTCTCATGTATACAGAATCGGGGGTTAATGAATTATGTAAATCTTCCATACAAGGAATCAAGGGTTCACGGTAATTTCCACAAATTATATACATTCTGAAAATCGAATTACAAATTTGAAAATACTCAACAATCGAGGGTTCACGATCGTTTCCACAAATTCAATAAAGTTCAAAAACCGAAAATCCTTGACCGTTTGTTCGATAATTATCTGGGGAAAGTTCTGCAAGTTTGAAAAATCAGAAATAAAAAAAGTCAAAGTGCGTTCGGATCCATAAAATGGGAGCCATTAACACAGCAATATAATTGGCAAATGTTGTGATGTTTACGATTAATGCCCCAGTATCTCCCAATGTTCTGTCCCAAACACTTCAAAAGGACTGACCATACAAGGAAAATACTTTGACTGTGAAATACTGTGACTGTGATCTATGATTAACACACCAACAATATTTGCAATGATAAATATTTTTCCAAATGGATGATTTATATCTGCCTTTTTTCATAAGAAGCCATTATGCTGTACATGAAGTGATTATCATAAATACAGTATGGGTGTAATATAAGTGTTATGATTATGTGTATGGCTTGCATAAGGAGGGACTAAAGTCTCCAGACAACATTGTCCCAATAGGCAGAACACATTCACAAAGAAACAACAAGTTCTGTCTCACAAGACAATCATATAACAGTACAAAGACCTGTCTCTGTTAGTCACAGATAATGCTACAGCAAATCCTGCCTCTAAGACACAAAATAGGCATTTAACAGTGTTAAAAACAATCTGTTACCCCACATATTCCATTGCATTGTATATTAAAAATAATAACCTTTGCAGTTCAAGCACTGAGAGTGCTGGTGTCTGGAGATTTTATCCTGTAACCTCATGAGCTGTGTGTTTCTAAAAGGAGTGCACTAGACTGCTGAGCCACTACAGCATACACAATAACATCAGGTACCTTTAGAAATTTTATTTTTTGCTAGAAATAGCAAGCTGACTATTTTTTATTGTTCCTTGAAGGCTGTCTGCTGTTATGGCTCTCTATCTTCCAGCCTGTTCACTTGTCTGGCTACCTCAAACTGAAATCTTTTAATTGATAATCCTCAAAGTTCCGGTATTCAAATTCAAATATATATTTTTTTTCAAGGTTCGGTTCAAATATTTAAATTTGAAGGATTCAACCTAGAATTGCTGTTGAACGCTAGCAGCTGAACGATCATCTGCATGGCTCCTGTATGATGTGGCTGTCAGGGATTGGAAGTTTCCTTCAGTTCTGTTTTATCCAGATCAACTTCCTAGTTTATACCAGTTACTTGAGATCTTATACTTTATTCCCGATTCTATGTTGCTGACCGTGCCTGTCACTGACCATTTTTTGCCAACTACCCTGATCTTCTGCCTTCGATATGGACTATAGAACTTTAGCCTCCTGCTCCAACCTCCAGCTTGTTTATCATACTGAACTTTGCTGCCAGCCTTGACCGTGTTCTGCTATTTCATTAAGCTCTCTTTTTCTCTGATCCTGACATTTAAACTTTTACTCTGCAGTGCCTTCCTTTTTTCTGGGGCCGTGACCCAGTGACTGCAGCACTCCGTACCCAGGGAGGGTATCTGAACCCCAGAACCCCAGTACCCTCTGTCTTTTATGAGCATAATATCTGCTTATGCATGCTGCCTGGAAAATAAACCACAGGGTAACAAGCAGCTTATAAAGTCTTATCAGGGACTTTCGTATTGGTGTAGAGACATCTGTATAAAAAATATGTGTATATATAGAGTAAATAGTGGAATCATTGGGTTCACGTGCTTACTAGAGATGGGATCCGGGTTCGACACAAACCCGGACCCGACATGGAACCCCTTGGTTCCAAAATCCGAAAGATCCGTCTGGACAGATCCTCCGGATTTTGGGACTTCGGAAGACATTTTCGATAATTTTCAAATGTACAGGGCTATTTTCGAAAATAGCTTCGACCGTTTGAAAATATGATCGGAGACCATTTTCGAGTTTCTGATCGTATTTTCAAAAGTGAAACGTTCAAGGCTATTTTCGATCATTTTCTAAAATAGCCTTGAACATTCTAAAATCTTCAAAAATACGATCGGAAACGCAAAAATGGTCACAGATCGTATTTTCGATAGTTTTCGAACCTTCAAGGCTATTTTCGAAAATTATAGAAAATACATTCTGGTTTCGGATTTTCGGATCTTCCGGATTTTGCCGAGATCCAGGAATCCAAAAATGGAACAAAACTAGTGAGTTTCGACCATCTCTAGTGCTTACTAGTGAGAAATCCCAATTTCAAAATTAACCTGGTTTCAATAAGGAACTGACAGTTTTGAAAATCTGAACCTTTCATTGAAAAATTTGAATATCGAAAATTCAAAAATAGAGAATTCTTATAAAAAAAATTTGAAAAAATAGGTTCAATAGGTTTTCACGGAACCCCTATCGGAACAAATGTCAACAGTTTTGTTCATCTCTAAAGCTTGCAAGGCTCTTTGAAGATTACATAGCTTTGAGTTGTACTAACAACTGGTTTTAAGGAAAATAGGTCAATTTTATAAAAAAATTTTTGCACAAAAAGAGATTTTTAGAATAATATAGACTTTAACCTGAAAATGATTGGAATATTGATTGAATCCTGCCCAAGGGGTGGAGTATCCCATATGTTGCACTATTTCTAGAGGCACTTTGCACTTTGTATTTACATCTGAGGAATCAATGCACGATGTGTATGAACATCAGTTTCAGCCAATGAAGTGCCTCTTATAACAAACAGGGTTGGCAATCATCACACTAAATTAATTCATTGTTTTTTTTGCTCCTGACAACTGCTTTTTTTTGTTGTTGCAGCAACCAAATCCAATTAAACTAGACTTTAGCAGACTTTTAGCATCTTAATTCAAAGGAGTCTGCTCTGTCTTTTTGTAAGACAGTATTGAACAGCGCAGGTGAGTTGTCTTTAGAACTGTTCCATACACTATAAGTTATGTCATGGATGGGATGAATAATTGATTACTTCCTGATTGTAACTCAATCAATTACCTCTCGAAGTTGTCACAATGTTTTTGCAATGTTAGGAAAACTGCCATTATACAACATAAATACTTTTGAATGCTATATTAACTTCATGTTAAGCATGTGCTGCCTGCCTATCAGGGAAAATACAGTATATATAGACAAAACCTACAACATTTTTCAGGTATGTGGCGCTAACATGGCTCTGTTATACAGACCACAAAACCGGTTGCATGCCATCACAGCTTTTAGCAACTACTTACAATCTTATATACATGCAAAGTTAAATTTTGTGCGCTCCATAACGCAGCACTTACATTCAAAAAGATTTTTGTGTGCGCACCACTTTAATCTGTGTGCACAAGCCTGCAGAGTTGCAGCGCACAGTTTAGTGGGAACACTGCTTACAAAATACCTGGGTCTGAGGTTTTATCTAGGTTTAAAACTTTTAGATTAATTTTCTTGTCTGAAATATTGCAATTAATCACATATATATAGAGAGCTGTTATTACATCTGATTTTTTAAAAATATAAATTTGTATCCACATATTAGAATTAACTTGTCTGCTTCCTAAAAAATACTCTCTGTGCAGTCAAAGCTAAAGTCTCCAGTTCTAATCCAAACAACCACTGGTAGCTCTCCTTAATTAATTATTACTATGCTTTTTATATGTCATTAGGGAGATGTCAAATGGTCTCCAAGCACACATTAGCTGCCATTCTGTGGTCACAGGAACAATATCCACCACTGAGGACTTGTCTGTTTGTGATTATATAGGAGATGGGGTTTCTTCCATGGCCTCAATCATAACATTACACTGTAGTGTAACAAGACCCAACTAAATGGATCTTGCCTATAATTATCGCCTAATGACCGACTCTCTGACAAAACACAAAACTTCGGACTGCAGAACAAAAGGAATTGGAAGTGGAAAGCGAGAGCTGGTCTAGCAGGAAAAAAATATAAAAATTAAACATATTTTTTTTTAGAATGAAGCAGATCTGTAAAATAAGCAAGAGGATGCAGCATTGATTCACTGTTAACTGCAATAGTTGCCGCTATCGGCATATGACATCCTGCGGCTGCGTGGGTTTATTTTGAAATGTTATTGTAGCTGTTGCCAAAAATGTATCATCTCCTAGAGTGACTTTCGCAGATATTCAAAGTGAAGTTTTTACCCAGGATGAGGTAGATCCTCACCCCTGGGTTTAGCTTGTATAATCGACACAAACCTTCATTCCTTTCCTTTGTTCACATGCCCCGCTTCAGTCCCTGCAGAAGTTGCTTCAGTCCCTGCAGTCTAACCAATAGTAAGACGCGCAGGAAACTTTGAGCAGAGGGAGGAAGCATTCCCCTTTGCCAGAATGGAAGCTAACTTATCATTTAACATCTTGTTACATATAGATATAATAAACTGGTAAAAATAGCAGTTGGGTTTGCAGGCAGTTAACTAAGTTTTTTGTTTTAAGGCCCTAACTGTGGCTATAGAGAGTTCTCTCATACCTTTCAAACAAGCCTAGGGTGATGTCTCTAGCTTCTCTTCTTCTTTTTTTGCTCAGGCTCTGACCACTGACCTGATTATTTCCCCCCATACCAACTGTCAATACTGCATACAGTATACAGCACACCAACTGTCAAACCATTCCAGCTACAGCAAAACTGCTTACAAAAATGCTGAAATGTAAGATGTTTCTGATTGGATATCTGAAGAAATAGGAGGCAGATCAACAAAAAAAAAATGATACAGTGATAGTTGGGATGAATTATGGTTTCCACTAATGGGTAATTTAGAAAAACAGGCACATTATGAGTAAAAAGACCCAACCCCCAAAAAACATCTTTGTTCACGTGTGTTTAAGGATTGCTTACGAAGGCAAGTGACACATCATTTCGATTAACAGTCAGAAAATGTGTTTTAGCCGGAACTTTTACTTAAATCCATAGAATACAATGATTTCTCATAACTGTTCACCATAACAAAATTAATTGTGAACTATCTCAATATATTTTGTCTGGTAAATGCAAATATGAGCACAAAAATCACATGTTCCATAAACACATTTTTATTAAAGATGCAAGTAACATTTTAAAAAATGGCTCCAAACATACTCTTTAAAAGTATGAATGCTAAAAACCCTTATAATAATAACAACTTGTATGTGTTTGGAGTACATTCAATCATAGTTTTGGTTCAACAACACTTTTACTTGTAATTTTACTAACATTTTTTACTATTCTTTTCCTTCTTTCTGTTACTAGTTCCTTCTAAATGTACCTATGTTATTTGCATCTGCAGTGGTGGCTCAACTGGTAAAGCATGTGTTTTAGCAACAGTTCACGGGCTCAAGTCCACAGACTTTTGTTTTGTTTGTTTCCATTATATCTGATGTATTCAATTAGATCAACTGGACTTGAAGTTTAGTTCTTGAAGACGTTTCGCTAGTCATCCGACTGGCTTTCTCAGACAGTTGGTGTCGAACCCCCCCACCTCTATTTAGGCTTGGTTTCTTTATTTTCACAACTCTTCTGTGCTGGGCCATACGTTGATGCAGTTGCTGTTTGGTCTCCCCCACATACAAATCAGGGCAAGTACACAGTGCAGCGCAGTGAAGAATGCTCTGATTTGTATGTGGGGGAGACCAAACAGCAACTGCATCAACTTATGGCCCAGCACAGAAGAGCCAATTCCTCGGGTCTGGACTCAGACGTGTACCTGCATCTTAAGGATAAAGGACATACCTTTGAAGATTGTAATGTTAACATATTGGCAAAGGAATGTGACTGGTTCAAGAGAGGTGTCAAGGAGGCTATTTATGTGAAAATAAAGAAACCAAGCCTAAATATAGGTGGGGGGGTTCGACACCAACTGTCTGCCATGTACAATGCTGGTTTGACACCTTACTCTGGGCGTTCCTATAACACCTCTTAGCCTCTATCCAATCACGCCCTTAACACTTGGCTGTGATATGCTAATTGGGATTTTCCAGGGTACATAATTGCCACAGATTCTTGTACAATTCATTCTGAATTGAGAAAGCCAGTCGGATGACTAGCGAAACGTCTTCAAGAACTAAACTTCAAGTCCAGTTGATCTAATTGAATACAACAGATATACCATGACCTGGATGAATGAGAACCTTCGCAAGCTTGTTTCCATTATGTTCCTAGCAAAAGATAAAGTTGCTACATGTACTAGCATTTTATATTGTATTGTAACTTTGTTTTGGATAGGGGCAAAAGCTTTGCCTTTAGCAAGACAGGGTAGATAAGGTTGCAGGTTAAATTCCATAGACTTGCTTTTAATTTTTACTGAAATGTTAAAGGACATGCCCCCAAACTAAAATTTGCCCCACTGCTGGCCCCACTGTGTAGTGTTGAAAAATCCTTGACTTTCTCCTCCGCTCTTTTTGATCGTCCTGCAGTGGCTGCTGAAAGTCCAGAAAAGTAAAGAGTATGAACCTTCCTGTGTGTAACCCTGTATCTGCCCATATAATGCAATTAATTTGTTTAAAAAACAAACAAACTTTGCTTTAGCTTAAGGGACCCCCCAACCCTAAACGCTAGGGTTTTAAGTTTAAAAAGTGCCCATAAATAGACTTACGGTACCTCTAGCATATGGAAAAATAAGACACAGCTTGTTGTATGTTTGTGAATATGCTCTTTCTATTAGGGCAATGTTGTCTGGAGACTTTATTTCCCCTTTAAGCTAGATATGCACGCTAGAAAAATCTCATCTGGAGTCTGGACAAAATCATTAAATAACTATTCCAAATTAGATTTTTCTAATGTTTGCTCTACTGTAATACCCCCACAACATTGGAGAACAGTGGTCAACTCAATTTATTATAATTGGTGCTGGGATCATATTTCAAAAGTTTGGGTGTGTTGAGATTCATGAAAAAATGGGTTTACGTTTAAAGGACAATTATACTCACCTAACCTGTGATCCACACTTGAAAAGTACCCAGGGTGAGGACCTAAACTATTATGTTATTGTAGACGTTCCCCCATCTCTAGCAGTGCAGCTGGCCCAAGTCTGTGATAAGTCCAATTACAGACAATGATATCTTATTAAGTGGTAAGATGCACACCAGGAAAGACCCTTGTCTTACATTTAAATGTAGTTTATTTACAGAGCTCTAGACAGGAAGTCAACTGACACTATATAATCATAGGTGATTATTATTAATTACCTACTCGTGAAAGGCATCAGGTGACTTTCTGTGAACCACACCAACGGAATATTAGCTGAGACTCATTCTTGGTGTGCTCAATTACCACTTCAGAAGATATAAAATTTAGTTATTCATAATACATCTTTCATCACAAATTTACTGCCGATTTCATTGGAATATATGTAAACAATCTGTCTTTATTTTATACAGGGGACAGTCATTTAGGTTACCACACACACATTCTGTATTTCATTGTCTGGTCTAAAGCTTGCGAAATAACTATAAATTGATTTATTGAATTATTGTCTCCTTAAATTTTAGTGCGATGGCTGATAATAGGCAAATACTTTGTGTTTAAATGCTTTTCCCATCTTCATAGTGAACAAATGTAAAAACATGGGCAGCACCTGTTGAAACACCCAAGCCTGCCCCCTTCCTTGGTCTGGGACTTCTTGTAGGGCTTCTGGCAGAGCACGTCTTTCCATATTATAGGTTCCAGACACAGAGAATTAGGTCCTCACCCTGGGCACCACAAATATTATGGGGGGGGTTTAAATGGTATAATTGCCCTTTAAGAAAAGAACACCTTATATATTACTTTTGATGGTTAATCCCACGTAAATATAAATGTGATCTGTCATTTTTAGAATTTCTTAATAACCATCTAAAAAGTCTGAAACAGGCTACTAATCAAATGAAATAAATGAAACAGGACACAAAACAGAATCTCTTCCTAACAATAACTTCTTTGCCTTGTTATGAGTAAACAGAAAACCATTGTAGATTTTTTTTTTTAATCAGGTGTTCCAAATCACTGATCAGGTATGAATGTTAAAGGGACTTTGTGTTCTTTGTTCCCTTTAATTGCTGAGTAGATTCTATTTGAATCCAGATCACAATTGCTACAGTACAGAAGATTGAAAGTAAATGACCCAAAATCTTGTCTTTATTAGAAAGTACTGTACTGTACTGTAACTAGGAAACTAGAAAAAAGTTGTTCCTCAACTTGCTAAATACTATTATATGTTTTTATCCCTTTCAAATACTTTGTTGTTAAATGCTATTTAGAAATTTATTATCTCTACAAGTGTTAAAAAGTATGTAAGTGTATATTACTAGATTAGTGTCTGTAAAGCAATTAGTTTTTTCCAGGTCAAAACAGCATAAAACACCATGTGCCAACCTAAATAGTCACTTGTTCCATTTTGTAATGTAATTTCATGTTAGTATATTCATAAATTCCTTACATACACTCAGCCTATAACATTCCTCTCTTCGTACCTAGGTTTCTATGAACAAGCAGGTTCCAGGAAATTCATATTGTTTAGACATGTATAAGAGCTGTGTGAATTTGAAATTAATTCATCGGAATCCTATACAATAAAAGCCTAAAGCTGCGTATGTGAATCCGTGCCTAAGATGGAAGAAGAGTAGATGCGAGAGGGGGAGTGTCTTGGCTTCTGCGCATTGCTGGATCAATGCGTGTGCATCGGCTTTGCCACATGGTTGGAGTAAACCAATGAGTGTATCAGACAGTGCGAGTTCAGGCTGCTGAACCGAACGAGAGAGAGAGAGAGCTCTTAATGTCTAGCGCCCGTTTAAATAATGGGCTTAACTGTCTAGTTATTAATAAAGGGAGGCATGCCCACAAACCAGAAATAACAACCATAGAGTAGAGATGGCCGAACTTCCAAAAGTTCGGCCCATTTTCGAACTTTCGAACTATATGGAAAGTTTGATAGTTCGAAAACGGACCCATTAAAGTCAATGGGAGTCAAATAGTTCGAAAAGTTTGAATAAAACAAAACTAAAATATCAATGATAACTTAATGTAAATGGCTGTGGGACCTGGGAAATGGTCTGGGGAACACGTTTGAATATCCAGGACTTTTGAAAACTTGATTTTACTCTCACGCGTGCTACTTTCGAGCTCTCGCATTCGAACATTCGATAATTATCCCATGAACGACTCGAATCGCGTATAATAGGCATTTTACTTGCAGATTCGATATTTAGTGGCGCATTGGTATAACAGACATTTTACTCGCATATTCGGAACATTCGAACGTTCAAAGATTCGATAATTATTGAAAGTCCGGAAAATATCGAAAATCCGGGTCCGGGATAGTTCGAGAACTCCGAATCTGTTCAAGCTCGAATAGTTCTATTCCATCTCTACCATAGAGACACCTCAATGCACCCAACACAGGGTACTGTGAAGAAGAGAAAAGTTACACACATTTAAACAGGATATATCAGGATATTGACATATCATATGACAAGGAGGAGACTGCACTGTGTTAACAAGCCTATAATATTCCTCTTTGATAAAACAAGTTTAGAAAATACATACATTAAGACATGCATCTGTTTATTAAAGAAACAGTAAACATCACAAGACACAGCTATTTGCTTATGCAAACCCCCCAGCAGGACAACCAAGAAAATAAGTTATAACCAAGGAATTCTGGGTAAACTATTATTCAGTTTCTGTTGACTGAATATGTAGCACAATCAATGAATAGAAGATTTTCAGGCAATTTCTATGATAGCCTATAGAAGGTGTTATTAGGAGATTTGTCATTGCACACAAAAAAGCTGCAAACAAAATATTACTTCGCTTGCAGTGGTTGCATGTGTGTACCTGCCGCAAATCCCATATTAAATTCACGCTAAACATTTCTAAATGAATCATTGTGAACTTGTAACTTTAAAACAGAATGCTCTGTGTAGTCTCTCTCTTTAAATGGCATGCCCACCCCCATAACTATAACTTAATGCTCTACTGGCCCCACTCTGTAGTGTATAAAAATCCTTACCTTACATCCCAGATCCAAATGGTTCTCCTGCAAAAACTTGCCAGCAGGAGTACTGCAGGGAGGGAAATTGTTTCTGCCTCTGAGGCTTCCTCTTAGAGGTTTTTGGCTTGCTCAGAGCAACCCTCCCGCCTCCCTCTCCCTCCCGTTTTCCTCTCCCTCCCCCTAGTGTAAAATCCCCTTGGGGTATTGTAGGGCTTCCTCCCCCAGCCCCAACCGAATTTTTATTATTTCCAGAAACTCCCCCGATCTGTACTTACCTTCCCTCTTTCCCCCAGCATTCTGAACTGCTGGTAGCTGCATCTGTGATTGGCTGCCTCTCAGCCAATCACGGACGCGGCGGCCGGTCCGGCTCCCTGCTTGCAGTTTCATGCAAGCAGAGGGCCGGACAGTATGACGGAGGAAAGAGGGAAGGTAAGTAAAGATTGGGGGAGTTTCTGGAAATAATAATAATGCGGTTGGGGCTTTTGGAGGAAGCCCTACAATATATTAAAAGTTACAAAAAGGCAAAAAGGGGTGGACATGCTCTTTAAATTCCTCTGATTTCTTTTTCAAGCTGGTTACAAAATATACACTGTTTATTACAATAAATATGGAATTATAGCAACAAGAGTTGCAACCTTTTTTTTCTTTAATAATGAATACTGGATGTAAGAAAAGCATTAAAAAAATTCACATACATGGACCAATATATGTTGGTGCATTCCAAGTATGTTACTAATATATAAGGCAATGTACTATCCAATGAACAATTTAGCAAATGGGGATTTGTCTGACTCAATCTTGGAACAACACATCCTCCGGATAGCATTTGTTTTGTAGGACTTATTATTACTGCATAATTTATAGGACTGACGTGTGTAAAGATGTTTAGTGATACTGTCATTTTCCTAAAATCTCTTAATGTAGGGCCAAGAGGAATGGGGATGTGAGCGGGTTTGACAATGATTAGATACCATCAAAGCAAGGTTAGACAATTAAACATTAGACAATTGCATAATCATGCAGTTCAGTTTTATCCCCATTTTACAAACCTGTTTACATGTAGTTAGTTATGTAAAAACAGTTACTGATTACATTTAGCAAGTTAAGTTTAAAACATGTAAAATAAAAAATGTCAGTCTACATTTTTGAGAGTGGCTACTGCGTCTGAGTCACAAATACCTGTTTGTTTGCTTTGACGGAATCCACAATTACTTCTTTTTGGTCTTAATTGGTACCATGCCTTTAAGTATCACTAAACAAGGAAGCTCATTACAGACACATTTCAAAGAGACATTTAACCAGTTCCAAAAGAAATTTCAAAGGCACTTGTTTTATTGCATTGTCATCTTGTTTTGCAGATGTCCATTTTTTCTTTCACCTAGGAAGCATTGTGTGTCTTATCCTCCAGATCTAAATGCCATATCCTTTTGATCTTTGAAAACTGCCACTTTGTTCATATATATATAAACCAACTTCCCATCTCTGCAGAACCTTTAGGCCATTGTTTCACCTCCTCACCCCCACCCCCCATGCTAGGACCACCAACATTTTTGCCACACTGGACACAAAATAAACAAAGGCAATTGCGTCAATTGACTTCAATGGGGAGATTTTATTAATAGTATCATACATTTCAATCTGAGGTTTAGATAAGTATAAAATACATATATAACATAATTAAATAATCCTTCCAAAACACCAATTGACCAAGGTTAAATTGAGATATAGAAAAATCTGTAAAATAAACACATCATGATATATAAACAGTATATTTTTTTAGCCGGGATTCCACAGGAGCGATCACATTGAGAGCTAACAAGTGCTCTTCTAAAAAAGCCTCCATTCTAATTAGCATGTTAATTATTTGCACAAACTGTAAAATGGCTGTTTACTGGAGTGCCTTGGAAAGTCCTTGAAAGCAGTTTGTTTGCTGTCACTCTTAAGTGATCCGAACATTCCCAGTAGCTATTCTGTTTACACTATTAATTTGCTAAGCAAACATTTCCTTTGTAGATGGTGTATATAAAAGCTGTTAAACCTCTGCTTAGAGAGATCTTGTGAAGAGGAAATTTTGGTCCTACTCGGAGTAGGGAGGTTTATTAAATATCTTTCTTTTTATTGATTTAATGGCCTAAGGCATATCAGAGCTTCTAATCTAACTAAAAAAATACCAAAGCCAAAATTTGGAGGGCATGGAATTAACAGACAAATAAGATGTCATAATTATCAAAGTGGCTAATTAAGCTGTTAAAATAGGTGACATAATTGCTTGTCACAATCACTCTTCTCTCTTTTTCCCTCTCATTAACCATCTAACACCTAAATACAGTGGGAAATATATGTGCTGTTAATAGGATTTCATTGTATCAATGCTTCTTAATGAATATTTCATTGTGAATATTAGCAAAATCCATTTTTTATTTCAAATTGAATTATGGGGGGACTAGTAAGAAATTTAAGAAAATTTGAGGTTTATATTTGGGATTGATTAAAGTAAATTATTTTAATAGATTAGATTAAAAAGTTCTTTATTTATTCATTCTTTTTTTTTGTCCCTGGGTTCTACAAAAATAAGGTAAATAAGGTCTAAATATTTTTTTAGTCTATTATCAGTAGTAACCCAGTGCCGTTGGGCAATTATATGGAGTTCACCAGTTCACTACCGGTTTGCACGACTTTAACTCCATATTAGTGCCAGATGCACTAATCAGCACATTTAGCACTTGCAATTCAATATTGCGTTTGTGCTACTTTTAGCCTGTGATTTTAATTCCGTGTGGTAGCTGGCGGTAAAATCACGATGTGGGTAAATCCCTTTTGGGATTTACCCAATTGCGCAAACATGATATTGAATCGCATTCGGGAGATTTACCCAGAGTAATAGCGGCTCTGGGTAAATCGCCCTGTTAAAGTGAGGGATTCAATCAGTATCTGCTGTCAAATAGGGTCTGAATGTCCTATGTATAAATTTACAAATCTCTAAAAGAAAATCTGTTAATAGTAATTCACTCAAGACTCCAATAAAATGTTTTTGTTGTCATCCTTAATGATCATAAATCTAAGAAATCTCCCTACCATATACAGATAATTCTTGCATAGCAGGTCTTATATAACTACTTCTATGCTTTGTTTTTTGTCTGGCTACACCTGTTGCTTTGTCATGGGATGATGTCTCCCTGTTGCATTGAAATAATATATGAGACACTCCCTTTCCCATATGCTGGCTTTAAAAAAGCTTGATCCAAAACCAATGCACAATATGAAAGGAAAAATTGGCCTTAGTATGTACAGTGCTGTTTGCAAAAGAAGGTATTGAAGAGGATGAGAGGGTTAATGGCCCTTGCAATACATGGTCAAGACCAATTAGGGGTGCAGTTGAAACATCCCTGGCAAATCACCTCTCTTCTTACAAATTCCTTGTGCAGCAAGTTGCCAAGGCTGGATTAAATAAGCTTAAAAAATATGGCTTGAAAAAGGACTCTTTGTTATCCCAAACAAAAGTTGCAATAAACAGCACTTGTGTTGCAGTAATTATACTGTGCGACTCCTCCTTCTTTACAATATTTGGATAGAATGGATTAAATAAGCATTGTTTAGAAATATTGATATATTTGTTTTTCTTTGTTGCAAAATCTTCTCTGTATAAAATGTATTGATCTTGATTTTCAGTAACCCACTAGACTCGATAAAATGGGTTGTAGCCGTATTAGTCCAGTAGCATATACTAAAAAGATGAGTACTGTAGGATAAGGTGATACCTTTTTATTATGGACTAACAGTTCATTTTTACAGACAGGTTTTTGAGAGATACACTTCTCTCTTCCTCAGGTCAAGCAGTACTTGAGTGCTTGACCCGAGGAAGAGAGAAGTGTATCTCTCCAAAGCTTGTCTGTAAAAATGAACTGTTAGTCCATAATAAAAAGGTATCACCTTATCCTAAAGTACTCATCTTTTTAGTACAAACTAGACTAATTAGGGTTACGAGTTATATGAGTAATAGTTTTATTTCTGAGAAATAGCTTTGATATCTTTTATTTGATAGGAGTGCTTGCCTGATATAATTCAGTGAAATGCAATGCCCATTCATGTAAATCCCTCTATTAGACAGAGCACACTCATACCTTTAAAATAACTCCTAGCTGCGATCTATCCAAACTTACAGCAGTATAAGGGGTGGTGCTTCCTGCTTATACTATGAGCTGTGACATTACCAGCACCATTGCTCCGTCCTATTGCTGCTAACTTGGACATGCCCACTTCTGAGACAGAGAAAATATGCTGCACCACAAGCCCCGCTAAAGCTAGCCACAATCCTGAAAAGGAAAAATAATAATCTCCCTGTAACTAGCTTTAAACAAATGATTTTTCTTTTTGAGTGGAGTGGGGCTTAGGAAACATGTCTGTTACAGAGACATTGAGATTTGCAGAACAGGAAATGTGAAACTTTTCATCCCTAGAACGTTTTAGCAGCTAGAGACATCATCCTAGTCTTGTTTGAAGGGTATAAGATAGCTCTATTCAATATCAATTGTACTGAGAGCACTTGTATGGAGACTACAGTTAACCCATTAAGGTCAATTACAAAAACAATATTTTAATCCTTGTAACTTTTTGTATTGTGGCCATAAACTTTTTACATTACAGCTGACTGGACATTCGATCTAACAAACGTTGAATAGGCTATAACATATACTTCCCCTGGTGAATAATTCCTTACCATCAACGTTACCTCTTTAACATTGGTTGTGATTGTGCCGGGCAGTTGTCTGAAACATCACTGGAATGTTAGCAGGGAGGTAAAGTGATGTGTATGGGCACCTTGTGCCTCTGTGCCTTCTAATAAGAGAATTAGGGCTAAAACAAGATTTTGCCCACTTTGTTTACATCAGCACAAAATAAATCACCCTTAGATTGTTCTTAATAAATAGTAAATAAATAAGCTTGTTTCTGAACTAAAGCCTATAATTAACCCCAAATAGATAGGTCATCAAATACCTGACAGCATCCATTGACAGACCACGGCTTCTCCTACTGGTAGATCCATTTGAAGATCTTACCAACATGACACAGCCTGTAATAATATAATAAATTACACAAAAAATAGATATAAATGTACAGTATACAAGCAGTACCGGTGCAGCTGATGAAAATACCACCAACGGTGTCCCACTTAGGGACCCTAAAGTACCATCATTCTACCATATTCAATTGGGACATGGGCACTATTATATTAATAGGTCGTATAGACCAACAGCGATAAACGCTTAATCTAGCCAGTAGTGGATAAAATTGCTAAGTTTTATTAGTAAACACATTAAAACCATATATGTACATAAACCAAACAAAATCGGGTAACCAGTATAAATGTCACTGATATACAATGCATGTATCAAAAATCCAGCGTGTATTCTGAGTGTCAAATAATGTACAAATCTTTGAAGCCAAAAAAGTTCAAGCCTGCAGACACCTAGAGTAAAGTTAGTGAGTACAGTTAGCTGCACTAATAATCAGGCTGTGCCTAGCCTATCACGCCCAACATTTCATGACCTCCACAGCATGCCTCACAAGCAGGCGAACAGCTTACTCCAGACATAACCGGATAGACAAACTTCTGTCTTCGGTCACATAGTATGTAACCATCTAGGGGTGTGACGTCGGTGTAACCACAATCCCTTCACCACCAATATACTCCAAACTAGACGGTACTCCCACCTCCCACTCCAGGCCCGTGACACAGAGTGTGGGACCTCCACATCCAACAGGGTTCCGAATCCGGTCTGTATTCGTCTGTAACAACAAAGAAGGCAACATAGATAATAGAGCACAGAGACTGGCTACACGTGTCCTAATCGACCGACTTACATTTCGGGGCCAACTTGCCCCTTCTTCCGGAACACGCAGGACACGCATATGGAGCAGAGAAGAAAGGTAAGGATTTATTAACACTATACAGTGGGGCCAGCAGTGGGTTAAATTTAAGTTTTGGGGGGTAACATGTCCTTTAACGGATAAGTGCACTGTAAAATGAAGTTAAGCTCAATTGGAAGCTGCAGCTTTAAAAATACATTTGGCATATGTTTTTCCCCTAAGCCCCTCCAGAGCCTACCTTTGTAGCTTTAAAGTTGCCGACATCTGGTTTGTGTTGAGTTATATAGTTAGCTCTGCCCTTCTTGAGATGTTCAGCTCGCTCCTGCCTTGTTAGCCTCATTGGATAGTTCCCGGCCACTCCGTGCGCGCACGTGTCTACCGCGTGTGCATGACATCATGGCGCACGTGGTGTGACATCAATGCGTGCAAGGGCGTGTGACGTCATCGTGACGCGCCATGTGCAAGCGCGGCAAGATGACGCCACAATCGCACATGCCCGTGCTGGTGTCACGTGAGCTGTGACGTTATGCACGTGCAGCTGATACATGCGCGCACGGAGCGTCCTCAAATGAGGCTAACAAAGAAGGAGCGAGCTAAACATCTCTGTTGGCTCTGCAGGGGGCTTAGTGGAATATGGCAAATGTATTTTTAAAGTTGCAGCTTCCAATTGAGCTTAACTTCATTTTACAGTGCACTTATCCTTTAATATATTCCACTAAATGTGATATTCATGTATCAAAAATAATCTATTTATTATTATAGTGCCCCAAAGTACAAAAATGTTTACAATGAGTACAATCAATGAGGTAAATACTAAGAACTGAAGACAGACAAAAATGTTTCCCTGTCCCAGAGACATTACATTTAATGAACTGCCAAATCAATAAACCAACCAATGCTCTCACATTCAAAATTAAAGTTGTAAATGCTTATATTTTGACCTGGCCAATTGTGCAGTCTATGAAAGACTGGACGATTGGTCTTGATTTATTGACATGCCCATTGGTCCAGATTGAGCACTTGCCTAAAAAATTGGTGGAAGGAAAAGCGTTTCATAATTCTCCATCATTGGTACCTGTCCCCTCACAGACTGAGCTGGATATATCCAACAGAAAATGTGGCAGTTATGTGAAAAATTTATACACAAAGGTCCCTTTGGACCCCTGGACAACTCTATTTGACAAACACCTACCATCACTGTCAACTGCCAATAATAAACTGATCCACAGTATATGCGCAGCAGCACATAATCTCCTTTCAAGGACTAAGAAACAACCTACCCCATCAGAAACACAATTAATTACAAAAATATGGTTGGATCCGACGGTATCGGGGCTTTATCGTTATGTGTGTACGTTCGTTTCCCGAACGAGCGCGCGGCCGCCGAACGATCAGGTCGGCCAAAACGCTTGTTCAGGAAAGGCTGAAAATTTCCATCGGCCGCGCTAGACTCCTATGGAGAACGCTCGGGACTGTGTGTATGCAGATCTTTGAAAGATTGCAGATCCTGTCTGTCATCTTTCAGAAATCTGGACTGTGTGTACCTAGCTTAAGGGCAGACAATTAAAGGATCAAGCACTAGGTGCACCTCAAAGGGCCACCTAACAGAACAGAGGTGGGGGATCTGAGGCCACAGGTTAGTAATTGTTTATTAAAATTATATGTTAATGTTATAATAAAAAATCCTTTTTCTTAACTGATTAAATATGAAAAGTGAGGGACCGAAAACACAAATCAAACAGAATTTATTATAATGCAAAATGCCAAAACCTACAACTTGTTCCCTGTATATTCACTGTTTACAAGAAATGTACTTGATTTCCCTCAATAAAAATGTTTGGGGGGGGGGGTTGGTAGAAGCAAATGTTCTATCCATCCAAAATTGATATTTATGTCAAAACTATGGCACTGGCTATCTTTCAGCTACTTTAGTGTATTTACTGCATGTTGATGTCTTTCCTCAAAAGCTAAAAAGGAACTGACTAAGCTTGGATATACAAATAAGGGTGAAAATATACCATATTGAGGAAGGAGGAATTGCCTCCCGAAAAGTTGTGTGTGATTGGTTTCAGCACCTCAATAAATATTGAATTTGGAAGTTAATTTCTGAGTGTGCTCCCATTGAGAAACTAATGTATACTTACCTGATGTGGCGCACACCATAGGGGGTGCACCTCACAATATACCTGTTTTGGGACTCCACAAACTCTGTTACAAAGTGAAAATATACCATATTGCATTTAGTTTTTAGAAACATTTTTTGATGGTTTCAGCAAATGTAGTGATAATTATAATCAAATGTGAAAAAAATACATGCAATTATTTTATTAATTAATTCATAGAAATTTCCTTGGGAATAATTAGTGCCAAGTTTAGAAAAAAAGTGTTTCAACACATTAAATAATTATATCTTATCTGAACAGTAGTCCCATTTTTAACACTTGATATAAATACAATACTTCAGATCTTACTGCTATCTTCAATGCATAATCAAGACCCACGTCTCTAAAACATCCAAACATGCAGCGTGTTATATTATTCCTAATTAGCTAGGGTAAATGCACCTCAAAACATACCAGTTCATTTGGAATCATTGGCAGATAAGATGGTTGTAGCCATGTTAGACCACCAAAATATAATAAAAACTGAACGATGACACCTTTTTATTGAGCTACAGTACATTTTATACACAAGCTTTCAAGAGATCTACTTACTCAGGTCAAGCAGTACTGGTAAAACAATGGTTAGATTTTTAAAGGGCAACTGTGGTCTCAACACAAGTTAGGGTTAAATGAAAGCCTGCAGTATATCCTTTACACTGAACCAACAACCACATCTCTGGCTGGAGCCTGTGAGAAATTACATTGGGGTGAATGTTCAAACTTCCTGCTTCCAGTAGGTTGAGTGACATCACCTGACCTTTGCCGGCCCTTTTCCACCAGGGGAGAAGCATGCTCAGTTAAGACTTATTGCTGGGGAAATCAGGAAGTGCCTGAGGAAAAAATTGACAGTTGAGAAGGGGAGCCTATGAATGCAGACAGGCTGGTCACATGACTACAAGCTGGGCACATGGCTAAAAACAAGAAGAGTTCAACCAGGAAGTTAAATTGCTGAACCTTTCCAGCAATAACTTCTCACAAATTTTATCTAGAGATGTGATTTAGGTTTTATTTTGAAGGTATGATGGAAGGCTTTTTATATAATTATTACTGGTTTGGAAGAATTTGACACCACAGTTATCTCAACAGTAGTTCCATGGGACCCACAGAAGTTTTAAAAATCTGTTTCAAACCCAATTTGATTTTTTTTTAATTTTCTAAAGAAATATTAAATTTATGAATGCAATTTTTCGATGTTCTCGCAATGGTCTGTCAACTGCCTGGGCTGATCATTTTGCAATCAACATTATGCCCTCAATGTGAAAACCAAATAATGATGTGGCTGAAATACATTGCGAGAAGGTTGGCAGATAAAACTGCTGTTCAGCTCAATGTTATAATCAATTCAATGACTGAAGGTCATAGTAATGGAATGTTGAACCAGTGTACAGCTAGCATTTGTCCATAACAAAAAAAATCTTTATGATTTATCATTATCATTAATTTTTGAAAAAATATTGTATGCAGTTTATATTCAAGAAAAGATTATTAGTATTGCATGCAGGATTCATCTTTAAAGGAAATGTTCACCCAAAAAACAACTATTTATAGTTCTAGCCATAGACCACACAGAGTTAACTAAATCGAGTCATGTCCCACATTTCTGTGAGCTATGATTCCTGAGATATTTGTAAAAAATGTTGTTTTGTTTGAGTGAAGGTTTATGCCTCTTTTTTTCCAATTGCGGGAATTTTCTCGTTCCCACGATTTCCATTTTAGCGAAAATTACGGGCGCAAACGCGAGCACAAAACGCGGGCTCAAACGCGTGCAAAACGCATGTGTGTGGCCTAGCCCTTAAAGTGCGTTTCCTAGCAGTGAAACACATTTCAAGGTGGGTGGAAGTCTAGGACAGTTTACACAGTACAATCCACATGGTCTCTGGTGCACAGCAGATCAAAACAAGGAAGCTGCAGCCTTGCCTAGTAGAATCTGACAGCCAATCATATTATAGCAGAGACCTGGCTCTTTTAGGCACAGAGATTTAACAGTTTACAATTATTTTTATAAACAAACTCTTTTCTTTCACACATTCCTTTGATTTTCATACCAAAAAACACAAGATATATTTGTAGTTTATTTTATATTAAGCATTGAGGAAGAAAGAGAATCAATTTTTCAGCCTGGGGATTTGAACTTGTAACCTTATGGGTTATGTGTTTCAAAAAGCAGAGCATTAGTCTGCTAACCCACCAGAATTAACATTTTGTTTTGTTCCTGGTAGACTGACTGTAATTTATGTTGGCCGAGAAATAAACTGCAGGGTAACCGCAGCTAAAGTCTTATCAGGGACTTCCAGTTTGGCGTGGAGACATCTATAGAAAATGTGTGCATTGAGATAGTTAAACTGGGGTAAGGGGTGTGGCCCAGGGAGAAAAGCTTTTACAAGCAAAATAAAAATTAAGTTTAACTCTTCTTTAAAGGGGAACAGTGGTCTCCTTAAAAGTAGCCTTTATTAAAATCTGCTATCTTTAAAATAACTCCAGGATCATGCTTCTAGCTGCAGTCTATCCAAAGTTACAGCAGTATAAATTGCTGATTTTCTTCTGCCAACACCGTGAGCTGGCATCCCCAGCACAGCTGATCTGCCCCCAAGTTTAAGCTTGGAGCATGCCCACTGCTGGGACAGAGCATCATCAGCTGCATTGTAGGCTCCACCCACCATTAGTAGAAAAGGACAGAGAGTGGTTGCGAGTCTGTAACTAGGTTCAGAAAAGATTGATTTTTGGGGGGTCAGGCTTATGTCACAGAGAAAGGGCAGTTTGGGATGTGAAACTTTACATGCCTATAACTTAAGATCCAGCTAGAGACATCATCCTGGGATTGTTTGAATGGTATGAGAGAGCCCTCAATAGAAATCACTTGCATGGGGACCTTAGTTACCTTTGGTTAGAGCTCCCTTCTCATGTGAAAAAGGTTAGGAAAGGCTTCAGTGTAGTTTCAATGTTACCATGGTAACATTGCATGAGGTAAAAGCAGAATCAGGGAGCCAGTAACAGACCAGTTTCAGCATTATTGAGCCATCATAAGTGCAACACAGACCTCTTTTCTGCAAAGTGAAATGCCTATTGAAAGGCGTCACTAAGGAATCAAGTAAAAGAGTTAAGGGTAGACCTCCCATCGCATATATATAACATTATGTATTATTAATTAGGCTAAAGCCTAATATTAGTGACTCAATTGGAGCAGATTCGTGGAGTCCAAACAGGCAAAGTACGAGGTGCACCCCTATGGTCTGCGCCACATCAGGTAAGTATACATATATAAAGTTGATGGGGCACACTCAAGGAATACTTAAGTTTATAACTTATTCAGGTGCTGAAAAAAACAAATACACACAACATTTTGGGTGGTTGAACACCTGAGGAAGGGGGTTCAACCTCCCAAAACATGTGTGTGTATTTGGTTTTTTTCAGCACCTGAATAAATTATAAACGTTAGTATTGCTTAAGTGTGCCCCATCAACTTTATATATAATATTAGCGACTCCCTTTCTATTCAACAGGAACTGATTTAGGAATATTTTTTTTTTGTGAAAAAGTTATTGTAAAAAAAATAAATAAAAAGCCCTTGTAAATGACCAGGGGGTTAAGGGGTGAGGCTTAGGCATTCTAGCAGTGAGGCTTGGCTAGATAAAGGAGGGCTACAGCCCAGACACTGCATGGGGGGTCACTAGTGCGGCCCCAGCGTGGCTCAGTTTGGGCACCCCGACCTATGTGGTATTGGCATTATTTTCTCGAATATGATTAATAAAACTGTTAAAAAAAAAAACTTTTATTTTTGGCAGCCATTGTTGACCAACCATACAAATACCACATTCCTTCAATATGTAACTAGTCTTATTTTCAGGTGAACTGTCAGTGCATGGTGACAAAAACTACTTATGTCTGTAATTTCCTAGCAGTTCAATCAAACCACAAACTCTGCCGTTGGTCTTGTTGGTTAATCTCTTTAGTTAATTACAAAAAATTACCTTTGGATTTAATGCCAACATATAAAACTACTGGGCGTATTGATCATATTTATACGGAATATTTAGCTGTAAGATAAATGTCAGATCTACAGCAATTTACCAACATTTTTCAAGCTTCTGTCTCTGTCCCAGCTGAACAGATAACAACTTAATCTCTACAGCAAATGAGGGCAAGACAGAACTCCAGCTGCTATACCGTGATGCCTGCATTATGCTGCAATATTTTTTACTTTCTGTACTTATTCTACAGCAAATATTATAACAGTATACAAGGCAGCCGGGTTGTAATTGATAGCTGGGAGCACCAGATGGTAAAGATCTAAAAAAATGTTTTACCTTGAACCTGTGATATATATGTTTCTAAATGTCTGCTTCTACTTGACTCTGACACATTACCATACCTGCAAAGGAACAGACGGCTGCTGATTACTGGAAACAGACAAGATTTCATTTGCAGATATCATTACCAAATCACCAGCTCAATTATGGCAGACTACCTGTTTCAAGGGAATGTGCTTGAAATACAAGGTGCAGTAAAATATAATAGAACCTGGTGAAACGTAGCAAAATGGAAGGCACTTTAGCACATAAAATGACATAGTAATGCTACTAATTATTTTTAAATAAGTTAGCTACACAAAACAATACTAGCAAGTTAGCTACACAAAACAATACTAGCAGTACTAGCCTGTTAACAAGCCTTTACACATACCACATAAAACTGGCATCACAAGAGAAACAGATCTTAGACTCTTTCCACCCCACAGTTAAGACCTGTTATAGTTTTTTAAAGAAAGACAGGTAGTATTTTTAAATCGAGAATGTATGAATGCCAACATTCTCTCTATTGGTTGCAGACTGCAGTACACTATGCAAACGCACAACGTAAGGCAAACATTGCACTTGGGATATAGTGCAATGTTTCCCTGTGTTTTGCATTGATGGTGCCATTAATGCAATTTTTTTTTTTTTTATTGAAAGCTCAGGGTAGTGCTTTCTGTGATCAGTCACCAAGTGCAGAAAATGTGCAAGTGGTTTGGGATCCATCTGCCTCCCCCTTATGCCCATAGCTGTTAAGCCGTAGGGCTAGGGGAAGGCTACATTTGTCCCTTCGGCCGGTAGGCGTCAGAAACCACCATACTTACCCTCCCTTTCTGCTCCCAGCTGCCACCAGGAAGCTTCCAGGGGGGGTTCACATGGGAAGAGCCTGAAGGTCCCGAAAAGGACCCAGGCAATCCCGCCACATACGTGAAACAAACAATACAAAAAACACAAAATAAGTGCCTGTGTGTTTAAGTGCTAGTGTTTAATAAATAAGGGAGGGGGTGAATTTAATAAAAGTGCGACCAAATTATAGACCCGAGCCTTTCGGCTCGAGGTAAAAAAAAATTTCTGCCATAGCCGAAGCTATGGCAGGAAAGTGAATGGAGTGCTATGCACACGTGCTCCCAGTGCACAGTAGTGCTGGAGGGAAGCCCGAGCTTTCACCCCCCCCATGCCTCAAGGCTTCGACCATGCTCCGTATCATCTCAGAACCAGGCGGGAGCTTGGAGGGCGATGAGACACCCCCCTCTCAACCATGCACTGGCCAGGATTGGATACTTCACACAGTCTTATTCCAAAAGACAGGGAAGTGACGCTTCCAGCTTTAGGCCTTGATCAAATAATGTGTAGCGTGCAGACCCATTCTTACAGTAGTACTAAGGCGTCCGCCTGCCTGCATCATAGAGGTATCCCCTGTTCCCACTGATAAGAACAGATACTACACTTGATCTTAGCCAAAAGGCTGAGAAGCGATTAATGCAATGGTACAGTAACTCTATGCATTCCAACATGCAGCAAAAACCACAAGTGTGAACGACAGCAAGTGTGAATGAAGCCTTACTTACTTAATGCTACCAGTTCCACCTTTGATACAGGCACAGGACATTAATAATGCTCTTTTTACATAGAACATTAGGAAGGAAAAGGGAATACATTTATTATGTTACATACCCTATAGCTCAGTGGCAAATCCTCCAGACATGCTGGTTAAACTTTGTACCTAAAACATTACTCTTGTGAGCTCATATCCTGCAAAACACCACATGTCACATTACCCTAGTCAAATGACTAGTGGGACATTTTGTGGTAATTGTTTTCAATGAGACAAATTCCTGTAATCATTCATCATACCTGGAAGGAAGTTATGTGTTTATGAACCAAAACCCTGAATGGGCAAGTTTTAGGGAGATAATTAAAGTCTATGAAGTACTTCAAAGTGGATTGCATTCTAGTTTATTGGAATGTCAGGGGGTTTAATGTCTCTGCCTTTGTTTTTGGAAGTGCCACTGCAAGAAAAATACCTGAAATCCTTGTACCTTTAACATATGCAACATAAGTAATAAGTACAGATGGCCGAACTTCATAAAGTTCAGTCCATTTTCGAACTTTCGAACTTAAAAAGTTTGAAAGTTCGCATTCTGACCCATTAAAATCAATGAGAGAGTAATAGTTCGAAAAGTCCGGATGATTTACAGCTAAAAAATGGTAACTTACTGTAAATGGCTGTGGCACCTGGGAAATGGTCTGGCGAACATGACACTATCACCAAAACTTGTTAAAACACTTCTTAAACACGAGTGGGCAATTGTCGGGTTTTGCGCAATCTATATTTGAGGATTACCGAATGATACTTTAGAAGGTTACCGAAATCGAACGATACTTTTGAGGATTACCGAAATGGAATGATACTTTCGAGGGTTACTGAAAACAAACGGTACTTTCGCGGGTTAGCGAACGATACATTTGAGGGTTAGCGAAAATGATCCATATATTGGAGGGTTATGGTAAACGAAGTATACTTTCGAGGGTTAGCGAGCTATACATTCTAGGGTTAGCAAACAATACAATCTAGGGTTAGCGAAAACGATCCGTACATTCAGGGGTTATGGTAAATAAACAATACTTTCGAGGGTTAGCGAGCTATACATTCTAGGGTTAGCGAACGGTCCGTAAATTCAATAATTATCGCATTTTCGCTAATTATTAAAAATACAGCTGCGAGTCCAGAAAAACTAACTAGTTCGAACCCAAACTATTTTGAATAGTTTGAGTTCGTCCGAACTCATAAAGTTCGCCTCGAACTCGGGATGGAGTTCGGTTTGGTGTCCATCTCTAGAAATAAGTTCCGTAAATAAATAGTGTTCCCATGTGTAAATGAGGAAAATGCAAGGGCCCTCTCATTTGCAGAATATAAACATTGCTGTTTCTTTTGTTATTGAGATATGTAGAATCTATGCAGCATGACAAAGCAGCTCCTATGGCACAAAGAAAGTAGATACTGTCAGTTCAGTCACATGAGCACCAGGAAATGATATTTCTTTCATTAAACTGGAGAAGAAAAACTCCTTTTTGGCACTTCTCAGCTTATTGTGTTCAGACACATACACAAAGGTTTTCTATGGAAGAATACCTTTAAGTCTTTCATTTGCTAATATTGCAGTACAGAATATATATTTCAGATCCACAGAACAAATGGGAAGACTTTAAATGAACAATTTCTTAAGGTGGCCACACACATGCAATAACCATCGCATGTATAATGACAGATTCCAGTGGTGGTATCCACATACATGTACCTGACAGTCCTCTCATGCACTGGATGGAGATCGGTCAGCTTTGAGCTCATTCGTGGCTCCCCCTACGTAAAGTAAAAGGAGCCAATACAGAGCATCTGCATTACTTATGGCAGTAGTTTGTTGGCATTGTGGAAGATAATATTTGTCCCTCACACCTTACCAATATCAGCCAATATCATTTGGCTAATGATGTATGGCAGGCTTTACACAAACAACATGTCTTTTACCTAAATTATGATATGTATATTTATACCACGTAATGTACAGTATCATTTAAAAGGGAAAAAAATCATATATCCATTTATCTGGTATTTACCCTATAATATATATACAGGAGTGTCTGTATGTTTTCAGTGGTTTTATTCCATTTTTCCAGTTTAGTAGAAAGGCCTTTTACTTTTTTCCCAAACTAAATGTGCTGCAAGGCTAATCTCTTCTTTTCCAAGTATATAAATACCTTTTTAGAAGGTTCGTACTTACATCCGATGTGTGCACCAAGCAACAACCCCCGACGACAATGCATTCGTGCCAGTCGGATCGATGAACGACCCCCGAACAAAAGAATACACACGCGCGATTCTCAGCCGAAACGGCGGTTCACTGCCCAAATGCATCGTCCAAATTGGCACCGAGCAACCGAGCAAACCTTTAGAATATGACTAAAATCATCAGCGTACACAGCAAACATTATATTATTTAACATTTCTAGTTTGGCCTTATGTTAGGAATTGGTTTAAATAGATCAGGAAATTCACACCTCATCACTCTGTGGAGTCTGCTTTGTCATGAAAGAATGCCCTATCACCTGCAATCTGAAACGGCTGTACTGGTGTATCTTGGAAGCTTTTCAAAGCAGTTTTTTTTCCCCATCTGTTGTTGCTTTCTAACCACATGTAATGTGGTTTTTTTTTCAATGCTGCCTTTTATCTAATGCAATATAACTCTGTTGATCAACAGGTTTGTACAGTGTGCCATGTCGAATCAGAAATCTAAAAAATGGGGATACAATGGTGTTCAGACAAAAGCAATCAATAATTGCATGTAGAATTCAGTCTTGTCTTGATTTCATCTTAAATGTTAAATGACTGCATGTGACCTGAGCTTGTTTCAACTAGGTGAAGAAATAAAAAAATAATAATGTCATGTTGCAGCTGATGAACTGCGTCTGAGTCACATGGATGGATGTTATTTATTTAAATGTAGATAAATTGGCTGTTGACATGCAACTGCCCAGACAGGACCAGTCTGGAAACCCAAAACTCCAAGTTCATTACTAATATTGTTATTCATATCGCTGTTACACCTGAATCACCTGAATCTAATGTATTAAAAAGGTTTTTATTAGGAATCTAATTTACTCAGTGTTCAATACACAGTCCTTATGCTAAAACATTTCTTGCTTTAATAAAATAAAACATATTCAGGGAGATTCAACAAAAGTTCTAATCGTTAACAATGGTGCTAATTTTTCCCCAACCAATCAAATCTTATTTAGCATTTGAAAGCTAAAATCTGATTGGTTGGGGCAAAATTAGCACCATTTTTAACAATAAGAACTTTTAGTTTAGTTATGTCTAAAAAGGGAGTTGGCCAAAGAAAAACAATAATTTATGAAGTTATTGCTGGAATTTAAATCATCAATAAATTTATTGTAGCTTGTCCACTGTGCTTCTGGGAAAGACTTCTGGATTGAGAGTGCGCGTTCTATAACCTACAGAATGCTTTTTTGCTAGCCTTACATAAGAATTTATACCTCTTGATATTCCCTGCTGTTGACATTCGTGAGTTGACATTTCAGGTTCTGTTATGGTCCTTCTTCTTCCCAGAATGCACACTAACGTGGAATGTAACTAGCAGTCATTTCTACTGATTGGCTGTTGGATGGGTCAAACATGCTCAGATCTCTGGGTCAAGGATAACGGTCTCCATTAGGGCTCTACAAACAGGAAGTCAGAATTTCAGAATCATTTATTTATACACAGACAAAATGCTGAATGAGCAGGTTAAGGTCATTAGGATCGAAAAATACTGCTCTTCTTTGTTAAAAGTATATAGCACTGAATGTCCCTTTTAAGGTTTAAAGAGGAGAGTCAATGAAAAATATTATTATTTAAAGGGCCTGTTCAGTGGAAAAAAAAACATTTGATACAAATGCAGAGCACCCCCCAAACCCCACTTTCACATTATAATGAAATGCCAACGACCTGGTCACTGTCAGGTAAGCCCTATCAGGGGCATCTTTGGCATTTCATTATAATGCAAAATTTTCTATCAATTTTTTTTTTCACTGGGTATGCCCTTTAATTTTCTGTATTACTACATATGTTCTACATATTCTGCATATTATATTATTTGTGTCCTTTCTCTTCCCTGGATGCACTCTTCCTTTCCACTGATTGGCTGTTTGATGGCTTAAACATGCTTAGATTTCTACTGAGCAACTAAATCAACCCAGAGAAAGAGATCATCATGAAAACTATTCTACAAACAGGAAGTCAGTACTTTGGAAGTGTTTATTTATGTCCCCCCAAAAAATCTGGATTGTCAGTTTATGGTTTTTGAAATGAGAAATGAGAAACCCATGGTTAAGTGTGCTTAAGCAGAAAAGTGTCTTGGACTAAAATAAAGTTTGTTTTTATTATTACTAGTTCCAGTACAAGGGGTAATTGAGATAGGAATTCACCAAAATTGGTTTTATGGGCCACTTAGGAAGACTGGAGAATTAATGAGTTGAGAAGATATCAATTTCAAATTTAAGGTGGGAATAGAGTAATTTTTCTATCTGGTAGTAAGGATTTATATAGATTTTCTTATGAGGACAGTCTTGGCACTAGTATTAATGCAAATTTGTAATCCCACAGAAGCCAACCTAGAAAGACTATCAGACGATGCTGATACCCTGCCATGAATAGTAGCTTGGGCAACCTATAAATATGGAGATGGACAAGAGAGGGTTTTTTTCCACTGGAGTTTTTGCTAATTTAAATGTATTAAAGTATTTTTTACAATTAGAAACATGTCACGCAAGTGTTGAAAGGGGGAATGTGACATGATTGGCCGATAATCAGTAGAATGTGCCCCAACGAGGTTGAGTGCTGAAACTAATAGATCATATCTGAAGACACGTGGACATCTTTTAAGATTGTAAGAAAAGGAGTTTCATCTTAGGTTTCTTTACAGGTTTCTTTACAGTGAGAATGGTGAAACTGTGGAATTGTCTTCCAGCAGATGTGGCAATGGCAAGTTCATTGAATAGCTTTAAAAATGGGCTGGATAAGTTTCTAAAACTAAAAAATATTGAGAATTACTGGTATTAATACATATACTGTAGATCTGGTTGGTACAAGGATACTATATAATATTGAGAATTACTGGTATTAATACAATTACTGTAGTTCTGGTTGGTACGGTGATACTATATAATATTGAGAATTACTGGTATTAATACATATGTCTTTATTCAACAGGGAGAGCAGGAATAGCAAGTCCTACTTCCCCTGTCATTATGAAAGAAATCATTTCTGGTTATAGTTATCCTTTAAGGATGCCAACTTTATTAAAGGACACAGAAAATTACTTTATTGCAAATGTTCTTATAATAATAAACTACATTAGAGTTCATTCTGCAAACAAATAAGTCAGTATAATGGTACATTACATATAAATGGGTAAAAACCCATTTAAAAAACCCATGTTTTCTCTTTATTGCCAGCGGGAAACTAAGAATCACTGGCCCCCCAGCAAAACTACGATGGGCCCCTATCCATGCTTCATCCACAGTGGTTTTCTGGGAGGATGCTATATCTTTCATAGGAAAAATAAGAAGATAGGGCTCTCTTGGCTCCCGCCCCCTGCTTCCCTAGTAGTGATGCCCCTGTTTATAGCCCTTTAATATTATTATAGTTTATTTAGTTTGGCACCATCGGTTTCTGATATGACAATAGGCTCCACAATCCTTGCATTTGTCATTTTCAAAAAGCTTCTTGAATCACGTTAATGTTTACTCCCACTTAACAAAATCATTCATAACACCGAAGTATCAGCACTTAACTGTCTACTGCTTTCGTTCTATGTTTGCATTGTTAATGAGTAGACATCGTTTAAAGTTCTTAGTAATTACAGTAATGCCATCCATAGGTTTTGCCTGGATGTCTATTTACATTGGGATATGATGTGCTAATTGAAAAATTCTACTACCAGCTATTATTTATGTTACGTAGAGTGTGATAAATAAAAAGATGATGAAAGTAATCATTCCTGCCTGCATTGTAAATATCATTCCAAATGGCTAATTAGAATGTACAGCAATTGTGTAAGCTTTCTTAGCTATTGCCCAAATGAATGAAAAAAACCTTGCTACCCAAGGTAATATTAATTACTTTTATAAATATGTTAGGCCACTTTAAAAATTGGTAAAACAGACACCAGTAGTGCAAAATTAATTTAGTTTTAATGTAACAATTTAATTAATTAATTCATTCATTCATTTGTTCATTTGTCCATTATTTAATTAATTAATTCATTCATTCATTAATCAGATAGAGCAGTAGGTAATTGAAAAATCTAAGGAAGCATGTAAAAAAAACAATAAAGAATTAAATGTACTCCAATCTAATTGCAGTCAGTGCAGTCCATTAATTATTTTTCTGTCTCCCCCAATCAGTTGCTGATCTGGTAACCCTTGCAATAAATCAAGCATTTAATGTCTCCCAGAGGTTACAGTAATAAAAGACCTCATCCCTACTGGGATATGGATCTTTATATTCATATTCACTGCTCAGCCTGGTACATTTTACCCATGGGATAGCTGACTTTTCTTTATTTTCCCTGTAACATGTAATCTGCTTTCAAACAGTCTCTGAGAATTGTCAAATACTGTACATGTCATTCAAGGGGTAAGACTAGAACAGAATGCACCCATTACAATTCCCCATTTGAGGAAGGACCCCTGGTCCGAAACATGTCATGTGTGAATAAAGATTGCTGAATTGAGATATCTTTGGAGTCTCCTCATTTCTGGATCTGCCCACAACTACTCACCTTATTACAATTCCCCATTAGTTACGTATTGAGTAACTTAACGTGGGGTTGTATCGGGTCTATAAAAGATCGCATCTTTCTTTTCTGCGATCCCGTGATGCAATAATTGCATTTACATCCAGTATTGCATCAGGATCGCAGAAAGGTAAGACCCTGGTGTAAGCGTTACTGAATCTCCCTCCATGTTTTTCACGTCGGGCAGGCTTCAATCAATTTAAAAGTTTAAAGGTTGGTAGTCTGTCTGATGTGAAAATTGGAAGGTGTGTACTCTGTCCTTAACAGACTGGGTGATCAGAAAAGGTGTCACCAATGGGCAATCCTTAGGGTAGGTGGTCACTCCAGATACTGTCAAGGCTATTTATGGAGAGCTGCAATCTCTCTCCCCTGCAGCCCTTCTGTATATTTAATTTGGCATTTGCACATCTCTAAATAGCTGTTTATTGGCTGTGAAATGTCCCTGCTCCTTTGCTATTTGCAGTCTGGGGGACTGTTCCGAAACCAACGCAACCACTACAAACTCCATCATAAAGTCACGCTAATTTTTTTTAATAGGTTAGTGTGACTTTAAGACCGGATTTATTCTTTTTTGCGTTGCCGGTTTCTGTAAAGTGCCCCACGTGTGTATTCACTTTCATAAAGGAAACCAAACTATATCCAAATAATAGTCCAAAACAAACAAAAAACATCTGTTCCTAAAATCACTGATAATAACAATATTGCAAATAAAAACCAACTATCCAGACAGAAAAGACCAGCAATACATTTTATGGCTGTGCGACACACCAAATGTTTTATTAAAGAAAAAAGGGGAACTAGCACAAACATGGCAGAGGTTTCTTGAATGAAACACAAGCATTAACTTGCAGTAGGAAATGCCCTGAAGGGAATGAACACCAAATATCTTTGACGCCAACTCCTACAGTTCATGTCTGTGTTTAAAAGTCAAATGGCAGGATTCTACAAATAGCTACATTATTAGCCAAAGGCTCTTCCGTCATTCTGCAGCTCAGGTAATTCATAAGAGTGAGATAGGCTTCACTATGGCCCTTATCATACAATCTCACTGTGCATAGGGAGAAAAATGATATTATTTATGTTCTCAAGTGACAGTACTTCATTACTTTGCTTGTTTTAAACAATTTTTCAGTCTTCTCTATTTTAACACTCTCAACAGGGGTTTTCATAGTTAAGTAATTGATGGGCTGAAATTTAGTGCGTACGTAAGGGGCACTTAGAAAGAAGAGTACCCTACATGGATGGTTGACATCTGACCGTTTACAATTTGTGATAAGATTCTCTTTCTGAACCAGCACATTCCCATTTCATGTCGTTTTTATCAGTTTCATTTCTACTGTACTCGTATAAGAACAATTTTACTTCTGTGTAAGCAACATCACCTAGAATAATATATACCATGACAAAGAATGCTATCCATGGATGTATATAGTTTTTAATGAATATTTACTATTATATTAATGAATATATGAATATATTCTATGCAGAGTACTTAGAAGGTTATGTTAAAATTATATAAGGGATAATGCAATTATAATGTAAAAGGGTGCATTATTTCTTATAATACAGTATCTGATTCCTTCACCCCATTTGTATTTTAAATTCTAACCTTGTCCCTATTCCCACTTTAATTTAAATCCCCATGCTACCTTCTGTAACTTAAACCCAGTAGAAAGGAACATTCCAGCCCAGCATCTATGCGGTTAAACAAATGTTTGTGGAGGAGAAGAGAGACATTGATTAACAAGTTAGTCATTGTCCAGGCATGAACACTGAAATGGGTGGAGTGGTGGGATATAAGAAATATAAAAAAAGAGTCACTTAGTGACATAGCTGAGTGATTTTTATAAGGATATATACCACTGCAGCTCCCATTATAAAATATCACACTTATGTATTATAATAGGTTATTATTATACAATGCTCCTATTGGTAAACATGGCTGCAGGTTAGTCCCTTGCTGCAAAGAGAATGAAGAATGCATCATATACAGCCAGTGCATCTGCTCTTAATTACCCTTAAAATGGGTACACACAGTACCAATCTTTCAAAGATGTCAGACAGAATCTGTAAGGGCCATTCCAGTTGGTTCCAATGGGATTGCCTGGTAGTTTCTGCCCAAAACGAGGTTTGTGTCAAAACTGAAGTTTGTGTTAAAACTGAAAGTCTCACTGCTGTTCTAATTGTAATAACAATGATAAATAATCTTTTTTTTCTAGTTTAGACTAATGAGACAGCTACTTCCCACATTACATATTGTGCAATCTTCTTCCTGGGCTCCACAGGCTATAGTCATTTTAAGATATGATCACAAGGTTTTCAAAATGATGAAATTATCTTACTTAACAACATCAAACACAACTTGGCTGTAAATCAGCATAGGGCTAGGTAGAAGGAGACAGAAGAACAGCTCATTCCTCGCATTTTCTTGAATGTCTGTCTAACAGGTAAAACCTAAAAGCTTTGCAAGTGACCTAGAAAATATGTTATCCTGGCCTAACTCTGTCATAAGAAAGTAGCTCTGATGTAATCTAAGGCATGTAAAATGTAACATCAGGCAACAGGAAGGCAGCACACAAACATGACCCTGTGTTGTTTATCAGCAAACACCTGCATCTTGCCACAGGATAATCCAATGCATAAAGACGAAGCAACAAACTCCAACAAGAGCCAACAAATGCCCTGTCCCAGGAGTGCAATCAGCATTTAGAGAAAGGGAAGTCAAAGGCATAGGAAGGGACTTGAAGTAATCTAGAGAGAGAATCTCAAGGCTTATTGGTGTAAGCTGGGGGATAAAAGTCCTTCTTGTGCACTTACTTACCTCTTGTCATATACCCACAATTATGAACAAACTTGGCTCATTTTGGTTTATTAAACGAGAGACAATATTCTGACCCAAACCTCTTTGTAGGCTTTAGAAAAAGAAAGATGGTTTATGGGATATACAGAGAGACGTTTATGGTGATATGATGCAAGGCAGTTGGGTGCCTTCTATAAGGGCAATAAAAATGTTTTTCTTTCTTATAGTGTGCTTTTGGGCATCTTATATAATAAACACTTATTCAGAAGGATAATGGAAAATATCAGAGGTTTTTACATAAAAGGGATATTAGAGTTTAAACTATAACATATAAAACACTATTTTCTTATATAGCACAGAGCATGTTATGCAGTGCAATTAGCTCTGAAAAGCTTACAATCTAATTTACCACAACACACAACCTCTGTACCCTACAGGACATGACACAGAGAACTTAAAAACTCCTTGCAGATGGAGCCAGAACAACACTATAAGTTCCTAACCACTGAGCCACCACAAGGCTACTTCAAAATATAGAAATCCAGCCTACAGCATTCTTGTTAAGCAATTTTCCTCCCCTGTTAATATCCATAGCCTGGCGAGGCATGTTGGTATTTGTAGTTTAACATCAGCTGAAGGTAGGATAACTTTGTTTAAACATGCAAAAACTTCAGAGGACGTTTCCCAGATAAACCTTTAAAACTGCAGGCTCCAAATTGTAAAAAAAAAAATAAAGCTTTAAAAATACTTTCCTGCAATGCCTTTAAGTGTTCCGGGTGACACATTCACAGTTTACAATGCATTTCAAGTTTGCACTGAATAAAACAACAAACACAATGAAGAATAAAAGACTACAGACATAAAAGAAGGGGAATAAAATCTTTTCTGTGAAATACAGAATGAAGCAAACAACACGGGCGCCCAATAACATGCAATAGAAAGATATTTTCCAGCACTTTGTTGATGGCTATCTTTTGTTCTCTTCATGGTGCACTTTCACAGATTGTACTTTAATTACCCTGCACTTTGTTCAAAAGAAGATATGAGTTGGCTGGAAGCCAGCGTTGGCTAAGATTCTTCGTGTCACTACTGTGTCTAACAGCATGTACAGAACAATATCCCAATTAGATCTTTAAGTGCTGGAAACATGATATAGCAGCACATTTCCTTTTGAGACCCAGCTATAGGAACTTTTGAAAATAAAGAGCCGGGGTAAACACCGAAACCTTCTGTGAGTCTCTTTCAGATAAAATGTTTTATTGGTAAATGGACTACTTGTAGGGAAAGTGTAGTTTATGTTTTGTTGGAAAGTTCATGCCCTTTAATTTTGTTTAGATTTGATTTATACTTTATTTTCTTATACAGCACTGAAAATATTGAGCAGTATTAATGTGTTACTACAGTGAGTGCAACTTCACTGGAAACAATGCAGTGGCAATTCCAGTGAGTGGCGATTCCAGGATTTCTTTTTGGCAGGGTCTAAGTTTCATTGCTTTGAATTGTCAACATTAATGATAGAATGGGGTGTAATATACACAATAAAAACATTGCAACGTTTTGCAGACGATCCATTCATATGTGTCTGCTTGATTATTCTCTCAAGTACATCGGTTATAATAGGAAATAGCACATTACACTTGCATTATCTGGACAATTCATGAGGAGATGCTCGGGAGCAAGGCAATCTATTCAGGGATTTAGGATCAGTAATTGGGACTTTAACCCCAAGTTTGTGGCAGCTGCACATCTATCGGAAGAGACACTAGCAAAGCCATCTTACCAGAGACTGCGTGGCTGTGCGCACATAATATTTGACACCAGCTGATAGGGGACTTAAATACTTGTGGGTAATTTTCAGCCAGAGACGTGCAGCCTCTGGTAAATATCTTCCAGTAGATTTCCCCCCAACAAGTGTGACTCTGGGTGAATCTCCTTGTATGTGTAATGTGCTAGATCCTACTATACAAAACATAAAGGCCTTGCCCATGTATGTATAATGCGCTAGATCCTTCTATACAAAACATAAAGGCATTGTCTTTCAAGTTGCCACACACAAAGCAGTAAAAAGTAGTTCAGTACATCCAGTGCAGTTCAGTCCATTAATCTGCAAAACTGCAACTGGCGCTTTTTAGAAAACAATTGCAGAAAACATTGGAGATCAGTTATTTTCTAAAAAAAAAAAAGTGGGGGCTTTTTCCAGGGAAAGATGCAACCAATCCTTTGGCTTTTTTACCTCTACCTGTCTACTTCGCTGCTTCCATAAACTGACATACAGTCAGGGAGATTCAATAAAATTTCTTATCATTATAAATGGTGCTAATTTTGCCCAAAAACAATCAGATATTATTTAACATTTGAAAGCTAACATCTGATTGGTTGGGGCAAAATTAGCACCATTTTTAACGATAAGAAGTTTTATTGAATCTCCCTGAATATTTTTTGAAAAAGGAACAAACAGGGAGATTCAATAAAAGTTCTCATCATTAAAAATGGTGCTAATTTTGCCCCAACCAATCAGATCTTATTTAACACTTGAAAGCTAACATCTGATTGGTTGGCACAAAATTAGCACCATTTTTAACGATAAGAACTTTTATTGAATAACCCTGAAAGTTTAAAATATTAACTTTTGGGGAAGATTTAACATCTATCCATGGTGCTGAATTGCTGCCTTATCTTTCCCAGATGTTATCATTTTAGGTTTCATTTTCATTTAAACATTTTCCTTGCAGTCGCTTGCCTTCAAGATAGTCTTCGAAAGATTATATACACCTGCAAATTCATATAAAGTGCAATTCTTTTGTTTTTCATTTAACAAACTACTTTGCATATATTGCAAAGATATAATGAAACATCCCTGTTAGTCAGTATCACTGCGCTGCTTATAATAACAGAAAACAAGGCACATCTCAATATAACGGTAATGCTCCACACAGATCAGTTGCATAGGCATTGATTATTATACAAACAAGAGCAAAATATTGTAGCTTCTGTTCACCTTATATTCTGTTCAATTCAATCTTACTAATGCAGATGTGTTAATAAAGGATTTTCTGTGTACAGTACAAATACCTCTTGTTTTTTTTCATCCTTTGAGAGAAAATACCAAAGGAAATTATTCCCTGTATGTAAATGGGGTATATTGAATGTTCCATAGAAGCCCATGGAAGTGCATGGTAGAGCACAACAGTATCTATTTTGCAATATATTTCAGATAGTTCAACTCCTTGTAATGAGATTTGTACAATATAAAGCCCTTATAAAAGGCCGTAATGGGCCAGATCACTGGATCGACAAGAACTGTATGTATTAAGACCAGTAATTTTCAGAACTGTATGTATTAAGACCAGTAATTTTCAATATATGTGAGTTTTAGAAAATTATGTCTTAAAGCTATTTAATAAACTTAACATTACAACAACTAATAGAAGACAGTTTCATAGATCTCATTGTAAACAAACATTTCCTAACATTTTCTAACCTGATGAAACTTCTTTTCTTTTAATCTTTAAAGGACAACAATACTTACCTCCTCCCCGCTCCTCTTGTTATATGCACGCTCTCTGCTAAGGGTAAGGACTTAATTTGCTAAGTCCTCACCCCTGGGCTGTTATACTGCTGTTATACTTACACAGCGCTGCTCGACTCCCTCGTCAACTTCCGCAATGGGCTCAATAGGAAGACACGCTCCTTGCAGAGCGTATCTTCTTATTGGCCTCGTCACCGACGGAGATGTGGGGGCGGATCTTAGCGAAGCAGTGCCTTGTAAGTATAACAGCGTAAGTGACTTAAGTCCTCACCCTTGGCAGAGAGCGTGCATATAAGAAGAGGAGCGGGGAGAGGGGTAAGTATAATTTGTCCACAAGTCCTTTTGAAATGATGAACATGGTCACAATACCCACTACTAAGCAATTTATAAACATATTAAATAGAAGTGGCCTCAGCACAGAACTCCAAAGCACCCCACCTAGATCTTTAGCCCACATGGCTGAAGTTCTGTTGACAACTACTTTCTGAATGCTATCTGACAACTGTTGCTTGACCTGCATAATTCAGTTAGAGATGGACGAACTTACTGAAGTTAGGTTCGTTTACGAACTTCCAAACTTCAGTTAAAGTTCGGAAGTTCACAAACGATTAAAGTCACTTATCAGCCCATACACACTAGTTCGAAAAGTGTGGATAAATAACAGATAAAATAGCAATGGTAACTTACTGTAAATGACTGTGGCACCTGGGAAATTATCATGCACCTATCACCTATAAAACTTGTTTAAACACTTCTTTCTTCAAGATCGGGCACATGCCAGACTTACAAGTATCTACAAGTTCAGTTTTTTACCAAGTCACTACTACAAGTTTTTACATTTATTCAATTTAACTTACCACTTACCTGTACATACAGGCACCTATTTATTCCAGGTTTTAAGAAAGGTTGGCCAGCCAAGGAGGGTAAAGGAGTGGATGCAATTAGTTGCCAATTTATTTTTTGTCATTGATAAATGTGAGACTAATTTATGTTTTATATTTATCTACGGTTTATGTTTTTGATTTCTACTTGGACAGACTTTTGGGGGTGTTTTATTACTAGGTAGGTAACCCAGGTGGATCCAATACCAAGTGATCAGTAAGGGAGATAACACAGATAATTTGATTTCAGATTTGATTGTACTTGACTAACATTGTGCAATAGTATACCTGGACTGGAGTTTAATAGGTACACATCATCATTTTAGACAATATACTGTAGATGTTGGCTACAAAATGTCTCATTACATGGTAACCGGAGACCTTTAAGTTATTGCATAATTAACATCTGTCCATTTCATTATTTGCTGTTGCTGCAATCAAGAATGTTATTATTGTCTAATTTATTATTGTATAATAATAAAAATGAAATTTGCTTGTCCAGTGAATACAAGAGAACACTGTGTATGGACTGATTGCCCATAATGCAATGTGATGAAATTAGCCTTTACTTTTAATAGCATCTTCATCAATAGCTAAATGCTAGCAACATTTGTTGTCCAGTTGTTAGGCAAGCATCATTTCATTTACACAATAGCAGGGGATTTATAATGTATCCAAGGAGAGATAAGTGGTCCAAACACTCTGCCATTGCTGCAGAAAATAACCACACTAAAAGGAATTAATATTAACCATTTAATATATGTAAATGTTGGTATATTCTTCCAGGGAAGGTAAAGAGAAGTAATGACACAGTGCCGTGTATTCTGTAATGTTAATTGCTAAATATGCTGGAAGCAAAAATGAATAAATAGCAAGGCAATTTAGCCTACCTTAATATATGGAAATTACAAAGAAAAAACAACTTGAGGCATGTAGGATAATATATTACTATAATATAATACAACTAAGAAACAAATCTGTAAATAATGCTTTAACTATGTCCTTTAAATATAATGTGCTATACAAAACTTATTTAAAAGAATGTAATGATTGTTCACTTTTTATTCTGTTACACGATCCAGTATTGTGTAAGTGTTTATAACAGCCTTGGAATAAAATGGAGAAATATTTTCCATCTTGTATGTACAATGGAATTGTGGGACAGTTTATATGTATTATGTATGTACCATTAAAAAAAGTTTCTATCCAATATCATATCTTGACAAAGTATTTCCTCCCTGCTCCCTCGCTTTACAAAACCTTGTTTGTTGCATTAGTTAAACTGACCATTTTTTAAGCACATTGATATTGCGAAAGAAGAAATATCTGTAAAATGTTGGTGGATTTCTCCTGTTGACAGGTGCTAAGATAGAAAATCTGTGATGACCCCTTTTTTCTCAATGTTCATTTATCTCCGAGGTGGTGTCCACTGATAGATTCCTGCTGCATGATTTATGGTAGTAAAACACCACATAGAAATTGTCTTTTGATAAAATTGTTCAAGGATCCTTGTACAATAAATCCTAATCTTTACATATATCCAGCAAGATGTTTTCATTTTTTTTTTCTCGTGCTATAAATAAAGTGTGCCAAATGTAATAATAAATCGGCACATTTAACCACTGGTTCTGGAGGTAGACGATAAAGAAGCAGTGCTGTGTTTACTGTGATGTTGATAGTTGCTAAAACGTTACTACCTCATATTGATGTGAATATTGTGGCTTAGATTAAAATTTCTAACACTATATTGCACTGAAATTCTAATGCTTTTATCTTTTTGGATTCAGACCCAGTGCCTAACGCATAATGTGCTATGTACATAATGGCATTCTGGGATGTGTACCAACAGAAATATAAACAGATCTCAGTAAAATTAGAAATCCACTCAGAAATATAAGGTAATTTTGCAACGTCTTGTTTTGAATGTGGATAATTTCAGTGTTTAAATTCTTTGGTCTATTTTTCTCTGTCTGAAAAGCAACTTTTTCTAGGAAACCTTTAATATTAAAAATTCCCCTTTTTTATTGGATCTTCAGATCTTTAGAATAAAAATGGAAGCGCATTTTACCATGCAATAAAGGCAGTCAATTGAACACCAGGGTCAATCTACTTTAACATCTGTTATTCAGTTGTTTACACTGTGGTTCCTAGATAAAATAAATGAAATATGGCTCTAGATTTGCTATAGAGCTCTGCTATATAATGTACATAGCAAGTCGTGTTTGTGAACATGTTATTCACATATACCACACTCCCAATGACATTGTTACACCTTAACTTCCTATGATATAGTAACTGCCACACAGTCCTTAGTGCATTGCAGGAACCCGGAAGGTAAGTACTGCATCACCAAAATGTTTTATATCAAGTGCAAACTATTGATGGACTGACTTTCACTGTGTCGTTGGTTTCACAAGTTATACCATGTATACAATAGTGCCTTGCATTACATAACACACCAATCGTACAACAATCAATCATGGCTATTTTGTTGTGTGCCAGTCCCATTGGGTTCTTTATTTTAATTTCAAAATCTGGAAAACCCAATTCAAGGCATTTAACTTTTATATATTCCATATATCAAAAGGGACACTATACTGAAAAAATGACTTTGCCTCATCTTAATCTATAATGGAATACATGTAAGTAGCACTTACTCTGATTTGTGCGTGTTGCTGCATGCCTTCGATCCAGCACACAATTTGTTTAGGAACAGTATCCCCCGCCCTCTTTTAACCACTCCCACTTCCACCCAACCTGACTTATTTCTCACAAACCAACTGTCAAACCTGCACACAGGCATTCCAACTATCAAAACTCTGTAACCATTCCAGCAGCTACAGTAATACTACTCACAGAAGAATAGTTTTTGAGAGCAAGGAACTTGATTGACAGCTGAAATAAAAATTTTAGATTGGATATCTAAAGAAATGGGGCAGATCAACAAAAAAATTATACAGTGGTGGTTGAGAAGAATTACATTTTCCAGTTATGGTCAATTTAAAATAACCTATTTTTTTTCAGTATTAATGCCATTTAAGTTATCTGATCTGACCATATAAAGATAGGTGGTGCCGAACTATATGTATTAAAAAAAGTTTATATACTGCATTAATAAATAAATATTTGTGTGTGTGGCACTTTTTATCAGAATTATTTATTCTATTATTTTATCTACAGGAAAACAACAGACCACTGTTTACATGGATATAGGTGCAAATATTTCTGTTCAGATAAACATTCTTAAAGGGCATGTCCACCCCCAAAACTATAATCCCCCCACATTTTACCCCACTATGTAGTGTGATAAAATCTTTACCTCACATCCCAGCTCCATATGGTTCTCCTGTAGTCCCCCCCCAAAGTCCCAAAAACTGCCCACCAGGAGGATAGCAGAGTCCATATAGGACTCTGCCTCCTGTCTCGCCTCTGGGAGAAGTTTGGCATGTGCACTGCAGCCCTTTTCCCCCTCCCTCTCCCTCCCGTTTTGCGATCCCTCCCCCTACCATAGAAACCCTTGGCCATGTATTAGTATTTCTTTCCCCAGTCCCAACCGCTAAAAAACATTTTTAAGAAAGTCCCCAGAACTCTACTTACCTTCCCTCTCTCCCCCGGCATTCTGAGAAGCTAGCAGCTGCATCCGTGATTGGCTGCCTCTCAGCCAATCACGGATGCGGCTGCCGGTCCCGCCCCCTGCTTGCAGTGTCTTGCAAGCAGAAGGCTGGGCAGTGCGTCGGAGGAGAGAGGGAAGGTAAGTAAAGATCTGGGCACTTTCTTAAAACTATTTTATAGCGGTTGGGGCTGGGGGAAGGCATACTATCATAGGTGAAATTTTTTTTATAAGGGTGGACATGCCCTTTAAGGAAATTTTTTTGGATAATTTAATATAAATAATGTAGCACCAAACAGAAACTATAAGGATATTACAAGTCATTGAGGATTTCCGTTTATTACCATATTTACCATATGATACATGCCTCATGCAGGCCATAGAACTCTAAAGTGACTTCTAAAATATGGTGGTACATAGCAATAATATACACGTTTTAATGAGCCCTGCTAAACTAATGATACCATTTTAAAGTGCATAAATAATTAAAAAAGTAAATAAAATTGCCCATCACTGGAAACTATAATTCTTCCAATTACGGTAATAAATGTAACATTTTTTTGTTGATCCATACTATATATCTATAGATATGCAGTTTGTAGTATCTTTTATTTCAGCTGACAATCAAGTGCTTATTATCATAAACTCTTCTGTGGTGTGCAGTTTTGCTGTAACTGTAATGTTGCCAGTTGGTATGTCTTGCGCATTAACCACCCTCCACCCCCCACCCACAAAGACTAAGCAAACTCTTTGTTTTAAACAGGAATTATTTTAGAGCTTGAAAGAGTTTGAAACTCTAAGTACATTTGTTTTACCTTTTGCTTGCATTCAATGTCTTGCTATAAGCTGTACTATTTTGCAGAAGTTTTTCATCATAGGCCTATTGTTAGATATAAAGTACACACTGTATTTCCCACAAACATTTAGTATGTACAGCACTCCTGGATTGACACATTCACAGGGAGATATATTTGTTTGCTAATAAACACAAAAGTCACTGCATAGTGTGCAACTCTTCCTTTATTAGATATAAAGTTCTCACATTGAGCCAATTTCTAAATAGCTTCTATTAGGGTTTCTGCATACAGGAAGTCAGTATTTCGGATGGATTTATTTATGAACAGACAAAATGATAGATGGACGGTTAAGGTAATTGGAATTGCCAAATACTGCCACTGAGCATGTGAGAAATTACAATGGGGTGAATGTTCAAACTTCCTGCTTCCAGTAGGTTGAGTGACATCACCAGACCTCTGCCCCACCATCCACCCCGGGGGAGAAGCATGCTCAGTTAAGACCTAATGCTTGGGAAATCAGTAAGTACCTGGGGAAAAAATTGACAGTTGAGAAGGGGAGCATATTAATGCAGACAGAGGCTGGTCACATGACTGCAAGCTGGTCACATGGCTGAAAACAGGAAGTGTTCAAGCAGGAAGTAATATTGATGAACCTTTCCAGCAACAACTTCTCACAAGTTTTATCTAGAGATGTGATTTAGGTTTTATTTTGAAGGTACGATGGAAGGCTTACCATACAATCCTTACTAGAGATGTTCAAAACTGTTGAGTTTCGTTCTGTTTTCGAATTTTTTAAAATTTCTAAATTTGAAAAACAAACCCATAGAAGTCTATGAGAGAAAAAAAGTTTCTGTCAACTTTGAGGGACAAATAGTAATAGTAGGTTACTGTAAATGACATAGAGGACATGGAGCAAGGTCTGAGGAACCCGTAAATATAACCAAAACTTATTTTAAAACTATCTTTGCTCATGATTGGGCTGTTTTGGAGCTTCTGCATTCTATTTCGAGAGTTACAGAAATCAATCATTACTTTCGAGGGTTATTTCGATAATTGTCTATTTTCGATTTTCAATAATTGTCTATTTGATCGCGTTTTCAATTAATTTTAAAAACAGAAAATTCGGAAAATCCGGGTTTTGTGAAATTCGGGAGTTCCGAACGTTTCATGGGGACTTCGTAATCCTCAGATTCGATTCGAAACCGGGCTCTATTCGAACCCACATTACATCTCTAATCCTTACTAGTTTGGAGGAATTCAAGACTAGAGATGAGATCCGGTTTGGACACAAAGCCGGATCCGACATGGAACCCCTCCGTTTCCGAAATCTGAATGATCTGTCTGAATCCGGACGGATCCTCAGGATTTCAGGACTTCGAAAGACATTTTCGATAATTTTCAAATGTACGGGGCTATTTTTGATAATTTTTAAAAAATAGCCTGGAATGTTCGAAATCTCGATCGGAGACCATTTTCGAGTTTCTGATCGTATTTTTGAAAATCGAACGTTTGAAAATTTCCGAAAATACGATTGGAAACTCAAAAATGGTCTTGGGTCGTATTTTCGATACTTTTCAAACGTTCGAAAATAGCCGTAGATTTGAAAATTATCGAAAATTTGTTCCGGATTTCGGATGTTTCGGATTTTCAGATGCGGGAATCCGAAAATGGAATGAAACTAGTGAGTTTCGGCCATCTCTATTCAAGACCACAGTTACCCTTCAATATTGCTTTCAGCTTGTGAAATATGTTATGGTTATTGCTAAATTTCAAAGTGTCAGAGTGGCCCACAGCACCTGTGAGCGGGTGGGGCTTAGGCACCCGCAAGTGGGCGGGGCTTAGGCACCCACTTGTGGACGGGGCTTAGGCACCCGCGAGTGGGCGGGGCCATGGCGCCCGTGAGTGGGCGTGGGCCACATGGGGCTGTAAGGGAATGGGCCAAGGGGGGCCTGCAACTGGAGGGACCATGGGGTCCATGAGTGGGAGTGACCAGGGGGGCTGCAAAGGGGAGGAGACACAGGGCAGATTGACTGACAGGTTTCAGAGCAGGAAGCAGGAAGTGCAAGGGACCTGGTGATGCTGCTGCCATATCACACACAAAAATGTAAATATCTTCAAAACTCTGCAAAATAAACAATGGAAATAAATTGCAAAAACTCTCATGAGAGCAATTCCTATCAATTTACCTAAAGTAATTTTTGGACCACAGTTCCTCTTTAAGAGCTGCTCACTGGGGGTCCCAGTTCGAGCTGTGGAACCCCCAACAAAGGCACTTATCAGTCCCGCAAGGGCCCTTACAAGGGCCAGAGAGGGAGGTCCCGGTTTTAGCTGCGGGACCCCTTAAGCCCCAAAGGGCCCTTGTCAGGGCCACAAGGGCACTTATAAGTGCCGCAAGGGCCCTGATAAGTGCCGGGTAGGGGGGTCCCGGTTCGAGCTGCAGGACCCCTTAAGCCCCAAAAGGCCCTTGTCAGGGCCACAAAGGTTCTTGTAAGGATCCAGGAGGGGGTCCCAGTTTCAAGCTGCGAGACCCCAGAACTCCGGCCGGGTTGTTGGCCGTTCGGCAATTCGGCCGATTTCGGGAATCTCTGGCCGTTCGGGGAATTTCGGAAGCAGCCATTTGAGTTTTGGTGAACGTTCGATAATCCTCGAACGTTCAAGGATTATCAGAAAGCAGCATGCGGAAACCGGAAGTAGCGCACGTGTGCACTATGTCCGTTTTTTATGCTTTTCCCCGTGCACGGACTTGTTCCGCAGATCATCTCCCAGGTCCCAGGGGCCTGTAAGGTTTACACTGCAATATTTCGGAAAGTTCATTCGAACTTTCTGAACTATTTACCCCCCATTGACTTTAATGTGTCCATTTTCGGACTTTCGAACCTTCAAACTTTTTTAGAAGTAACCCATCAGTTATTTCCTGTTCTGCATCTCTACATTTATTTTGTTTTTATTATGTAAATAATACCTTGTAGAAGTTCTTGTATTATTGCAGGGGACACATATGGTTAATGCACCATTGACACTAGCATAATGAAACCTCATTCCCCTTATTCCTGAGGAAGGGTGGATACGTCCCCCCGAAATATTGGATTGGCTCCCAAGCTGGTGCTACAGTAAGTACAATGTCATTGTTTCTATTTACTAGACCCTCAATAGAAAAACTACTGGTGTTACCCAAACAGAGATCACATAGATACACATAGTCTGCTAAACCCTGGATAAATAAAAGCAATTAGTTCAAATAAGAAATATAATACATACAAAAAATAGAATTCTAGTGCACAACCAATTCTAATTGCATATTGGCTACCTCTTTTTTGTATGTATTATATTTTTGGTCTCTAGTTGCACTTTAATATGGATGTACAACAGCCCAATTTTCTATATATTGTGTGTTACATTGAAGGTTTGACCAAGCCTTCTGGGAAATTGTACTCCACCCAGAGTTAGGTCATGTGCTCGTTTGAGTAAAGTACTTTAAACTAGAGAGTCAGCTTCAAGCATCCAGGCCACACAGGAGAAGCTGTCAGCTCATTCAGCCAAAAAGGCAAGTACCAGTAGGTTAGGACCCAGTTAAAGAAAGCTACCTTGACGTGGTGACTGGGCGTAAAATAATTTGGCCAACTTATTGAACTAATTGCTTTTATTTATCCAGGGTTTAGCAGACTGTTTGTAGTAGCAACCTTATGGAGGTAACCAATATGCAATCAGAATTGGTTGTGCACTAGAATTCTATTTTTTGTATGTATTATATTTTTTGGTCTCTAGTTGCACTTTAATATGGATGTACAACAGCCCAATTTTCTATATATTAAGAGATCACATAAAGTAAGACAGTTATTTATTGACAGGAATATTTCATACAATACAATATCCAACAATATAAATCATACAATAATAACTAATACAAAATAATCCTATGAGATGGACAACAGTGACATATATAGACATAGATCCATCTTTGCTGTAAACCCCATGTCTTACTTTACAGACATGTGCATACTCATAATATACAAGGATTGTGGAAGCACTCCAATTAGGCTAATTTACAACTACATTTAGCGGAAGTGCTACTGATCTGGTCAAACATTTATACACAGAAAGGATAATCAATGCATATTCCTAGGCCCCATACAATATCATATTATCTGCACACTGGCATACATTATAAACAAAGGGGTTTTAGTATACATTACTGTGATCACATGAATGAAAAGCCTTCCAACCATGTCAAGGTAACCCAGGGCCGGATTTACACCTCAGGAGCCTGTAGGCTCAAAGAGCCTGGCTCCCTTAGCCCAACCCCGAAACACAGACCCCACACCTAAACCACACCTACTTTCTCTTTTAGGTGGAAAAATAGATTATAAAGGGATTGGATTGGTGGGAGGAGATTGACAGCTGGAGGAGATTGACAGCTGTCCCTCCAACCTCAGTCGCCTACTGTGCCTTATGGTAAATCCAGCCCTGAGGTAAGCCCAGTCTGGAAGGTCCTAACTTCTAACGTTTTTTACTTCAATTACCATTAGCAAACATTTGCTTTTCTCGTAGTTTTGCACTGGATCCATATAACAGGCTCTCACTTCCCCCCAGCCCTTTGGCTTTTTAAAATGAGGGAAGAGGCCATCCATCCAGGGCATGTTGGGGGTGCTATTACCACATGGAAGCTTGACCAGGCTTCCCAATAAATACATACAATACAAGGATTGTGGAAGCACTCCAATTAGGCTAATTTACAACTTCATTTAGCGGAAGTGCTACTGATCTGGTCAATATCCTACAACATAAATCATCCTATATAACAAAAGCCCATGTGTGCGTCCCTGAGAACGTGTGTGGTCTCTTGGCTCCTGCACATGTGCGTGCAATAATTGACGAAGTGCCGAAATGGAAATGGCAGAGGAGTTTGTGTGCTTTACCGAATGTTCGGAAAGTGTGTGTGGTTATATATAGTGTGTGTGGTTATATATACAGTGTGTGTGTGTGGTTATATATAATGTGTGTGGTTATATATACAGTGTGTGTGTGTGGTTATATATAATGTGTGTGGTTATATATACAGTGTGTGTGTGGTTATATATACAGTGTGTGGGTATGTGAGTTCATGAACTATTATCATTACACTTGACATTATACGAGATTGTTAACACGGTCTGTACAGACTGAATCTACTTTCCAAACACCGTCACTATTAATATCCACCAATAAATATCACAACAAACTGCACAGTTGCCAATAGTCCCGGATTTACCGGGACAACCCTGGTTCTAGGTAGCAGTCCCGTTATACTTAACTCCCGGGAAGAGTCAGATCTGGGCCGAACCGGAACACTATACCTTTAGAATGAAATGCTCCTGGTATCACGGCCGTAACCTGGCAAGTTGCGCTAGATCATATAATGTAGACACGTCGTTGAAGCTTGCTGCCCTCTATGTGCGGCAACACGTCCCTGCGCGCACGCACGCAGTGGGAGGGGGTACAGGAGACTACTGAGCAAGAGAGAGGCCTGTCTGCGGCTGCGCATTGAGTCTCCTGGCGATGCTGAAGTTGGAGGGAGAGAGTCAGTGTGAGACACAGTGTCAGTCACTGTAAGTTGAGCTCAGCTGTGTTTCATGTTACTGAACAATTGCTGTATACAGTATGTATATGTCTGAATGGGGACTCAGCCTAAAAGGCAGGTTCCCTTTCTCTAAACACTACATTGTATTCAGTGAAATATGCAAGCAATGCTTTAATTCAAACAGAACAAGGGAGCCTTAAGATTTATCCATCCCGCAATAAAGCTGTGGTAGATTTGACTATCGGTCAGTGACAGTCTATGCATGTTCTGTCAGGTGTCAAAGATCTGCCCGACCAGAAACAACCTTTTGTCTTATAGTTGTGGTTCGCACGTGTACGGCGCTTCAGTAAATGTTTTATTGGGCAAATGCTGAAATGTGTATCACAGATCACTATAATGTTTAAACAACCTGATAAATGTCCATATCTAAAAGTTCTCATACTGTATCTACATAAAATGAATGTATTTACATTGATTGATCAATGGCCATCTTTATTATTATCAGCAGATTTCATTGAATACAATGTAGTGTTTAGAGGAAGGGAACTTGCCTTTTAGGCTGAGTTGGTCCCAAGTGTGGTATAAAAACATGCAATTATGCAGCCAACAAAATACTGGCCTTGGTTGCAAGATTTCTTGGTCATGATGACAAAAATATTATTGACCACTATATTAAAGTATAGCAAGCTGATACTGACTGCTGGCCACCTGAACAATCTCCCTATACAAAGTATTAGAGTCAGAAATGTGTGTAGGGTTTTTAATAGTTAATGAACTCACATAATATGCAGATTTGTATCCTGTCTGTAACCCACACAGGAAAAGACAGGAGTCTGCAGATTTAAGTATGTACCCTCATACTAACATTTTTTACTTACCTCCAGGACCACATCTTCCCCAAACCTGAGACTGTTATACTGTCTCCCCACGGACCCCGAAGCTCAATTTTTCTGATCTCCCCGGTTCTTGCTTCCTCTGCAAACTCAATGGGCTCTGTAATAGCTCACGATGGAATCTGACCGTGAACCGGGCACCTGTACACACACACGCATTAACTCAGGTAGTTGGGAAGAAATCATAATCTTAAGTCTATGGCCGGATTTAAAAACAAATATTTTACTTGTTTTATAAGCATGATTATTATTTCTGTTTACTTTTTCATTGTATGCTTACATATCTTATCTATATATATATACAATGATAAACTTAGAACTTGGTAAACTGGGCTGATATCCAGGCTTGCAGACCTTTTCATTAACTGCTGATAATCTACATTCATTATGTATTTTTTTTTAAATGAGAATTTCTCTTTCCCAGAAAAGTATTGCCAAAAAAAAAATAATAATAATAATTGCAAAATCAGCACTTAAAATTGTATTTTGTTGGTGATATACAGAACAGGAAACAGAAAGTTTTCACATGTTTTCTTAGTCCAGTTGCAAATTCTTAAGGTGGCCATACATATGAACTGTCTCCTAAGGTTTTTGCCACCTGAGCCAAATATTATAATGCCTCCTCTATGTACCACTAGTTGCCATGAAATGCGCCACCGCAACCAGACTTAGGTGTGCATGGCTAAACATTTGCAGGGAGATTCAATAAAAGTTCTTATTGTTAAAAATGGTGCTAATTTTGCCACAACCAATTAGATGTTAGCTTTCAAATGTTAAATAAGATCTAACTAGTTGGGACAAAATTAGCACAATTTTTAACAATGAGAACTTTTATTGAATCTCACAGCATGTCTTTTTAAACTTAACATCACAGCGGCATTTATACAGTTCCTTAAAAAGACAAAAGATTGTTTTGCAAAAGATTTGTAAGCCTGCCACCACGCCAAGGTAGAATCTTTCAGCAGGGCCCTAACTAACCTAACCCTAGCCCTCATGCCTAGCTCACACAGATACATACAGTGGTTGGCAAAAGTATTCGGCATCCCTTAAAGTTTTCCACATTTTGTCACATTACTGCCACAAACATGAATCAATTTTATTGGAATTCCACGTGAAAGACCAATACAAAAAGTGAGAAGTGGAACGAAAATCATACATGATTCCAAATGTTTTTAACAAATCAATAACTGCAAAGTGGGACGTGTGTAATTATTCAGCCCCCTGAGTCAATACTTTGTAGAACCACCTTTTGCTGCAATTACAGCTGCCAGTCTTTTAGGGTATGTTTCTACTAGCTTTGCACATCAAGAGGCTGAAATCCTTTCCCATTCTTCTTTGCAAAACAGCTCCCAGCTCAGTCAGATTAGATGGACAGCGTTTGTGAACAGCATTTTCAGATCTTGCCACAGACTTTCACTGGGCCATTCTAACACATGGATATGTTTTGTTTTAAACCATTCCATTGTTGCCCTGGCTTTATGTTTAGGGTCGTTGTCCTGCTGGTTGGTGAACCTCTGCCCAAGTCTCAAGTCTTTTGCTGACTCCAAGAGGTTTTCCTCCAAGATTGCCCTGTATTTGGCTCCATCCATCTTCCCATCAACTCTGACCAGCTTCCCTGTCTCTGTTGAAGAGAAGCACCCCCAGAGCTTGATGCTACCACCACCATATTTGACAGTGGTGTGTTCTGAGTGATGTGCAGTGTTAGTTTGCCACACATAGCATTTTGCATTTTGGCCAAAAAGTTCAATTTTGGTCTCATCTTACCAGAGCACCTTCTTCCACATGTTTGCTGTGTCCCCCACATGGCTTGTGGCAAACTGCAAATGGGACTTAGGCTTTTATGTTAACAATGGCTTTCTTCTTGCCACTCTTCCATAAAGGGCAACTTTGTGCAGTGCACGACTAATAGTTGTCCTATGGGCAGATTCCCCCACCTGAGCTGTAGATCTCTGCAGCTTGTCCAGTCACCATGGGCCTCTTGACTGCATTTCTGATCAGCGCTCTCCTTGTTCGGCTTGTGAGTTTAGGTGGACTGCCTTGTCTTGGTAGGTTTACATACATACTCCATCCAGTTCTGAATGATCGCTTGAACAGTGCTCCATGGGATGTTCAAGGCTTTGGAAATCTTTTTGTAGCCTAAGCCTGCTTTAAATTTCTCAATAACTTTATCCCTGACCTGTCTGGTGTGTTCTTTGGACTTCATGGTGTTCTTGCTCCCAAGATTCTCTTAGACAACCTCTGAGGCCGTCACAGAGCAGCTGTATTTGTACTGACATTAGATTACACACAGGTCCACTCTATTTAGTCATTAGCACTCATCAGGCAATGTCTATGGGCAACTGACTGCACTCAGACCAAAGGGGGCTCAATAATTACACACACCCCGCTTTGCAGTTATTGATTTGTTAAAAATGTTTGGAATCATGTATGATTTTTGTTCCACTTCTCACGTGTACACCACTTTGTATTGGTCTTTCACGTGGAATTCCAATAAAATTGATTCATGTTTGTGGCAGTAATGTGACAAAATGTGGAAAACTTCAAGGGGGCCGAATACTTTTGCCAACCACTGTATAACATGCCCTAATGCCCAGATCACACAGATAGGTACATATAACATGTCCTAATGCTGAGATCACCCAAACTATGTTAAAAATAAGATGTGCCCATCTCTGAAGACACAGATAATTACCCCACTTACCCTATGATGATCAGTTAGTGCAGAGCTAAGAGGGGGAAAAATAACGGGTCATGCACACATGATTATATTTTCCTTCTGCTCTGCCTGCTGGTTTTCAAAATAAATAAATAAATAAAAGTGAGCTCTACCTGCTGCCTCTCTGATATTTAGCAGGGGCCCTACCCTGAGCATTTTGCTCATATTGCTTCATTACAGAGACACCCTTGTGGTCACCACACTACTTGCATTGCTATCATTATGATATCTGTTTTTACTTCATATGCAAATTTAAGCTAGCCACACACCTATTGTTATTATTATTATGGATTTATATAGCGCCAATATCTTCTGTGGTGCTTTACAATTACATAGTCATACATTACATACATGGTATTACATGTTATACAAAGTCATACATATTACATACACACATAATACATAATATAAGTAAACAAATTGATGAGTTTCTTACAGCAATACAATAGGAGAGAGGACCCTGCCAAAAGAGCTTACAATCTAGAGGACATAGGGGTGAGACATAAGGTGACGGGAATCAGAAGTTGTAAATAGATTGGCAGTGGAGTGTAAAAGGCATGTTAGATCATATTGGGTAGTAAGAGGGGTAATGTCTAGGCCAGGTTATATGCTTGTCTGAAGAGGTTACGTTTGAAGGTATTAAGGGACAGTGAGTGACGGACAGACGGAGGAAGAGAGATCCAGAGCAGAGGGGCAGCACAAGTAAAGTCCTGAATGTGGACATGGGAAGAGGTGACAAGGGTAGATGAGAGGAGGATATTGTTTGCGGAGCGGAGGATGCACCTGGGACAATATTGGATCATATCTGAGATATATGGAGGGGTTGTGTTGGATAGTGCTTTATAGGATAAGGTAAGCAGCTTGAACTGGATCCTTTGAGAGGCATTAGAGAAGCAAGAAGAGAAATGAATGAGCTGGGCAGCAGAGTTGAGGATGGATTGAAGGCAGGCGGTTGTTTGGTAAACCAAACAGGAGTGTGTTGCAGTAGTCTAGTTGGGATATGATTAGGGCATGGGCTAGAATTTTTGTAGCTTCATTCGAGAGGAAGGGTCTAATGCGGGAGATGTTTTTGAGTTGGAGTCGACAGGAGCGAATTGACATGGGGTTTGAAGGAAAGATCGGAATCTAGCATTATTGTCTTCCTAATAGTCATATTCCAGATATAAGCAAGGGTGTAGGGGTGGATAGTATAGACAAGTACTGTGTTCCCAACTTTGAAAGATAAGTTCTGCTGCTACAAGGCAAACCTAGTGTTGAGGACCTTGGGGTTTAGATCCTCAACCTGAGTACTTTCTCATTGGGAAGAGGTTGAGAGGTATAGGAGCACTTTAAGAAGGTCTTGGAATTTTGCAAGTCTTAAAGGGGAAGTTCAGTGCAAATACATATGCTTTTCAGAAAAAAAAACAGTATTTTTTCATCCCAATGACCTTAACCTGCCCATTCAGCATTTTGTCTGTGTCTAAATAAATGCAACCGAAATACTGAGTTCCTGCTTAGAGGACCCCTAATAGAGACTATTATGGTCTTGCCCTTGGCCCAGCGCCTGGGTTGATTCAGTTGCTCAGTAGAGATCTGAGCATCTTTGACCCATCCAACAGCCAATCAGTAGAAATTACTGTTGGGAACATTCCAAGGATGTGGTGCATCCTGGGAAGAAGAAGGACTGTTAGAACCTAAAATGTCAGCTCACTAATGTCAACAGCAGGGAACAGCAAAGGGTATGAAATCAACTGATTTTTCAAAATAGGAGAAAATATGTAGAATAACCAAGAAGGCATTACACAATCAATTTAACAAACATTGATAATTTCCACTTAACTGTCCCTTTAAGCAGCCCATACACTGTTAGATGGCTGCAAAAAAGTAATCCATATTTTACAAATGAAAATTTATCAGGAAGTTCCAGTTAAACAACAACACCTTCGGCCATATATCTTGAGCAGACAATGTGACCGTTAATGGCATTGTTGAAATACTGTATATTCCGATCAGTGTTTGTATGATAAGAGAACTGATATTGCTGGGCAGCTGATTGTTCATAAGCCACTCAATCAATAGTATTGATTGAGTATCGATCCAAAAATTGGCCTGTGAAAGCCTGCATTTAACGGTGCATACTAAGAATTATGACCGTAATAGTGTGATTCCAGTTGCACATTTCTAATGCCAATAGGTGACTGGTCTTAAAAGCATGGTGGATTTAAGTTCTTATGGTCAAAACACACTATGTACTATCATCCTAATATATGGTCTGAGATCCATAGGATGTTTAATCAGGATTTAGGCTGAGGCCACACTGTAACTTGCTCCCGCGCAAACGGAAGCACGTGCGTTCCCAGTGCGTGAGAGCGTGTTGCCACATGCAATTAATGGATCATGCGCACAGTCGCACACTAGTGTTGCCCAATTGATGTGGTGTGCGCTTTTAAAAGCGCAATCAGTATGGCCTAGCCCTTATTGGCCTTTTTACTATTCCTGCACAGATATGTTTGGGATTTGGGGCAAATGGTCTAATGTATTAGTTGGTACAGCTTAGTTTTCCACCGGATTCTTTGGGATCCATGACCAGCATGTATTGTAAAATGAATGAAAAATCTCAGAAGGTGGGGCCTGTGCAGCAGATGCTGATGGTCGGGGTGAGCTAGGCCCTAGGACTGTATATCCAGGAGGAACCTGGACAAGCATGTGGCAGAGTGCCATTAGGACTATGATGTGTGGCCAAGAGTAAGCCAGAGAAAGATGTCAAAGATTTGACGAGGGTTACAGCAGATTGACCGTGGAGGAGAGGGTTTGGCACACAAGCAGTGCAAGGTTTTGTGCTACCATTTTCTCATTTAAATTGGGAATGGCAAAGATTGTCTGGGCTTTATTTTGGCTAAATAAATATTTTCCCATTTTGTTTCAAGGGTATGTACACCGTAAAAATTTTTTTTATATAAGGTAGCTTCCCCCTAACCGCCATGTTACTTCTTTAAAAAAGATGCAGCCAAGTCCAATCTGAATGCTTTTTTTTTTTTAAAAGAAATAACCTGGCGGTTAGGGATGGGCAGGGGGGAGCTACCATATCTGGAACTGATTTTACGCTAAGTGGAAGGGCATGGGAGGATGGACCCGGATGGTGGGAGGGGGGGAATTGGCTCCACAGCACATGCCACTGTCCTCTCAGAGGCAGGAACCTTTTCATCAGTAAGACACCCCCCTAACCTTCTGTTTCCTGGACTTTGTACAAGCACTGCAGGAGAACCATAAGGAGCAGAGATGTAAGGTAAGGATTTTTTAAAACTGTACAGTGGGGTCAGTAGAGGGTTAAATTTTATTTTGGGGCGTGGACATGCCCTTTAACCCAAAACGAATTACATGGTGTTTTCCATATCCTTCTGTGTCCTGATCCCTGCTATCTACGAAGCTGATCCCTACAATGGTAAACTGGACTTGATTTATTGTGTGTACAATACATGGCTTCTCTGCAATTTTAGCATTAGTTACATATTACTGTCTGCAACATCCTCTATTCATTCATTATATAAGGACCACACCAGCTCTCTTTCTTACATTTACATTTATAGAGGACAGTAAGTCTTAAGTCAGCAACTGAACTACAAATCTCACAATTAGCCTACATTCACACTACATCTAGGTGGAAATGCAAAAGCATTTTACCGTGTGTACGCATTTTGCATTTGTATCTAGCGAATGGAAAATAAGGATTTTCCAAATACAATGCTTGGTGCAGCAGTGCATTTTTGAAACACTCTACTGCACTGCAAACAGATTTCACAAGTGGGAATGCTATTATGTGTTCCCTGCGTAAATTCCAAGTTGTAGTATGAACAACCATTATAATGGTTAGCATATTTGCTAACTTGTAGTTTAGAAAAAAATGAAATGCCAGCTCGAGATAATTTTGATTTTCTTTCAGGTGCTCCTAAGTCAAGATATCTTACCTGGAATTCCACTGGTCCTTCACTAGTATTCTAGCTCAGATTACCTGGCTTCTGAGATTTAACCAGAGCCAAGTACGCATTGCTGTTCTCTTTGTGACAACAACAAATACTTTAGTTAAAGGGCAACTAACACAGACCAATGAGCATGCCATTCTTTCAGTATTGCATGCAATATCAAGAGTGGGGGTGGTTTTGGGGAGAGGGTAAATTAACCATTTTCACTTGCTATTTTGTTTGTGACAGCAGCAAATACTATAGTTTAAAAATTATTTAACCCACAAGTATCACAACACAGTTCAATGACAGTAAAATAAATCCCTTTAATCTGGCCATATGGTAAATAGACATATGTACAGTGGTTTGCAAAAGTATTCGGCTCCTTTGAAGTTTTCCACATTTTGTCACATTACTGCCACAAACATGAATAAATTTTATTGGAATTCCACGTGAAAGACCAATACAAAGTGGTGTACACGTGAGAAGTGGAACAAAAATCATACATGATTCCAAACATTTTTAACAAATCAATAACTGCAAAGTGGGTTGTGCGTAATTATTCAGCCCCCTGAGTCAATACTTTGTAGAACCACCTTTTTCTCCAATTACAGCTGCCAGTCTGTTAGGATATGTCTCTTCCAGCTTTGCACATCTAGAGGCAGAAATCCTTGCCCATTCTTCTTTGCAAAACAGCTCCAGCTCAGTCAGATTAGATGGACAGCGTTTGTGAACAGCAGTTTTCAGATCTTGCCACAGATTGCCGATTGGATTTAGATCTGGACTTTGACTGGGCCATTCTAACACATGAATATGTTTTGTTTTAAACCATTCCATTGTTGCCCTGGCTTTATGTTTAGGGTCGTCGTCCTGCTGGAAGGTGAACCTCCGCTCCAGTCTCAAGTCTTTTGCTGACTCCAAGAGGTTTTCTTCCAAGATTGCCCTTTATTTGGCTCCATCCATCTTCCCATCAACTCTGACCAGCTTCCCTGTCCCTGCTGAAGAGAAGCACCCCCAGAACATGATGCTGCCACCACCATATTTGACAGTGGGGATGGTGTGTTCTGAGTGATGTGCAGTGTTAGTTTTTCGCCGCACATAGCGTTTTGCATTTTGGCCAAAAAGTTCCATTTTGGTCTCATCTGACTAGAGCACCTTCTTCAACATGTTTGCTGTGTCCCCCACATGGCTTGTGGCAAACTTCAAACGGATCTTCTTATGCTTTTCTGTTAACAATGGCTTTCTTCTTGCCACTCTTCCATAAAGGGCAACTTTGTGCAGTGCACGACTAATAGTTGTCCTATGGACAGATTCCCTGACCTGAGCTGTAGATCTCTGCAGCTTGTCCAGAGTCACCATGGGTCTTTTGACTGCATTTCTGATCAGCGCAATCCTTGTTCGGCCTGTGAGTTTAGGTGGACGACTTTGTCTTTGTGGGTTTGTAAGGTTCTTTACACCGTCTGGGAGCATCTTTGGTAAATGTGAGTAAAACGGAACCTGGGATTTCGGGGGTGCTCTGTTACATACATGTGGGCATGTCCACTCTAAAACTTTACTTTTTAATATAAGGTAGATTGTTATAATTACTTACCTACCCTTGGTTCCTGAAGCCCATATAACTTACATTTCTCTGCCACACTTCTACTCCCTGGCCCCCACCTCCTCTGTAACCTTCGAGAGCTTTAACAGAATAAGCTTGCTCGAATGCAGTCAGTCACCGGCTGTGATGTCACCATTGATTAATTTAGCCCCTACCACTCTTACAATTATTCTTATTCTTACAATTCATTAGCAAGCATCATCACACCAGCTGCATCCTGCCACCTCTGCTATGGACAATAATTGATTGAGGTTCCCCAAAAAAAGCAACTATACACTTATCGAGGTCACACAGCACAATGCACTTATCGAGCTTGTAAAGATGGAGGGGAAGGGACAGAAACCTTTTGTAGGACATGGCTTTACTATGTTATGATATTGCTGATTAATGCAAATAAATAAAGTGTGGAGGGGTTTGACAACTATGAGTCAATATAGCTTTTTAGCTTGAGAAAGGTCTAAGCCACAGACCGAAACGTCGCTGTCTGTTTGTCGCACATGAAATAAAGTTAATGTTTTTGCACAAGTCATGTGAGTGCTCTGTGGCTTGATCTATGATTGGATAGCTTTTTAGGTAGCCAGCTCCTTAGACATTAATAAAGAAAATCCAAATTAGTTGGCAATGGTAGATTTCTTGGCACATTGGCTATTTGGTTCCTAGGATTTGCCCTGCCTATTTGAATATAATATAAATAAAATAAAGCAAAATAATGAGACATGCTCACAGCAAGAATGCAACATATACCTTATAATTTTAAATATTGTATTCGCAAGTTTACCAGTGTTTTCAAATATTATACACTGATAATATTACAATCTCTATAACAGAAAGGAAAGAATACTCCTTTAATAATCCCGGCAACTTTTCAGTTTCTTAAAAGGACGATCACATGCAACCTGTTACACATGATTACCCATCTATAAGCAGCAGTTAACTGATAAAGGAGGTTATTAGTGGGGGGTAGGGAGAAAGAGATGGGAGGCACAATGCTTCAATTAGAACAAAAAGAAATACCAGTAATGTCATAAGACATCTAAAAAATACTGTAGATAATAAAAAAAGGATTCTTTCACGACATAAACCGGACCTGGCTTACATCTCAGTAAATGATTGACTGCTGCCCCGAACCACATGTTGGGGGTGGAATCTCATCAATGCCAAAGCCAGTTGACCAGAGTGGAGAGTGGGGAGAGCATGGCAAAAAGGCAGTGACAGAAAAAGGAACAAAAAGAGTGTAAGAGCTACAGTGCAAAATTGATTATTTTATGAATTTATTTGATGAATTTTATACAGATTTCTTTTCTCTGAATCCATCCATCCTAATTAATATACAGATATTTAATGAAACATACACACCCACACAGATCCTTAAAGGAGCAGTGTAAATTAAATTTGTTTTTAAAAATATTAGTACCTTTCAATTTAAGGAAAACTGGGATAATCGTTTTTTGAAAGTATGCAGAATTTTAATGCAGTCAGTCACCAGATTTTCCAATGACTATACTAGGAAACTCTTGGTGGCTATCACTTGCCAGTCATGTGTGGGTGATGGTTTCCTGCATGCAGCTTTCTTGATCAATAATGCCCTAAATTAGGTGTCTATTGCATAAGTTATTTATGAGTGCATCTACAAAAGAGGCACATGAAGTGGTATAGGAAAGCATAGACTTGTTTGTTATTCAGTAGGTAAGCCCTACCAGCTTTATTAGATTATTATAACCAACTATGGCAATATCACAATGGACCCCTTAACCGTGGGCACAAGTAACATGGCAACTAAAAACACAGAATATAAACAAGTGAGGAAATAATAAGTAAACTGGTGAACGAATGTAATGCATGCTGGAGGGCATCTGATAGACTCTTAGTGTGCCAGTCTGAATGGGTGAAGAGTGTCCTGACCAGCCATCACTCATATTGAATACATCACTAAGTATTAAAGGTAACAGGAAGTTTGTTAGGGTACACTACAGTGCTGGCATCTCAGTGTCTACCTGGTATTGTTACAGTAACATTTCTAGAAATAGGTACAATCAATTAGACAAATTATTATTTAAAGAAATATCTAAACACTGCCAGCCTATCACATCTTCACTCTCCCTACCCCCCATACATTGCAGGAGCAGACAGGGTTGCTGAGAGATGCATTAGAGAAACAATCCACTAAACAGCCCTGGATAGCCTGACAGGCAGCAACGAGCGGTAAAGCCCCTTTCACATCCTTCCTGCCACTAACAGCCCACAACACGGACGTGGCATTAAATGGCTGTGATTTAATAACCATTCCATGAAAGCAGTCTCTATCCATCAGCTGATCTCCCTAGCCCACACTAGTCTCTTTATGTTCCATATTCCATTGACAGGCCCTTTACAGCTGGTAAACATGATCCTGCCTAGACCAGCACACAAAGAACCAGACGGGCATCTCACTTACATGGGGACCCCGGACAGAGACGTCTCCAGCGCGGTGATGTGTATTACTTCCCATCCCGATCAGTGTTGGAGAACGCTACTCTCTATCTGCTCTGTTCTCCAATTACCAGTCCGCCCTGCAGCTTTACTCAACGTCAATTGGCATCTGAACAACCCCATTCTTCACCACGAAAGCCCCTCCTCTAAATGCAAATTAGAGTGAGAGAGAGAGAGGAGTGTGTGAGTGTGTGTGAGAACCGAGAGCTCCACTTCCCCCTCCCTTTCTCCCACAAACATGCTCCCCCCACATGATTCCATTGCTGTGTTTGGTTTCAGTGCATAGGGAAATTGCCTCTGCAGGGAAACAGCTGGTGAAGAGGATTTACAGTCCTCCCAGAGTCATAGTACAGCATTTTATAGCAGCATTGACAGCATCATTAAAACTAAAGGTGGCACATGCACATGCGACTCCCATCACAATGTGCCGACAGATCTCACTGGCATCTGTCTGTCAGCACATTGCAAAGGGAATCGCACACATGGAACCGACCAATCACCCGTATGCAGTATGGGGATAGCTCAGCCATATATTTAAAGGGAGTAATAAAGGTGGCCATGCACACGAGCGAAAATAGGTAAATCCTGTCGTGGGATGATGGGATTTACCTATTATCGGTTATGTGTAGGGGATATTCCGGACAGATCCGAGTGGCAATGGTCAGCACTCCGATCGATCAGGAAAGACGGAAAATTTCCGGCAGTCGGTATCGGCTCCCTTTACTTTAATAGATGGAGCCGATACCAATTGTGCTGTGTATGGATGCACGGCCAACCAATCCCCATACCGCGTATGGGGATAGGTCGGTTCCATGTGTGCAGGTTCCCTTCGCAATGTGCCAACAGATCTGTCGGCACATTGCAATGGAAATCGAAGGTGTATGGCCAGCTTATAGGGCCCTGAAATGGGTCCATTTCAGGGTCCATCCCTGAAATGAAAACTTACATACAGGTAAATCACCCCCCAAAACCTTAAACGGTTTGAAATCTAGTTAGTTTGAAATTAAAGTCTAACCTGAAATCCTGCACAATGTCCTGTTGCCCCTGTTTCTGCTTCCTGGTTCTTCCAGTTAGCAACTGTCAGTTACGGATTAGACAGTTGACATCACAGCCAATGACTGAATGTTAATCCCCTGTCTGCCTCTTCTGAGCATGCCCAGGCTCAGTACAGGTTTCTAAATTGCTCAGGTTCCATGAGGCATCCAGAAGCATAGCAGGCATACAGTAATGGATTCATAGGACAAAGTATGATATATTAAAATATTTTAAAGAGACCATTCTTTCTAAAAGATGTTCTTATGAGGGTGGAGTTGTCCTTTAAAGGGAGCCGACAGACAGAATGTCAGAAGAAAGGACGTTTAGACATGTACATAAATCACAGCCAATCAGCAAGCTGTCGGCCACAGCTGCTTTTGCCGAGACTGACACTATTTCTATGGTACTATATGTACCAGCCTTAAGGCCTCTTTATGGTCATTCCAACCAACATGTTTGCTATCACGTTTATATATAAAATAAAAAGATTGCTGTTAGAAGTATTTGTTCATACTCTGTTAAAGGGTAAGAGATACCAACAAAAATGCACAACAACAGATCACAACAACCACTCAGACATAATTATGCTGCTTTAGAGTTTAAACTATGCACCAATGACACTTGACAAATGTTTCCATTGTGTTGCACTTATATATATGAGAGCACTCCCAGAATTATTTGAACACGTGTCTGTTTATTATTTGAAAGAATCTGTGGTGCCATTAAAATTAAATAAGGAGAACTATACTCACCTCCCTTTTTAGATCCTCACCCCTGGGTTCATTATAGATAAGCAGTTTACTTACTTACCTTAACTTTATTTCGCTGCTGCTCCTGTCCTTTTTACCACCCTCAACCCGTAAGTAACCAATGAGAAGACACATTCTGCAAGGAGATAATCTTCCTATTGGCCATATCACATAGAGGGACAGGAGCAGCAAAGTATGTATGTATGTATATGTTTACCTATTTATAAACATCTTTCAAAAATCTTTACCCATTAACCACCCATTTATATGAATATGATAGCTGACCTGGGAAGATGGCAAGTCTTATGTATCTCTTGGACTGGGTGCTTAAATGCTAGTGGTCCTTCCCAAAATTATTAAACAGACCCTAATCCCCCAAAATGAACACAATATTTTATGTCATTATAAGTGACCTAGAATAGGTAATTTATAAATTCTATCCCTTTGTGCCTGATTCCTGTTTCTGCAATGGTGGAGAACAATGAACATTTATACATACCTACATACCTGGTGGACATGACTTACCTTCCATAAACCAAGAGGTGACATTTTATGGTTGGTCTCAGGGGTAACAGCCTCTTAGGTCCCCAAATCCACTGGGCTTGCTCTTTTGGGACAACCAATGCCTTATTATAATGAGTGCCAAAATCCATGTACAGAAGGTGCGAACTGGAGGTCTGCCCATCTCTCATTTTCTTAAAGATTATGTCCACCCCCAAAACTATAATTGAATCCACTACTGGCCCCACTTTGTAGTTTAAAATAAACCTTACCTTACATCTATGCTCCTTATGATTCCCCAGCTATGCCTTTTTAAAGTCCAGGAAACTGAAGACTCCAAGCTGTCTGTGAGGCATCTGTTCCATGCTGATTCCTCATCCTCATCAAGGTCTGGAGCATGCACAGTACCCCCCCCCCCCCACCTTTCGGATCCATCCTCAGCGAATGTTGCACCTAGCGTGAAATCCTTTGGATCCCCCCCGATCCGTACTTACAGAGCCTTCTCTTCCGCTGCGTTTCTATGTCAGCTGCGTCTGTGATTGGCTGCCTCTCAGGTCTGGCCCCTGCTTGCAAGCAGGAGCCTGAATCGGATCTCCGTGGGAGAGAAGTGGGGATCTCCATGGGAGAGAAGTAGAAATCAGGGGACTTTTGCAAGAAATATTGCAGCGGTTGGAGGGTGGACATGCCCTTTAAGTTGGTGGTTTTGCGGGGTGGACATGCCCTTTAAATTCTTGATAAATTAAACAATTTTATGTTAAATGAAAAACCACATCTTACTGTATACACTTAGTGGGGGGTTACGCAGTGCTATTTTCTTGGACCCTTTTTGTTCTCTCTCTATAGTAGTTCCCTTGGAGTCATCATTAGCTCATTTGATTTTAAAGGACAACTATTCTCCTCTACACCTCAATTCTCTTGATCGGCCATTTAAAAGTACCCAGGGTGAGGACCTCACCCGCTAGGTCCTCACCCATGGGTTCATTCTCTAAGTTCTGTACTAGCGGTTGACATTGCTTAGGGGTAATTATTGATTCCTCGCACTCTAATAAACAGGAACTTAAACTACCTGGCTCCCTAGGTAGGGGTCGGGACCCGCGATCACACGTGTGTACGAGGCTTTAGTTACCCTTCAAAGAACGGTCTCCAATCTAGTTATGGTAAAATAAAAGCCTTTTGTCACACTTTTTTCACTGCCTCCATTGATACCCTCCTCTGAAATGTTTTTTTGTTTTTACTGCTATTTAGTCTACAAAATTTGTATTTGCTTTTCTCTGCACGTGAAAACATAAGCAGAAGTTCTGTCTCTAATCCGGCACTAATGACATCACTTATTAGTTCTTTTTCCCAGTATTAAAAGACAAATTTACTCACACTTGTTCAGCTATCTGCACTTCATTTTCTATTTAAGCTACCTTAGTTGTTTTTTTATTTTGTTTACCTATTATTTTCCTGAGAACATATCACCCAGTCTCTGGGCTGGGAATTTGAATGACATAATATTTGCTTTCCAAAAATGTAATGTTTCTGTTAACCTAATGCACTTCTTTTCCCCCCCCAATAATGTTAAATGCCAATATATCATGATCCATATTCCCTATGCTTTTCATTGTGTTTATCTCCATAATGAGTTCAGGTTTATAACCAGATATAACAATGCATGTTTTAAAGTAGGAACTTCTGTCTGTGAAATAAAATGTAGGATCTTGATACCTTTTGAGGTGTTGGCAGTTCTCCTACTCCAATCAATTTCATGGTAATTGAAAATCCTAAGCTTACAGAAGAGGCGAGAACCATTGAAGAGAAGTACAGCATAGAAATGTAAGTATTATGGGTTTTAAGGCTAGTGTGATTTTAATGCGATTTTTAATGTGATTTGCATGCGCTCGTGGTAACACTCATGTTTGCAAAATCGTGCACAATATAGTGCGCCTAAGGGACCAAGTGAGCAACTGAAATAATCTGAGGATTTGAGGGGTGGGGAAGGTAATTATAGATTTTCGATCTGGGGGTATTTTAAGGGTATGTCTAACCCTAAACTAACATTTACCTCTAAGCAGATCCCCCCAAAACTCCTAAACTGCAAAACTTACAAACCTCTTACCATACCACTTACCTTGAATACATCCTGATGTTCCTGCTCCTGTCTCTGCTGCCTTCTGGTTCTACCAGGTAGCAACAGTGAGTCGTGGCCGTGAGACACTTCTTCATGCATCGTGCATTGGGTGAATCCAAGGAAAGTGGCTACGGTAAGAGGTTTGTATGCATTGCAGTCTGGGGATTAACATATTAAAAATAATAAAGGCTTTTTAGTTCTTTAAATTTATTCCTTTTGTTATGCAATTGTTTTGGGGATGTCTGATCTGTGACTGTTATTGCCTACAGGATTGCAGGGAGGATTCCTGAATGGGTCATCACCCAACCAGCCCAGTAGGAAGTTCAGTACATCCATATATTTTATTATATATGGATCGTATAATAGCATTATATATTCTCTACTTGTCATATTTATTATCACAGTTAGCCAATACAGATATCACCTTAATGTCACTTTTATTACAAAAAAAGTGTATTCATTTTACCTTACAAACCTGGCATTCCATACAAACCTGGCATTAACTTAAAGGGGGACGGTGCTCCCGTCTAATAGAAGTCAATGGGTGCTATTGACTTCTATTGTAAGGGGAGTAGCACTGGAGGCAATCTGCTCATGGCACTGTTCCCCCTAGCAGTGCCATAAGTTGTGTGGCACATAAATTACTCAAACACCAGCAATGGCGGCTTATACCCACTGGGGATCTGTCTGTAGAAGGATTTTTGGTAAAGGTATGTATAGCGACAAATGTGTTTAGGATGGGTGTTTAAGCAGTTTATAAATTTAAAAGACAACTATACTCACCTCAGCCCCGACCCTCTTCTTCACCTATTTGAAAGTACCCAGTGAGAGGACCTAATCTTCTAAACTTAAACTTTCAATCACTTGTGCATTGTTCTTCACTTCCCACTTCCATTCTGTGGGCAGACCAATAGGAATACGCGCTGTTTAAGATTGGTATACTATTGGCATTGCCCCCAGGCCAGGAGTGGGTGGGGGAGACAATGCGCCAGTGAAAGCAAGTTTAAAAGGTAAGTGCAGGAGTTAGAAGTTCAAGTGCGATGTGCATAGAAGACAAAGTCTGTCCAGGCCTGTCAGACTATGCAGTGGAGGAGCAAGCGATCGGGTGAGTAGTTTACCTTCTCTCCTGCCTCCTGCAGGTTTGATTGAAGAACGGGAGGTAAGACACAGCTCCTTTACCTCCCATTCTTCAATAAAAGTAAGTAGCAAACTTAGTTTGTGGTATCACAAAACTTAACTCTGTCTATATAACATAGTCTCTGCTGCACAACTTTGGTTGTAATAAACGGTTGTAGGTCCTGGTGGTAATAGTACACACAAACAAATCTGTGTGCCCAGGTCACCAAGGCCACCTTAATATAACCGCACTGGTAATAATATTTATTAATGAAACTTCTAATAAAATCAGAAACCATACATATATACAAATACGAGTAGCACTCGGAATCCCAAATAGAAGAGGATAATATGGACAAAGTTCAAAGACAAAGCATATAATTTCCCGTGCTGATATACAACCAAATTGTATTCATATATAAAAAAACGAAATGCACATTTATTAGTATACAAACATATATAAAAAACCTTCGACCCACATTAGTCAAAATCCTTTTAACATAAATAACATCCAAGTACACATACACACATACCTTGCACTTGCACTCCTCTATTATTAAACCTATTCCCTATCAGGGAATATAACAATATAGCTAAGTATTAGCACTAATACATAAAACTCTATACATAGGGAAGGGTATTCATTTTTTGGGGGGAGGGGGGGGAATGGACTTTTATTTTTTTTGGCCGAGCCAGTAGAGGAAGAGGATATACCTCATCTATTGAGAACAACTTGCCACTACCTGATTTCAGATGGAGGAGAGGATGGCTGCATAAGATAACAGGGAATCCAGTGGAGGTATTACCTATCACCATGAGTGTGTCACCCCAGAAAGGCTAAGACAAGGCCTATTGAGAACAACTTGCCACTACCTGATTTCAGATGGAGGAGAGGATGGCCGCATAAGATAACAGGGAATCGATGTGGAGGTAATACCTATCACCATGAGTGTGTCACCCCAGAAAGGCTAAGACAAGGCCCTAATTACACACTTACAGATGTTACATGTGATCAACTTCAGTTGGCCCTGAACTGTGTTAGTCCATATTTTGGCTCCTGGAAAGATTGGTAAATTGAGTTGTTGTGTTTCAATAGTTCCGTGGGTTTTGTGATGGGCCTGGGGCAGTCTGCACCCAGGCCATTAATGGCAGGTGGTGAGTTACTCTTTTGTAAGGGATTGCGTTATATCTCACCCAGCCAGAAATTGGTTATGTTAGAGGAGGTGTTATTAGCACCAGTGGGTGTTGTGTATATACATGTGAAAAACTATTTGCCCCCTTCCTGATTTCTTATTCTTTTGCATGTTTGTCACACTTAAATGTTTCTGCTCATCAAAAACCGTTAACTATTAGTCAAAGATAACATAATTGAACACAAAATGCAGTTTTAAATGATGGTTTTTATTATTTAGTGAGAAAAAAAACTCCAAACCTACATGGCCCTGTGTAAAAAATTAAATTGCCCACTGAACCTAATAACTGGTTGGGCCACCCTTAGCAGCAATAACTGCAATCAAGCGTTTGCGATAACTTGCAATGAGTCTTTTACAGCCCTCTGGAGAATTTTGGCCCACTCATCTTTGCAAATTGTTGTAATTCAGCTTATTTGGGGGTTTCTAGCATGAACTGCCTTTTAAGGTCATGCCACAACATCTCAATAGGATTCAGGTCAGGACTTTGACTAGGCCACTCCAAAGTCTTCATTTTGTTTTCCCTCAGCCATTCAGAGTGTGGATTTGCTGGTGTGTTTTGGGTCATTGTCCTGCTGCAGCACCCAAGATCGCTTAAGCTTGAGTTGACAAACAGATGGCCGGACATTCTCCTTCAGGATTTTTTGGTAAACAGTAGAATTCATGTTCCATCTATCACAGCAAGCCTTCCAGGTCCTGAAGCAGCAAAACACCCCAGACCATCACACTACCACCACCATATTTTACTGTTGGTATGATGTTGTTTTGCTGAAATGCTGTGTTTACTCTACCCAGATGTAACGGGCACGCACCTTCCAAAAAGTTCAACTTTTGTCTCGTCGGTCCACACGGTATTTTCCCAAAAGTCTGGCAATCATTGAGATGTTTTTTTAGCAAAATTGAGACAAGCCTTAATGTTCTTTTTGCTTAAAAGTGGTTTGGCGCCATGGATATCTGCCATGCAGGCCGTTTTTGCCAGTCTATTTCTTATGGTGGAGTCGTGAACACTGACCTTAATTGAGGCAAGTGAGGCCAGCAGTTCTTTAGATGTTGTCCTGGGGTCTTTGTGGCCTCTCGGATGAGTTTTCTCTGCGCTCTTGGGGTAATTTTTGGTCAGCCGCCACTCCTGGAAGGTTCATCACTGTTCCATGTTTTTGCCATTTGTGATATGGATCTCACTGTGGTTCGCTGGAGTCCCAAGCTTTAGAATGGCTTTATAACCTTTACCAGACTGATAGATCTCAATTACTTTTGTTCTCATTTGTTCCTGAATTTCTTTGGATCTTGGCATATGTCTAGCTTTTGAGGTGCTTTTGGTCTACTTCTCTGTGTCATAGCTCCTATTTAAGTGATTTCTTGATTGAAACAGGTGTGGCAGTATCAGGGTGACTACAGAAATTGAACTCAGGTGTGTATAAACCACAGTTAATTATTTTTTGAGAAGGGGGCAATCACTTTTTCATTGTAGATTTGGAGTTTTTTTTCTCACTAAATAATAAAAACCATCATTTAAAACTGCATTTTGTGTTCAATTACGTTATCTTTGACTAATAGTTAACGGTTTTTGATGAGCAGAAACATTTAAGTGTGACAAACATGCAAAAGAATAAGAAATCAGGAAGGGGGCAAATAGTTTTTCACATCACTGTAGTAATTTGTTGTTAATGTGGCTGGCGTTAAAATCTCAAAACAGTAAGACTCCTAATCCCTAACTTAACCACAAACCCTTACCTTAACCCTAAACCCGAATCTAACCACTAACCTTAAAGGAGTAGTAAAGCCCATTACAGCAAAGAGTGAAAGAAAGGGTTATTATAAAAAAAACTAATTAAAAATTCTCTTACATTCCTTTTTCACTTCTGCACTGAGAAATAAATCTTTAAAGTTCACTGCTTTTATCCTTCACTGTAGATATTCATGTTCTTTTCTTTCTTCTACTTCTTTTGACAAAGGCCCAGTCTGTATATCCACAAGTTTTAAGGGCTCCTCTGAGATGTTTCATTTCTTTAGCCTTTGCCTCTGTGCTAGTGGGGATGTTCTCTGCTCTGTGTTGCAGGGTTTTGATCAGACCCAGCTTGTGATCTAAAGGGTCTAATATCCATATAACTTAAGGGGGATCATAAGTCCTTTAGGAGAAAGGTGCTTTACAAATGTTATCGTATTGTATTATATTATTCATTATAATGCCACCCTACCCATCACCCCCCCCAGCACAGGCATCATACCCTCACTGTCCACCCTTAGCATCACCCTCCTAAGCACAGGCACCATACCCTCACTGCCATCCCTTGCCATCACCCCCCAAGCACAGGCACTATACCCTCACTGAGCCCCTTGCTATCTTCCCCCAAGCACAGGCACCATACCCTCACTGCCATCCCTTGCTATCTTCCCCCAAGCACAGGCACTATACCCTCACTGGCCCCCCTTGCCATCTCCCCCCAAGCACAGGCACCACACTCTCACTGCCCCCTCTTGCATCTCCCCCCAAGCACAGGCACCATACCCTCACTGTCCTCCCTTGCCATCTCCCCCCAAGCACAGGCACTATACCCTTACTGCCTCTCCTAGACATCACCTCCCCAAGCACAGGCACTATAACTCCCCAGCACACAAAATCAGCCTTTTCCAAGTTTACAGACAGTTTCTGACAAGACAGCAGAGCCGAGCGGAGTAGCAAAACAGCTGTCAAAATTTCTCTCAAGTCACAGGGGCACGCATCTGAGACAAGAAAACAGATGCACCAAAAGGCGCATCAGGTAAAAATTTTGGGATGCACAAAGCGGTGCTATGCGAATATAGCTCCTCTCCGTGCATCGCCCTGAAAGTACTTTGCATTCTGTTTTCTTACATCCTTGCCATGCCGGGTCTGTGAGAGAAAGGATTTCTGCAAACCAGGAAGAAGTGGGAGCTGAACTGTGTTCCATGCAGAAGTCAAAAAGGAATGTAAGAGGCTTTTTAATTAGTTTTTTTTACGATAACTCTTTCTTTTAACCCAGTGCTTGATTGGGCTTTACTAATCTACTTTTTTTTACTGGCATATAGGAAAACCTTAGGCATGCTTGCCATCCCTGTCAACAAACCACAACACCCACCAGTTAGCTCAGTGGGGTAGTGAGATGCTGTCTCAGGAGGAGAAATGTTACCATATATTTTAGCTCAAGAGTGATAAAGCATGGATCCTTTACCAGAATCTGGCTGGTACCCCAAATTGATTAGGAGTGTACGACCCTAGATAAGTATTAAGGAAATAACTGGAAACTTTCTTAATACTTTAAACAAACGAGGTTGATAAAAAAGTAGCATTGGCGAGGAATGGCTAATCCCTTTAACTCTGAGTAAAGGAGGATAATAGAAATAGATAAAGAATATAGATGTGGGCCCATTACATACATATGCACATATCTGTATAGTTGGGTGTTACTTTGGTCTCCCCCACTGTTCCCTTCCCTTTCCCTTCCTATTTTCTCTGTTTGCTGCTGGATCTTTCGAATTCTCGTAGATCCCATAGACCTTCAATCCCCATAGATCTACTCTTTATCGTAGAAACCTAGAAAGACCAAACATCAAGAGTTAAAGGAAGAAATATTTAGCGAGATTCCAATTCATACATTGCAGTTCTCACATTTATCTCTAAATCACTGAAATAATAATAATAGCATTAACATTTTAATATCAATTCTACCATAGAATTGTTTGTTACTCTATGATGGATTGATGATTGGTTAGAGTTGTGGATGGGAAAACTAGGTGGCCTAGGACTCTGTGTATTGTACAGATCCAAGCATCACACTGAAAAGCTGTGGAGAAGTTTGTACGGGAGGTGCGTGAAAGGTGCGTGGCGTTACATGGGGGCATGTCGTGATGTCACGCAGTGGCATGGCCAGCATGCTAGGTGTAGTGGGAGGTGGGGTTAGGGAGGAGTTATTGGTGTTCCCAGGGGGTTTCAGGGCGTGGATGTTAAAAATGGGCGCGACTGAGGAGGAGACTCCTCTCAGTTGCGGGAGTCTGGGGTGGTCTCGTGGGAGTGCGGAAGACCACCCCAGAATGAGGAAGACTCCCGGACAATCCGGGAAAGGTGGGATACCTGCATCTATTTCTCCATGTGCAGTGAAGGAAGCAGGTGAACCAGCAGTCAATTATGGGTTATGATGTCAGCGAACACAGCTTTGTTTGACTGCATGGAGGGAGGAGCGAGCATCCTCTGCCAGAATAGAGGCAATAATTATCCTTTAAATAATAATAAATATCCAGTTGATAATACATCTAATAATGTGCTGACTGTATCAATTGGGGTTGGGGGCAGATAGCCAACGTGTGACCAGTTTATTTAAGGGTGGATAGGCCCTTTAAACAATAATATACAGTGCTGGTATGTGTAGAATAATATTGTTATACCAGCACCTGTAATACAATTCACACTCAGTAGATATAGGGATACAATTAAAGGGCAAGTGAAGACTTTGCTCTGAAATTAATAAATTTAATTGCAAAAGCCAAACACATTTGACAGGGTTTTTGACATAATGCTGAAACAATGAGAAGAACCAATTATATATTACAGGCATTATACATGGTAAAGATTCAATGTAAGATTAAATCGGCAAGGTAAATGTTTTTACTTTCTATTCTAATGCACCAAATATTATAATCTGATCAGACTATGGTATCAAGTATTGTTAAAAATTAGTTGTGTTCACTAATAGGTCATATCAGAGAACTCGTGGACATTCTTTAAGATTGCTTATGAAGTGTCACGAACTTACCTGCTGCTCCAGTCCCACTCCGCACTGCACTTCCGGGTGGGCATCGTCGTAGACGTCATGACGTCACGATGCCGACACGCCGGGCGGCGCGAGAATTCAAAAACCAGCGTCCTCCTGGACCCAGTGCCTGATAGTAGCGTTAGATACCTCCCTGGCTCCTTCTACTTACCTGCCCTGGATCCTGTTCCTCCAGCACCAATTACTTACCTAGCGTGCTCCAGAGATTTACCTTGCCTGTTCCAGAGACTCCTTGCCATACCTGCACCAATTACTTACCTAGCCTGCTCCAGAGACTTACCTTGCCTGTTCCAGAGACTCCTTGCCATAACTGCACCAACTACTTACCTAGCTTGCTCCAGAGACTTACCTTGCCTGTTCCAGAGACTTACCTTGCCATACCAGCATCTGTGTTTTACCTTGCCTGTTCCTGAGACACCTTGCCAGTTCCAGTATCCTGCCTTCTCTCCAGCAGCACCTAGCCGACACTCCTCAGCCTACAGTTCCCAGCAGTTTCTTGTATCCAGTGCTGCAATCCCACCAGCCATCGGAGTGCCTCCTCCTAAAGCGTTCTTGTAAGTACCCCGGCCTCCCGGACGATTATTAATTGAAGGTTGTCATTCATCCAGGTCATGGTATATCTGTTATATTCAATTAGATCTACTGGACTTAAAGTTTAGTTGCTCGGGTCAGGACTGGTTCAAGAGAGGCGTCAAGGAGGCCATCTATGTGAAAATAAAAAGACCAAGCCTAAATGGAGGTGGGGGGGGGGGGTTGAACACCAACTGTCTGCCATGTACAATGCTGTTTTTACACCTTACACCACTATGCAATCCCGCCCTTAACACCTGGCTGTGATATGCTAATTGGGACTTTCCAGGGTACATAATTGCCACAGATTCTTGTACATTGAAAAAGCCAGTCGGATGACTAGCGAAACGTCTTCAAGAACTAAACTTCAAGTCCAGTTGATCTAATTGAATATAACAGATATATTCTTTAAGATTGTAAGAAAAGAAGTTTCATCTTCAGGTTAGGAAAGGTTTATTTACAGTGAGAACGGTGAAACTGTCTTCCAGCAGATGTGGTAAAGGCAAGGTTACTGAATGGATGGAATTATTGCCTTCCCCTGGATCAACTGTTGGGTGGGGTTAAAAAGGAGGGTGAAAAGGTTGGACTTGGTAGACCTATGTCTTTATTCAACCTTATTTACTATGTAACTATGTAATGTCATTTTATTTACATACAGTCTTGAAAATCAAAGGTGACCCCACAATCACAGTAATAACAGGTCTAAGCCATGTACCAAATCATTGGGACGAAGATCAAGCTGGAGGCAAAAATAACTTCAACACTGTGTGAATCTAGAAACAGAACTAATACAGTAAATGGCCATTAGGAGCATGCATTCACTGTCTCTTATTAGGATTAGCAAATGTTGTAGGACTATAACTCTCAATAGCCACTAAGATCCCCTAAAAGTTACAGGAATAGGTTACATACTATATCTCTCATTCTATACTGAATAGTGTTTTCTAAATAAATTGTTTCACTGCTAAAAATATTGTGTGTGTCCCCCATGCAGGTGATAGTGGAACATTCCAACTGCCATTTTCATCACTCTATGATGTCACCCTATGATGTCACCACCTGCCATTTCTATACCTTGTTATGGAAATAGACAAATGATTTTTATATTTTCAAAGTGACACACAATTGGCAAAGCAATTCTGCCCAGTTGTATATTTACTACAGGACTATTGTGTAATTACCATACACTATACACAGTATTTTTTATCTGTCTACGGCTCATAATATGAACATCAATGTACCCACCATAGGATTAGACATAATAATAAATAAATAAAACCTAATTCCATAATTTCTACCTATAAACATTTTCTCAATGTAATTTATCTGTCTATATTGTTATTATATTGCTTAGGCGTCCCGGTGGCATTTCCGGGAATGTGTGTGACATGCACAGTGGCAGCATGATGACCTCGTGCTCACACACGTTCCCAGGAACGGCACCGGGACACACGCGCAATGACGTCACATCACGTGCATGCTACACAAGAGCCTTACCTGCACTGACCGCCTGGAGATGGATACCTGAAAGATCTCATTTACTCTTAAAGCCACAGCTTTAGCCGCATTAACATGCTGTTCCTCCTTATTAGTATTTCCCACAGAAAGTTACAGATTTACAGTGACTTGGAGGTGCAGGATACTGATTAGCTTTATATGTTATGGTGAGGTTGGGGTTAAAGAAGCTAACAGCTCCCCACAGAGTATAAAATAAAGTAGAGCCTTCTTATAACAGAAGGTACCTCACATGTTATCAATATATTTATAGTGGGAAAAGGGGAAAAACTGGCCATTACTCTAAGAATGCTGGGTAGTTTCCAAGATATGAAAATTCATTTATCATATAAATTATTACCACTTCCTGTCTAGGAAACAGAAGCTGGATTGCCTTATTACTTTCTATGGAAGGGAAGGGGGGAGTAAATGTGAGAGTGGGAAGAAGTTGTAATTGGCTTAGACAGTCACATGTTTTATAAACAGCACCTAATTGGGTGTAATAGAGGAAATTCTTTTCTTGTTATGTACAATGTCTAAAGCTGGGTACACACCTATCGATTTTTCCTCCTGACCGACCGTTCGATACTTTCGAACGGTTGGCCAGGAGGAAGGACTGTCGGTCGCGGCAAAAGCAGCCGCGTCCGATAGTCACCGCGACCGATCGTGCGGTCCATAGAGGACCGCACGATCGGATGAGGTTTTCCACCCTGTCCGATCGTCCTTTCGTCCGATTCGGACGAACGGTCGATCGGACATGGGCACTTTCGGATGCGATAATTTCGGTCCGATCGACCGATACACTGAACTATCGGTCGATCGGACCGAAATATTTCATCGTGTGTACCCAGCTTAAGAGAATTTTTTGATTTGCTAACAGTTTGAAGGCACAAACTGACGTCCGATTCTGTCCATGACTCGCGGCCACAGAACCTCATTGGATGTTAGTAAATCCCGCCCCCAAGTGGCGCTATATAAATGGAATTAAACATACATACTATACACCCTTTGCTGATGAGGCCCAGCACTAGGCACAAGCGAGACAGAATCCCAATCCTGAATATCTTCATGGAAACATTTATCCTGCCACTTAGCCCGTCTTTTGGATTTGGGCCCCTCATGTGATTGAGTTTGACACCCCTGATCTAGTCCAACATACTCAGCAATACCGACATTTCCCAACCATTCATCCAGAGGAAGGAATAAACAGTATGATCGCTAGGCCACACTAGCGCGATTTGTTTGCATTTGCGCATGCATGCAATTTTTGTTAACATTGCAGTCGCAACAACACATGCGATTGCATTACGCAATCGTATGTGATCACCATTTTTATATGCAATCTCAAAATGGGAAACTGCATGCGCAAACGCACCGCATCAGTGTGCATCAGGCGCAGTGTGGCTGTGCCCTGAAGAGGAATAAAAATTATCCTGACATCCAACTTCATCTATTAACAATGATTTATACGCAGTGACCATATTCCCACACAAGTGCCTTCTCCCTTAAGTCCATATAAGGATCATAAAAATATCCTAATTGTATAAAGGTTCAAGGACAAAGGCCAACAGATCACAAAACACAGAGTGGCATTCCTGTATTATAAGGAGAAACGTATCCCCTACCGTAAATTATAAGGATATAATACATAAGGCTATTCTAGATATAAACAGACATTCTCCAATTCTTCTTTACAACACAATTATCATAAACACAATTATCACAAACCTATATCTATATATCTTATTTCCTTTTTTTTAAAACCTATTTATTTATGTAGTCTCCACCTGCAGAATGTACAGTGAAAGATCCAGCCTTTAGACACGCAAGTAAGAATTAAAACAAAAATGTACTTGTTTCATAATTTGCTTTAAAACACACAAAAAATGAGGCCTGGGGCCCTATTTATAAAAGATCGGTATCATCATCGTAAAATAACGACCGGGTTTTTACCGCTAACGACCGTTATTTACCGATACCGGTCGTTATTTACCGATAATGACCGTTTACCGATATTTTTAACTTACCGATATTGGTAAATAACGACCGGTGTTTACCGATAACGACTGGTATTTAACAATATCGGTAAATAACGGTCGTTATCGGTAAATAACGGTCGTTATCGGTAAAAAAACGGTCGTTATTTTACGATAACGATACCGATCTTTTATAAATAGGGCCCCTAGTTCTTGACTTTTTTTTATTTTCAAGCACAATGGTAATTTTTCAGGCAGTCAGGGAGATGTCCTGTGAGCTGCTGTTCCCTGCCCCTAAACATCATACTGCAGTAAACCCATAGTGCCCCATGTTACATCCCAGCAATTGTACACCTGACTAATTTTTAGGAAATTATTATATGCTGGTATTAAAATGACGAATAACCTACACTGTTCCAGTTTTAAACCTGAACATATTGCTTCTGAGGTTTAGACCAGCAAATTTGTACACATGTAATTCCAGTTGCTTTTGATACATTTACCTGATTCTATAGAGACATACATATGGGCAAAAACAAATTATTAAAATATCCACAAATGATCTCACACGTTTTCTATTTCCGATTCCTAAAATCTAAATATTTGAAATCTATAATAAATGAAGTCTTTTGTTTGCAATTGTGTATTTTTATAATATAACTCTATTGTTAGCTTCCAATTGCTGTAAAAGTGGACACGTTAGCTTTCGAGAATTGAGTTAATATTTAAATATTATATTGATGTGAATATGATACTTTTGCTTCACACACAAGATGTTGTATTTTTTTTTTTTTTTTTTAATGAAGTGGAAAAAGTTCTTTAAATACATCATTGAAATTTGTTTTGCTGCCACAATTATACTTTCCTTCTCTACTCCCCTCCTCTTCTTACCACAACATGTACTCAAGGTGAGGACCAGAACTGTTTACCCCTTGGCACTACAGCTGGTATAATTTCCCTCACCAGACTGGTTGACTTCCACATCCGATGTCAGTCTGGCTAATGGAAATATGCTCTTGCATAGCACATCTTGCCATTACTAACAGACTGGCTGGAGTTAGAGTGGATTGACTTTACCCAGGGGAGAGGTTTCACTCCTCACGATAGGTATTTTAATGGGAAGGGTGGTGAATTATTTTACTTCCCCATTAAATATGCAACCATTTTGTAGATTGGGGCTTTTGTGATATAAAACATAGATACCATTCAGATGTTTAATCAAGATGCACATTTTTCACGTGTTTTATATCTTATATAAGGTTATGGCTGGCCTTATATATAAGAAACCAGTGGAGATTAGAGATGTCTGAACTTCGCAAAATCCGGTCCGCTCGAGGATCTGCGAATTTTCGGAAAAATATTCAAAAATTCGAAAATCCGCGAGCGGACCCATTAAACCCATTAAAATGAAAAATTCTTCGAAAATACGAGAAATCCTCGTAATTTTGAAATTTTTGAAAATATGTATTTTCCCGCATTTTCGAAAATACGTGAAATCCTCGTAATTTCGAAAATTTTCGAAAATAAGTTTTTCCATGCATTTTCGAAAATACGAGAAATCCTCGTAATTTCGAAAATTTTCAAAAACGCGGTTCGAAAAAGTTCAGAAGGCGGAAATCCGGAAAATCCGCGATATCCGCCGTTCACGAATGAGGGAAATCCGCCGCGGTTCCGGGTTCGGATCCGCGAACTGGGCCATCACTAGTGGAGATACCCAAGAGGGGTCCCCACAGATTGTTTTGAGAAATAATTTATACTGGCAACAATGAACGGCAATAATAGTAAAAACAGGTCTTCCTCTTTTCTACTTTTACAACTCTAATCCCTGAATGTAAACACTTGTCATGTTCAGGGGTAAAGATCTCATTATTTTCAACTATCTGTTTTTAGCCTCCTGCTAAGGAACAGAAAGTGTCTACTCCGGCTGTTGAGGGAGTAAGTAGAAAAATAGATACTAGCAAAGCATAACAATGACTTTAATGTGGAGACCATAAGAGACTATCAGGGTTATTCAATAAAAGTTCGTATCGTTAAAAATCGTGCTAATTTTGACCCAGAGAGTTCAAATTACCGCCACACATTGCCGTGGTGTTGCTTTTCGCTGCGATAATGAACGCCTTTTTTAATATGGCGGTAATAACGATTTTTCCGCCATATTAAATGGACTTTTATAAATATGCCCATATGTTAAAAAAAAAAAAAAAATTAAAGTTAATTGCAAAGATACCCAGGAAAGCAATTCCAGTCAATTTACCTAAAGTCAAATACCCTTTAAATAAAGTGAAACCAGGATGTGCACAGCCATTTTCCTTTTTTTCCTAGCAATTATATAGGGTACCTGAAACTAATGATAGATTAGGAAGATTTCTTTTCCTTTTATACTATTATACCTCTCCAATCCTAATAATATTTTTTTATATGTATTATTAGATTTAACTCCCGGGAAGAGATTTACAAGAAGCTGAACAACTCTGGGTGAATCTCACCCTTACATAAGTATTAAAGGGGCAGTTCAGTGATAATACATATGCCTTTCAGAAAAAAGAGAAGTATTTTTTAATCCCAATGACCTTAATCTGCCCATTCAGCATTGTGTCTGTGTATAATAAATGCAACCAAATAGGGATGGCATAGAACTCGAACTCGAACCCGAGTTCGAGCCGAACTGTTCGAGTTCGAACGGACCCGGACTTCTCGAACTATCTCGGACGCGGACTTTCGATATTTCCCGGACTTTCGATGATTTATCGAATGTTCGAACGTTCGAATCCGCGAGTAAAATGTACATGGTTTCTAGGCGCGAACATCGAATCTGCGAGTAAAGTCTCCATTACAGCCTATACGCGAGCATCGAATCTGCGAGTAAAATGTCCATGTTACCTCGAACGTTCGAACGCGAAAGCTCGAAAGTAGCGCGCGTGAGAGTAAAATCGATTTTACGAAAGTCCTGGATATTGGAACATGCTCCCCAGACCATTTCCCAGGTCCCACAGCCATTTACATTAAGTTACCATTAATATTTTAGTTGTATTTGACTCGAACTTTTCGAACTATTTGCCTCCCATAGACTTTAATGGGTCCGTTTTCGAACTTTCGAACTTTCGAACTTTTACAATAGTTCGAAAGTTCGAAAACGGACCGAACTTTCAATAGTTCGACCATCTCTACAACCAAAATACTGACTCCCTGTTTGCAGGATCCCTAGTAGAGACCATTATGGTCTTGCCCTTGACCCAGCGCCTGGGTTGATTCAGTTGCTCAGTAGAGATCTGAGCATCTTTGACCCATCCAACAGCCAATCAGTAGAAATTACTCTTAGGAACATTCCAAGGATGTGGTGCATCCTAGGAAGAAGGAACGTTAGAACCTACAATGTCACTGCCCCATTAAGCCGTTAAATGCTTGCCAATAAGTTGCTGCACAGCCTCCGGTAAATAGGCTGCAGTGGCTGCGTGAGTATCTCTTAAAATCCTCGTCCAGAACCTTAGAACGCTGTGGAGATGCTGCCTCTCTCTGTGAATGAGCCTGTTTATTTTTATTCTACAGTAAACATTTATTTATTTACTTCTATTTACAGCGTATACTTCTATTGCAGCATATAATATACTACAATATATCTTTGCTACACATGCATCAATTGTTATACACACATACTGCTACAAAAACTGTATAAATATACACATTAAACATATTTCATAACCTGACCATAATAATCCTTTATGTATAGTTTGGCCCTGACTTTATGTTGTATATACTTTAGCTTGTGTTGCCATCCATTATTTGTAATTGTTTAATTCTAATCTTACACCTTTTATCTCAGCAGTGAGCTGTACCATATTTTGGGCCCATCTGCAATTTTCTCACTTTTACTATAAACCTATAAATTCAAACGTATTCTACAAAATGGCAAAATGTTGATATTAACAGTTTTCTCTTCCAATGCAGTTATGCAGTTAAGAGAGCAAATAGAAGGGAGGAGGGGAAAAGGTCAGATGAAGAAGGCCACAAATGTGACACAACTAAAAGGGAGGGGGACAGGACCAAATGGGGGGCAGTACCAAATGCAAGTCAAACAGAGGACAGGGGGGCAGGACCAATGGGGTGAAGGACCAAAAGGAGGAAAGACCAGAAGGAAGGCAGGAACAGAGGGGGGAAAGACCCAAAGTTGGGCAAGACCAGAGGGGGGGCAGGACTGGAAGGGGGGCAGAAACAAAGGGGGGCAGAAACAAAGGGTGGCCAGGTCCATAGCAAAGGAAAACTGCCCAGGTATCAGGACAAAAGGATGGAAATAGAACAGAGGAGGAAAAAAAGGAGAAGAGAAAAGGAATGAAGAGGGAAGAAGACAAAAAAATAGAAAGAACTGGAGGTAGAGCAGGACCAAAGGGGGACCGGACCAGAGAGGGAAAAGGCCCAAAGGAGGTTAAGACCTTTAAGTGGGCAACCAAAGAGTATGGCACAACTGAAGGGGGGGGGCAGGTGGAGGGTAGACCGGCTGGATATTGGGATGGAAAGGAAACGCTGGAAAAAGGAAAAATACATACATTGTGGCAGTACATATGTACAAGAGGAACTAGATTGGGGGCTGTCCCTAAAGAAGAAAAGACTGGAGGTAGGGCAGAATCAAATGGGGAAAAGGCCCAAAGTGGAGCAAGACCAGAAGGAGGGCAAGAGCATTAAGTTGACAGACATAGAGTTTGACATGACTGAAGGAGGGGCAGGATCAAAGGGGGCACAGGCCCATGTGGAGGGAAGACCATCTGGGTATTGGGACGAAAAGGATGGAAAGGAAACACTGGAAAGGGGTAAACAATGTGAGTTTGGGAGACATAGATTGGGATTGAAAGGGAGTTGGACTGAAGGACAGAGCGTGGTCAGGATCAGACAAGGGACAGGACCATAGCGGGTGGCAGGAGCAGAGGGGGCAGTCCCCAAGGGGGGCAGTACAAGAGGGGGGACCTAAAAGCAGACAGGAGTGAAAGGGAGGCAAGACAGGAGTGGGGCCAGGAACAGAGGAGGCCAAGACCTGAGAGGGGTATGCCCAGAGGGTTACAGAAAAAAAAACATAGAATGGTGCTGTCCAGCCTCTCAGTGCCCTAGCACCTAGGTTTGATTATGCCTAGAAATGGCCCTGGTTGCAGGACCAGATGGGCAGCAAGCTCAAACCTGGGCAGGACCAGAGGGAGGCAGGCACAAAGTCCCTAAAGAAGAAAAGACTGGAGGTAGGGCAGAATCAAATGGGGAAAAGGCCCAAAGTGGAGCGGCAGGATGACAGAAAGGCAGACCTTAAGGCGGACATGAGCAGAGTGGAGGCAAAATACGAAAGGGGTAAAACCATAGAGGGGAAGGCCCAAAGGTGGGCCGAAAAAACTGAATGCCGCCCTACGGCCTCTCAGTGCCCTAGCAGTTCACCTAGGTCACTTATGCCTAGAAATGGCCCTGGCTGCAGGACCAGATGGGCATCAGGTGCAAAAGTGAGCAGGACCAGAGGGGTGCCGACCTGAAGGTGAACAGTAGCGGAGTTGAGGCAAAACAAGAGAGATGCAAGACCATAGAGTGGAAGGCCCAACAGGGGACTCAAACAAAACTTTGAATGGTGCCCTCTGCCTCTCAGTGCTTTAGCAGTTCGCCTAGGTCACTTGTGCCTAGAAATGGCCCTGGTTGCAGGACCAGATGGGCAGCAGGCTCAGAGATGGGCAGACCTTTATAAACCAGAGGGGGGCAAGACCAGAGAGGGTAAGACTGGATTAGGAGCAGACTTGAGGGCAAACAGGAGGTGGAAAAAAGAGGGGAAAGACAAGAGCGAGGTAAGACCTGAGAGGGGCAGGCCCAAAGGGGAACAGAAGAAAACTTTGAATGGCACCCTCTGCCTTTCAGTGTCCTAGTAGTTCCCCCTAGGTCTCTTATGCCTAGAAATGGCCCTCATTGCAGGACTAGATGGGTAGCAGATTCAGAGATGGGTAGGACCAGAGAGGTTCATCGGTAAGTCCCTAAAACTAGATTTCACGCTAGACCACCAACAAGTGGCTGATAAACGGACAATAATCGTACATGTGTGTTTGGTCACACCTCGTTGGTGATCTGTCCCAGCATATTATGAATGATTTCCGAAGATTATTGTCTGAATAGCGACTTGCTAATGGCCTTGCCAAGCCTCTTGTATAAGCCTTTAGATCCAGGGTATTATCCGATCGCCATTTGAGGTCATGTCTTTAGATGCGTTTTTTTACTCCCTCTGCATTAACTATTAAATAGGTAGAAATAAATAGAATAATTAGAGAATGATAGAATTAAATAAATTAAAAAACTATTTGGAATCTGCCTTTTTTCTACTTCTCCACTCAACTTTTCCTTTGTTTACTTGACCATTAAATTTGAAGAATAGTTACCTATTTAAAGGGCAAGTCCATCCCCAAAATGAAAACTTACATACAGGTAAATAGTATATATAAATCTAAATATAAGGTATAAGGTAAATATATAAGTCTAACCTGAAATCCTGCACAATGTCCTGTTTCCCCTGTTTCTGCTTCCTGGTTCTTCCAGTTAGTAACTGTCAGTTATAGATTTCACAGTTGACATCACAGCCAATGAATGAATGATAATCCCCTAGCTGCCTCTTCTGAGCATGCTCAGGCTCAGTACAGGTTTCTAAATTGCTCAGTTTCCATGAGGCATGCAGAAGAATAGCAGGTATACAGTAATGAATTCATAGGACAAACTATGATATATCAACATATTTTAAAGACGCCATTCTTTCTAAAAGATGTTATTATCAGGGTGGAGTTGTCCTTTAATACAAATAACACAAGAAAAAGCAGCGAGCTTCACACATCATTAACCATCACACGTCTACAAGGTTATTCAGCATGGGAAGGACAAGGAAGGTGCTTAATTCGTGTCATGACATCATGTGACTATCAGAGGCCGACAACCCTTGTCTCGCATACCTTATATAGAGAAAAGGAAGGAGGGGGATATAGATACAAAAGTGATATATATAATTTAAAAGCAGCATCAAATTATTGAAAAAAGCATTATCATTTCAAAGAAATATGATGAGACTCAAGATTACACAATAATACATCAGGTAGCCTGAGATGTACACTATTTGGACAGTTAGCTGCCAATAAAGCATCGCCCCCTTAGTGTTGAAAATCAACACACACACACTTCAGGCATGCTTTCTTTATTTTGACATGAATGGCCTCTTTGACACTTAGGCTAAGATGTTTTATTTGAGATTCAGGTACACGGCAGGGTCCTGACCAAAGGATTTGGCTCTGCTGTGCTGGGCCATATGTTGGTGCAGCTGCTTTTTAGTCTAGTTTACACATATACAGCACTCTTCATTGCATGCTACTGCACTGCATTTTCCCTTTTATGAGGCCTTTATCTACTTTAAAGGGTATCTCCACCCCAAAATCTAAACTTGTGTAGGGGACCCCCCTCTAACCCAATCCACCATGTTTAGAACTTTAAAAAGTGCAAAGAAACAGACTTACACACCTTCGTTCCCTCTGCCTCTTTTACTACATCTGGGAATAGGGGCCAGGGAACAAGGTCAGGGAAGTCTATTTCTGGACACATTTTAAAGTTTAAACCCTACTGTTTAGGGTTGAAGGGGGGGCCCTTACACTATATTGTATCTCAGGGAAATTCCGAAAATCCAAAACCAGAACGAATTTTCGATAATTTTCGAATGTACAGGGCTATTTTTGATAATTTTCGAAAATAGCCTTGAACGTTCGAAAATTATCAAAAAAACGATAGGAGACTATTTTCGAGTTTCCGGTCGTATTTTCGAAGATTTTAGAATGTTCAAGGAGGCTATTTTCAAAAATTATCGAAAATAGCCTTGAACGTTCAATTTTCATAAATAAGATCAGAAACTCGAAAATGTTCTCTGATCGTATTTTCGATAATTTTCAAACGTTTGAGGCTATTATCGAAAATAGACCCGTACATTTGAAAATTATTGAAAATATCTTCCGAAGTCCCTAAATCTGGAGGATCAGACGGATCAGGGGTTCCGTGACAGATCCAGGTTTGTGTGGAACCCGGATCCCATCTCTATCTATAACTGAATACATCCCTATGATTACTTGAGTCAGGAAGGAATTCCTCCCCCTTCATACTTCGGGTGGGCTTTTTACTCTGGAGCAAGTTAGGCAGGAAATGGGGGTATTGATGAGTAGGTTGGACTGGATGGACGTATGTCTTTATTCAACCTCAAATACTGTATTATATTATACAATACTGTAATATAGAATTATATCTATGTTTGTAGTTTAGAACATAGAACCACACTAAACCATATAATAAAAAAATACATTCATCTATAGCAGATAACTCCAGCTACAGGGTGGACTGTACTGAAATGACCAACCTAATGTACCATTATAATGTCTGTTTACATGCTAGTTACCTGTTTGTAAATATTGGAATTTACTCAAGCAGATCAAGCGGTATTTCAGTTTTTTTAGCAGAATAAAAATGGGTACTACAAGCAAACCTGCCAGAGTGAAAGAAACACAGGTTGGATTTTCATACCCAAACATAATACGCTTCTATGTTACTATGCTAAGTAGCTGGAAAATAGCATAGTTGCCCCTCATTATTACTGAATAAGGTGATAAAAGCATCTTTGTCTCAGATGAAACCCTATAGTGATGGTCGCAGCATGTATTCAGAATTAGCCATAGGCAACTGTGAAATTCACTGTGGGTTTCTACTGAATACAGTTTAGCATTGTTAGAATCTATTTCCGTGCCAGAAGAGGAAATTATATTCATAGAGGAAACAATTCAAGAAATATGACACTAAATTTTGCTTTTTTTCTGCAACAACAATAATATCAACAATATTAAAAAATGTTGTATTCGCAAAAACAACACAGAGGTTAAAATGTGTTTTGTAAATTGCACAATTTCAGATATACTGCTATTATATGTTTTGAGAGAAATCATGGCTATAGTTATAATTTAGCTGGAGTTTCTTATATTTGTGTATTACTATTGTGACCTATCCATGAAATATGATATTATGTATCTGAAGAAATGTGATATGTTTAATAATGATATTGTATTAGCGTGCTTAGAAGGGAATGGTGGACTAAATTCAAAATGTTTCAATACGAAAGACCTTTGTATTAGTTTCCATTGGATCCCTCAGTGACTGCTCTCACTATGGCAGTTAGAAAGATGTGAAGGTATGAACTTTAAAGAACTTGGCAGTACTTCAGGACCAACACCACACCTTGGTGTGCTTCACCCTTCCACAGATGGTTGAGGCAAGTGCTGAGGCTACTTAATGATTGGAAAGAATTTATGGTACATGCCCTAATGTCATTTAAAGATTATGGTGCCCCTAGGAGTGACAATGCATCCTGTCTGGTAGGAACTTTTACCATCTATGGAAGAAAATGCTCATAAAGAAAATTTACTCCAATCTATGTCAGGATGATTAAAATCCCCCATAACCAGAACAAGCCCCATACCAGCAGCCTTCACCAACTGCATATGGAGATTCATTTCCACATGCTCACTGGCATTTGGCAGCTTATAACATACATCAACAATTAATTTACCAATCTTCTTGCTTCCTGTACACAGCTCCACCCATATTGTTTATGCATTGTCGTTTACACCTCCAGCGATCTTATCTTTTAAATTTGGCTTCAATTCTTGTTTAACATACATAGATACTCCCCCTCCTTTCTTATTAACTCTGTCACGTTTAATTGTGTCTTTCAGTTCTAGTTCTCCAGTTTTTCCAGACAGGCTTCTTGCATTTGTAAACATGCATTTTGATTGTCATTTAATTTACTTCCAAACTTGGATGTACATGCCTCCTTATCCTCCCCCCTCCCACATTTCCACCCTCCATTATCTTATTAGCCCCCTGATCCCTAATCCCTCTGTCTACCCCCGTGTAGTCCAATGTACACTCCACCCCATACCTAGTTTTAAATCTCTAACTCACTAGCCTTCCTCTTCCAAAAACAGCTGTGCCATCATCATTGAGGTGCAGTCCATCTCTACTAATAGTGGGTTAGCAGGTATTTTGCAGCACCTTAATGAATGATGACTTACTTTACTTTATATAAATAAAAAAAAAAATCAATAATATAGAAAAGGAAGGGACGATTTTATAATAATTGCATTTAAAGTTGTAATAAATAACATGCATTATTTTTTTTTTGCAATAGGCATACAAATAATTAATAACAATATATTGTTTAAGTTTTGCTGTAGAATAAACATTCTGCTGTAGAATAATTTAAAATGATCTCTATCTAGGCTGTACACATATAAAGACTGTTCATGTTCAGCTGTTATATGTCTCTGTAGTCAAATTGTTGATTCCTGAATCATTTGGAGTCTACTAATTATTCATAATATTTAGGGCTATATTACTTTGCCCATTATTTCTCCAGTTTTCATATTGGCCTGAGCTAGGACTGAACAGTTCAATGTTGTCTGTGATCATCTCATCCCATATCTACTCTCAACAATTATTTTTTTTGCCTACTAATGTATGGCCATACACTACAAAACCTTCTTCCTATAATTCCCACAATGTTTGAACAACTACCTTCCCAATCATTTTGTGGTCTGCATTTGATAGACAAGAATGGGGAACAATGAATGGGCATGGGAAGTGAACTTTGCAGGAATGTTGGGAGATAAAACCACTGGGATTTATTGATTTTTATACATTCAAAGTTCAAACATCAGATCAGTATTACAATGGCAGTAAAACGGTAAAACTGTTTGTTAATGATGCTAAAACATCTGACTGTTATCAATTTTTTAATTTATCACTTTGTATATATATAGAACATTCATAAGAAGAATTTAGTTTCCTGTCAAAAACCTGGTTCCACTGGATGCTTTTTTAGAGACATTTGGTCTAGATCAGTAGAGGGGTTGGGTGTGCATATATGTATCAGATCTCTGGCATTTTTGGCTATTAAGGGGATATTAAGGGGCTATTAAGGGGATATTAGTCCCAATACTATTTTTTGTACAATTTTCTGTGAATATATTATTCTTGCAATATTGGTTTAGTATGGATTTTGCAGAACCCTACTGAATAATGACTTACTTTACTTGATAAACATCTTTGAGCAGTCTGCAAATAAAAAAGCAATTACATAGAGTGTTTTTATTTTTTATTTTTTTTTATTTTTTTTATCCAAGGTCATCCATGAATCTAGGCAAGTCATTTTTTTTTATTTTGTTGCTGCTTTCTTAGATTAATAGCGAAGAATGTTTTGTCAAGTCAACATTTTTTGTGGCTATTTACTGATGATGGACCCGAACCCAAACTTTTTTCAAGTTCGGACAAACTCGAACTATCCAAACTAGGTCGGACTAGGTTAGTTTTCTGTACTTGCGTGCCTTTTTCCAATAATTATGATATATTCCATAATTATCAAATGTAACATTCGAATTCGGTAACCCTCGAATGTAGCCTTTGATTTTGGTAACCCTCAAATTTAGCCTTCGATTTTGGTAACTCGTATGTAATGTTCGATTTTTGATAACCTTCGATTTTAGCCTTCGGTAACCCTCAAATGCAATGTACGAATTTTGATAACCCTTGAATGTTTAGTTCCATTTTCAGTAACCCTCGAATGTAGCATGCAGTAACCTGACAATTGCCCGATCTTGAAGAAAGAAGTGTTTAAAGGACAACTAAAGTGGAAAAACAACTTCCGCTAGAAACAAAGTACATGTTGTATTGTGTATAATGCACCTACTCAGAGTCAGTGCCGCCTCGCTAATGATGCAGGGTGCAGCACAATGCAGAGCGGCACCCTGTAGGGAAGCGGCACTCACCCGCACTGTCACTGTCTCTCTGTCACTGAATTTTTTTTTTTGAAAATGGAGGCCGGCATCCGCCGGCTGCCCAACTCCCTCCCTAATCTGTTGGGGGGGGGGGGTCCGGACCTACCTACATTAAAAGCAGTTAGTTACTGAGTTACAACAACCGGTGTCCGGAGAAGACCGAAGTGCGATCCTGGCTGTCATGGCTAACTCCGCCTCCATCCACTCATGACTCATTGCGTGCGCTGCGTCGCTGGCCCATGACGTAGTGACATCAGCGCTCAGCGCTGAAAGAGAGCGCAAGTTGTTCAGCCCCCGCAGCACAGGCCAGGACAACAGTCTGCTGGAGGCCGCCCGCCTGCGTGTGGACAGTGGACAACAGTGTGGAGTGTCCGACAGTCTGAGTGTGTCCCGTGACTCCCGTCCCGGCCGGCCATCCGAGAGTGAATCTCCTTTGCTCCTCGTCAGGACCAGGACAGAAATGCCTTGCATACTCGTCGACTCGGAGGGAAAGTGGTGAGTCAAGGGTAATAGGGTTCTGTCTACCCCAACCCCAATTTAATTTCCCTGGGCAGGCTGGGGCCTGAGATTGGGCCCTGCTTGCCTGCACTGCAGGTTTAGGTTATATTTGTGTGCTGTACCGGTGCCAGGGGGGAAGGGGGAATGTGTTGTGCCAAGTTTTCCATGTGCCCAGCAGACATAATAATTAAAATAATGTGCCCAGGCCCTGTCTGCTGCCCATCTAATGTAAGATGATAGATAGATAGATAGATAGATAGATAGATGATTGATAGATAGATAGATAGATAGATAGATAGATAGATAGATAGATAGATAGATAGATAGATAGATAGATGATTGATAGATAAGTAAGTCAGTAAGTAAGTCAGTAAGTTCGGCCATCTCTAACATTTACATAGCTGTTTCAAAATATGTAGGGTTCTCTTTGCCTGAGAGAACACACAGTACTTCATCCATTTGCTTTTTTTAATCTGTGGACCATAGAATAGAATAAGATGTTTAATTTTAATATCTTGTGGATGTTTCCATTGCTGCTTTTATAGATAAATCAAATTAAATGTTTTTTTACAGAGGTTAACGAATTGAAGTCCAACACGGAAGATTTAAAGGAATAGCTGTCTCAAAAAGTAAACCAATCCATTTTCGCATTAATTGAAAAATGGGAGGTAAAGGAGCTGTTTCTTACCTCCCATTCTTACAATTAACGTGCAGACCCGACTGTTTCTGGCTTTAAATAAACTAAAAAAGCACATAAGCATGCATGCGTGATATATTTCATGTGTAGGAACTCAAAACCTGTACAGCTCAAACCTGGCTCACCATTGAAATCCATGTAACTAATTTATTTAAAAAATAAAGGGAGAGATTACAAAAATGCATAAGCTTGAGAAATACTACATTTTCTGAGATCTGACATTTCTTTTATTCAATAACTTTGTAGTCTCATTCTAAAGTTCTTGTTTTAAGCGCATGTTGATAGGATGGATGTTACTAAATGTAGTCATTGATTATGGACTATAGATACACAAATTTTTGTTATAGGATGTTTTCATCTATTTTTAGGTCACCACTTGTTGTCATTCCTGCAAAAACATGTCTCATTATTCTATAAAAATTCTATAAAATATCCAAACTTGGGCAACTGTAAGATTAAGATAAATTAGATACTCCCAGCCTGAATAAGACTCCTAACGTCAGCAGTGACATTTGTGTAAATGTGATCTCTTCCTCCTCTCCTGCTTAGTTGACAGTGCATCTTCTCAATTGTCTTTAAACCAAACAAACGCTGTAATGCTGCAAAGGAGGAATAGAATCCTCCTGCAAGCATCATCAAACATTTTCAAAAGCAGGATTTAAAAAGGTTGTTGTGGATGCAAGTTATCCTAGGATCAGTCCAAAAAACAAGCCATAGAGCCATAGGGCCCATAAAGAGCCGTATACTTTAATATAATACACAAATATTATAACTTTCATTCCTGGCTTTAGCTGCAATTTCTGTAGTCATTTCATCTCCTCAATATTCCAGAATTCTGTCTGTATGTTAAGGTTTACCTGATTCCATGATGGAGACCAGCAGGTACCCACAGGCACTGGGGCGCAGGGTCTAAGTTTGACCAGGTTCTCCTGGTGGTATGTATAGTTTATTTATAAAACGCCACTTGGGGACGCAGCGCTGCACAGTAACAAAATACAATAAAGTCATACAAGGGAAACACATACATAGTTCATAACATAAATATATAGATTATATAAATAGAAGTGCTAGAGTTTGGCCACAAGAGGAAAGGAGGCCCCTGCCCCGCAGTCCTTAAAATTTAGTTACCGTAGTTGGGTAACATACAGATACAATGGAATGGGTACAAGTGCTGGAGTGAGACTTATGCAGTGCAAATAAAAAAAATCATGTACTGTGCCGGTTACCAGATACGTGGGGATGTTGTGCTGATGACTCACAACAGGTTGTGGCCCCCAGTACCTGCAAGCGATGAGTCGAGGCACAGGAACAGGTGCACAGGAATGAGGCACAGGAACAATATATATTGGAAATAATCAACCCTACCTTCCTGCCCCAGGTACTTTTCATTTTTAAAATTTAAATTTTTACAATATAGTTGTCCTTTAAGTGCAAGTAAATAAATAATATAAAATTTTCAGAAAATAAAAATATTTGTAAAACTTGTTTAACAATGTTAGAAAATATAGGAACACCAACAAGTGTTTAGTGTGAAAGAACTTAAGTCACATCTTCATCTGTAGCGGAAAAAAGGATGATCATGATGCAGAGCTAAATTGTTTTTAAAAGGAAAAAGTGGGACATGTAAATATTGGATTGTAATTTTTGCTCACTTAGGGATGGTAAACTGGTCGACATATGTCAGGTAGATTAATCACTCAAACTGCTATTTTGGTTTTGATTTTGGTGATCATTTCTGCAAAATCAGTCAGTATGAAAGATCACTTTGGTTGGGCTGACTTGTCTGAATATACTACTACTGACAGACTACTGATCAGTATGTCAATTGGTTCATTTGTTGTTATAATACCCTGTGTGTACCAGGCCTTACTTTATCTGTTTGATAAAGGATTACATTCACATTGTGATGATAATATTAATATGATATGAATTATGTTTCTATTAAAGGACATGTCCACCCCCAAAACTAAAATTCCCCCCCACTACTGGCCCCACTGTGCAGTGTTTAAAAATCCTCACCTTACCTCTCTGGTCCGAATGGTTCTCCTGCAATGTCTGTCCAAAGTCCCAGAGAGTGAAGAGCAGGAGCCTGTCTGTGAGTGAAAAGGTTTCCGCCTTTTACCTTTCCTCTGAAAGGTTTCTGGATTGCCCACTCAATCCCTGTCTGCTGCCTGGTGCCCTAGCTTTAAATCTTTTTGCTGTAGTGTAGTGGACCCTATACCACCCCCAACCGCCATATCTGTTTGAAAATTGGGACTTGCCAGGTACTTATTGCCATTCTGGTACTTATAAGTCATTCTGAATTGAGAAAGCCAATCGGATGACTAGCAAAACCTCTTCAAGAACTAAACTATAAGTCCAGTTGATCTAACTCAATACAACAGATATACCATGACCAGGATTAATGAGAACCTTCACAACCATATATATATGTGTGTGTGTAAAAATATAGTGCCTCTGTTTTTCGTGTCATCTAGGGCATTTTCTCTCTCTCTGTATATATGTGTGTATGTATACATGTATAAATTGCTAGCTTTTACAGATTAAGGGGATGTAACACAATGTCAATAATGTAAAGTAAATTGATGACATCCTTTTACCTTATTAAATGCTTAGAGCATTCTTCTTATTACAGCACGTAATTAATACTAACGGATTATCCCTTGCAATCACAACAGGAAGCAATTACACTATTGCATCTGTAGTTACCTCTGAAGCACATAAAGACATTCTAGATATTCGTTAAACACGACCCTTTCACCTTTATCCCCAGCCCTACATATGCTGGTGAGTGTTGGGGTCAATAAGGAACACAAACATTAAGTTGTAATTAGTTGGCTCTTGTTAGTTGATTCATATGGTTTGTATAGACTCCAGGACACGCAATGTTATATGTTAATGTTATATAATATAATGATAGGGGTAATAAGAAAATGGAATACTAAATATATTTGTATATGACCCTATGAAACAAAAAAGCTTTTGGACTGTGTTATATTTTTTGGTCTTTTTGATTAATATATAAGGTATGAAAAGACTCTTGTAGAATTTTTGAGGCCTGGGAAATACCAGAGATCTCAGTCTAATGCTGGCCATAAACTTACCTGACATTCCACTGTTTTGACATCAGATCCAAGACAAACACTGGGGAAGGATGAGGTGTTCTTGCCTTGAGATGTTACCGGATGGAGAATGCGTATGGACTTTTGTTCACAAAGTAATCAGACCGAACAGTTTCTTGAATGCCATGGGAACATTGCAGGGTTAAAAAAATGTATGGCCAGCATAAGGGGACAATGCAGAGAGAGACACTATTTGCAGTGTATCTGTTGTATTCAATTAGATCAACTGGACTTGAAGTTTAGTTCTTGAAGACGTTTCGCTAGTCATCCGACTGGCTTTCTCAATTCAGAATGACTTGTACAAGAATCTGTGGCAATTATGTACCCTGGAAAATCCCAATTAGCATATCACAGCGAAGTGTTAAGGGCGTGATTGGATAGTGGCTAAGAGGTGTTATAGGAACGCCCAGAGTAAGGTGTCAAAACAGAATTGTACATGGCAGACAGTTGGTGTCGAACCCCCCACCTCTATTTAGGCTTGGTTTATTTATTTTCACATAAATGGCCTCCTTAACACCTCTCTTGAACCAGTCACGTTCCTTTGCCAATATGTTAACATTACAATCTTCAAAGGTATGTCCTTTATCCTTAAGATGCAGGTACACGGCTGAGTCCTGACCTGAGGAATTGGCTCTTCTGTGCTGGGCCATACGTTGATGCAGTTGCTGTTTGGTCTCCCCCACATACAAATCAGAGCATTCTTCACTGCACTGCGTATATGATGTCGCTTTTCTTGTTTTTCGGTATTGGGTCTTTCGGATGTACCAATTGCTGCCTCAGTGTGTTGTTCGGTTTAAAGCAGACAGGGATACGGTGTTTTTTGAAAATTCTTCTTAATTTCTCGGAGACCCCTGCTACATATGGGATGACCATGTTCTTTCCCCTGTCTTGCTTTTCTCCTTCTATGGTGGTATTCGTGTTCTTTTCTTTCCTTCTACTTCTTTTGACAAAGGCCCAGTCTGGATATCCACAAGTTTTAAGGGCTCCTCTGAGATGTTTCATTTCTTTAGCCTTCGCCTCTGTGCTAGTGGGGATGTTCTCCGCTCTGTGTTGCAGTGTTCCGATGACACCCAGCTTGTGATCTAAAGGGTGGTGGGAGTCAAACATCAAATACTGATTTGTGTGTGTTGGTTTTCTGTAAACCTCTACTTCCAGTTTACCATTTTCCTTAACTTCTACCAAGCAGTCCAAGAAAGCCAGTTTGTTGTTTTGTACCTCTTCCCTTGTAAATTTGATGTTTTGGTCTACCGCATTGATGTGTTCTGTGAAAGCTTGTACTTCCTTCTGGTGGATTTTAACCCAGGTGTCATCCACATATCTGAACCAGTGGCTGGGTGCTATGCCCTTAAAGGTATTAAGCGCCTGTTTTTCGACCTCCTCCATGTAAAGGTTGGCCACAATAGGTGAAACTGGAGATCCCATACCACATCCGTGTTTTTGCTTATAGAACTTATCCCTGTATTAGAAATAGGTGGTATTCGGGCACAGGTCCAGTAAGGAACACACCTGTTCTGGGTTGAGATCAGTTCTGCTGGTAAGAGTGCAGTCTTGGCCTAGGCGTTTTCTCACCATGTCAACAGCCTCCTTGGTGGGTATACAAGTGGGGTGGTTCGACAACAACTGTCTGCCATGTACAGTGCTGTTTTGACACCTTACTCTGGGTGTTCCTATAACACCTCTTAGCCACTATCTAATCACACCCTTAACACTTGGCTGTGATATGCTAATTGGGATTTTCCAGGGTACATAATTGCCAAAGATTCTTGTACAAGTCATTATGAATTGAGAAAGCCAGTCGGATGACTAGCGAAACATCTTCAAGAACTAAACTTCAAGTCCAGTTGATCTAATTGAATACAACAGATATACCATGACCTGGATGAATGAGAACCTTCACAAGCTATTTGCAGTGTTTCCTGTCTTCCAAGGCATTAAACTATAGAGAATTCCGATGCATTTAGTTTGCAAGACTTTATGCCCTCTACATGCTAGTGTTAAAAAAGTCACACAAAGTGCTAGTATCACTTCATAACTTTGCTTATGGCAGCTCCATGCATTAGCATGAATGTTTTTTTGCCTGAGGCACAGGTCTTACATAAGACACTGCCATGGAATGAAACCTTCCAAAAAGCAAGCCTAATTAGTGACTTAAAAACATAGAACTCCTTCCTACTCCACCTATCCTTTCCAATAATGTATTCACTCCACAAAACTATATGCAAAGGGGTTCATAAAACCACTTTAGACGCCCTGTGCACTACAATGCTGCAGAAAGGAGATGCCCTGTGGTATTTAGCTTGGTACCTGTGTTTGAGTGGACATGAATTTCTATTTCACTTTTTCACTAGATATTTGTCTAGAAAAAAATTATATTTAAAAATGACAGTTTTCAATTAACCAGGTTTTTCCTTTCAGAGTTTGACCTTTACATTTCGAGGATGGTGACTAACATATATCTGGAGAAGAGACAGTTAATGCTCTTTCCCAAAATGTTAGCGGCAGCATAGAAATGGATGATCTCATCCTTGTAATCAGTTGCATGGTGCACAAGGGGCAGCAGTCTCTGATGCCTCATCTGCGAACTAATCTTTCATTTCATAGCAGATCTTTCCATATCAAACAACACAAATGACTTAATTTGCATGACAGGATTTGTAACGGGGCAAATCTAGTGTCAAAGTCGATTAAAGATTACATCGGAGAACTATTATAATCAGTACTCTAATGAGCCTAAGGAGTACATGTAAAGTCTGTCCTCTTTGCCATTCCAGTCATGTATAAAAGGAAATGTGTTTCTTTTCATCGATGAGCCAGTCTTTTGGTCTGCGCATTCTGCCCTATGTTGAGCTAAAGTCATGTCAGGCTGGTTTCAGAGGGAGAGAATGGGAAATAATAAAGCAAACATCACTCTACAAATGACATTGCATGGTATAAGCCAAACATTTGAAGCCCTTAATTCTTCTAATCTGCAAAATAGTCAATGCTAATGGGTTTTTGCCTTTGTGAAAGCTGATGCATAGAAATAAAAACTTTAATGAGCTGCCTGGGTTGTATGCTTACAGATACCTGTCAAATGTCTGTCATCTTAGCTATCGCTGAAGCATTATAAAGAAAGCAAGAAGGAAGGAACGACAGTATTTGTACAAGCATTTTCATGCTAAAATGGCACAATTTTCTTCCTGTCATAATTTTACTCTAACCGGAAAGTCAAAAAAGCTTAACCCATTCACCAGACTGTGTAGCGTGCAAGTGATGTGTGGGCAAAGAGCACCACAGAAGGTATTACAGAAGATATTTTACAGACCTGTGCGGTTAGATAGCTTCCGCTGAATACAGGGCAGTGTATTGAAAGGGTAAGTCAAAAGAAAAAAAAGGGGAAAAAAGCCCGGAGCAAATGTAGATTAGTTTACTAATCAATTAATAATAAAAACACCAGCACGTACATTTTCTAATATGAATATGACAGAATTTGATCATTTTAAAATGTTTTTTCTTTACAAAACGAACTTTTCTTTACACTTTGCAAAAATAAACAAAGAAAGCACAAAAAAAACCCCACATTTCCTTAAACCATCAACCATACAAGATGTGCTGAACTGACTTTCGAACACTGTTTTGAGAATTGTGCTCATTTTACGGTGATTGGATAATTCATTTAATGTCTCATTGGCGATCATTCAAAGCTGTAACACAAATTAAAAATCTATTGGCTAAGGAGAGTGAATACTCCAGAACTTTATTCAGGTACCCAAACCCATGAGGCTGTACAGGCAGGTAGAATATCTATTCTGAAATATTGTAACACACTTGCCTTTTTTTTATTTCCTTTTCCATGCAGCTTTAGGTAGCTATATCCTTGATCAACACTTCTGTGACCTGCTGCTATACCTCTGATCCTCTGCACCCCAGAGGCTGTCACAAGTCTCCCTCCTTCCCAGGAGTTGAACACACAATAGAAAAAAGGCCCTGGCTGTGAGGTTCAGCAGCCATTAACCCCTACCAGCTGTTCCTGCGGGGAGCCTTCTGTGGCTGAATGTCCTTTCTCTGCGGAGGCCTTCATTTCCACTAATCTAACTATTGTTGGGTAGGAATGCTGACAGGAGAAAAGAAATTTTTCTTGTGTCCATGCAAGTGTGTGTATCCATGTGTAAGTAAGGAAAGAGTGAAGGCTAATTTCTATAGTTGGCATGAATAGAAGCACTGGGAAAAACTAGTTAAAATGTGTTTACTTGATTAAAAGGCACTGTCAATTTAAATTATTTCAGGGAATTTTTTTAATGGAAAAAATGGGTACTTTCTAATCCTCTGATAAGATTTTGCACTGTACTGGGGTCAATATCTTTCAATTCCAAAAAGATAAAGGGAAGAAATGCAGTTAGATAGACATTCAGTTTTACTGACCCATTGAATAAAGAATCTACCAATCTTGAACCGAGCAACTAATGTTATAAGTTTAATTTGTATCAACGAACAGCCCTGTCTGTATTACATGTGTGATAGTCTACTGATGCAATAAGGAACAATACAAGAAAAATAGAAGCAAAATGATACCATGTTTTTAAACTCATTAATCTGTCATTAGCCATTTAAAAAAAATAATATTCTATATCAATCTGCTAACATCAAAATATATTTGTAGGACAGCCTCATTATGCAATCCATGTATTTACAGCCTCTATAAAATGCCTTCTGTCTAATAAACGTGTTTTTGTGGAAATTGGTTCCAATATAGCAGTTGATTCATTTAAAATTAAATTACAAATAATTCATGTAGAAAAAATATTTTCTGGACAATTAGGCTGTATGGTTGTAGGGCAAATGTCCTATGTAATAATGCTCCACTTTGCATCTGTCTCTGTGTCTAGACTGCTGCAATTACTGCTCATTGCCACAACTGAGAGAAGAAAGCCCAGTCAATATGGAGCAGTTGAAATTCCACATTTTTGCCCTTAATGTTATGCAAATGGTTGGCTATAAAATAAATTTAGTCTGGTACGGGGGTTGACTCTTTCATTTTTCTATTTAAAAAAAAAATAAGAAAAGGAAAAAAGGAAAAAGTTTTAACATATTTAAAAAAAATAGATATATATAGGCGACAAAAATTTACTTAAAATATCTAGTATGATATTAAAATTGCACCTTCAACTAAATCGAAAATTCTTGGTTTCAACAAAAGTTTAAAATTTTAGTGATGCAATTCTGGATCTAATACTGGTAGTTCCCCCCGAAACCACGTTATTGACAGAAGTACCGCATATACCTAATGACATTTTCTGTGTAGAATATTAATAAATAAGGGATAATGCACTTTGTACAGTGTAATATTAGGAGATTTCATGACTATATAAAGACACAAGCTTGTGGTTTCCATGAAAAGTATTGAAATTCCAAAAATCTGACTAAAATCCAATTTAATCAGAATTTTTTGAGTACTTAACCGTGATTTCAACCTTTCTGCCACGATCTACAACTTTCAACCAAGATTTTTTAAACTTTTGACGGCAATTTTCAGTAAGTTCCAACTTTTAAAAATTTGTCAGACTCACAGAATTTCGAATCCAGGTTAATGTCGAACCATGACTCATCACTGCTGTTTTTATTTTTTTATATTATATACAAGGATATACTGTACTCTAGCTCTCAAGATAATTTGAATCTTTTTTATACCGTATATTTATTAGAGCTTGTGTCTACTTGACTACAGAGCCTCAGCAGGTCCACATTACTTTGAAGTCGAACTAAACTTTGCTAGTGCATTGCCTTTGACCAATTGACACAGGGGAAAACAATATAAATCAATGCACTAATGTATAGATATGTGTTTATTAATCTGTTAGTTACTTATAAATTTATCCAAGGCTGGGACATCAAAAAGCAAAGCAAAAGTAGATTTAAGGTGCATTATAGCTGCCTGTGTGTCAACAGGTCAGAGACAGCCCATTGACTGATAAATAGCGAGGGAAGCACATCTATCCTTGGCCAACAGATGGAGTTGTGTAGCTGTTTGCTACACTTAGTGGGACAGTTTTTATTACATCTTATTATTAGGATATAGTTCTTGGGCAGTAAGAAACAGCATTTCCTTCTAAAAAGTATACCGTAAATATTTTATTTCAGTTTCTATTAGAATAGAGTCTCAGACTAGCAGTAATTAGCACTCTTGGCTACTGCACCCTGCACCAGAGAGATGAAAAGCAAATATAATATTAACATTGACAGAGGGGAAACATACAAGATTCGGGCCTTGTTTAAGCCATTTGATTGGAAGAAATAAACTACTTTATGTTATTATTTGTTCTAGATATCGATCTCTAAAACAAACATAAAGGAAATCAAGATTCCCCAATCACCGCTGGATCACATTTTCAATGATACGTTAACCCTTAACACTATACTGAAGCGTGGGGAAGGCTTTGCAATCCAGAGTGAGTTCCTTACAAAGTGAGGAGATGACGAGTGATCCTAAAGGCTACGTTCACACTACACAACACAAAAGGCATAGAAACACAATAAATTGCATTGGGATTTGAAATGGTGGTTAGCAATGGTGCAGGTGGTCGACATTGGTGCAGGTGGCTAGAATTGGTGCAGGTGGTTACCATTAGAGCAGGTGGTTACCATTGTTGCAGGACGTTACGATTGATGCAGGTGGTTACCATTGGTGCAGGTGGCTAGTAGTGATGGCCTGGTTCGAAGCCGGATCCGCGGCGGATTTCCCTCGTTCGTGAACGGCGGATATCGCGGATTTTCCGGATTTCCGCCTTCCGAACTTTTCCGAACTGCATTTTCGGAAATTTTCGAAATTACGAGGATTTCTCGTATTTTCGAGAATACGGGAAAATACGAGAAATCCTCGTAAATTCGAAATTTTTCAGATTTTTCACATATTTGGACAGAGCAAGCCACATTTTTGGGTCCGTATTTCCGAAGAATCCTCGTATTTTCGAAAAATCCTTGTAATTTCGAAGAATCCTTGTATTTTCGAAGAATCCTCGTATTTTCGAAGAATCCTCGTATATTCGAAAGAATCTTCGTATTTTTGAATGCGGATTTTGCCGAACTTTGATTTTAATGGGTTCGCTCGCGGATTTTCTAATTTTTTCGAAAATTCGCGGATCCTCGAGCGGACCGGATTTTGCGAAGTTTGGACATCTCTAGTGGCTAGAATTGGTGCAGGAACACAACCTACTGTAATAGTTACCAGGTATTCACGCTTTATTTATTCAGGTAAACACGCTTTACATCCGCGAGAACAAAAATTATTTAATTGAGTTACTCGTCTAATTAATTCCCATAAAAGGATTTGATCTACTCACTATCATACAGTTACCTGTGGGATTAAATGGTTCATTTTCAGAGCACCAACTGCCATGGACATTTAGGATGAGGCCCCCCTGCAATGCATAATAAATACTTAAAGGGCATCTATACCGAAAAATAGGTTATTTTAAATTGACCATAACTGGAAACTATAATTCTTCCCAACCATCACTGTATCATATACTTCTTATATTTCAGCTGTCAAGTTCATTGCTCTCAAAAACGATTCTTCTGTGAGTAGTTTTACTGTAGCTGGAATGGTGACAGTTGGAATGCTGTATGCTGTGTGCAGGCTTGACAGTTGGTTTGTGGGAAAACAGTCAGGTCGGATGGAAGTGGGAGTGGTTAAAAGAGGGAGGGGGGATTTTGCTCCTAAACAAAATGTGTGCTGGATTGAAAGCATGCAGCAACACAAGCAAATCAGAGTAAGCGCTACTTACATGTATTCAATTATAGATTAAGATGAGGCAAAGTTATTTTTTCAGTATAAGGTTCTTTTAACATTGGGAGAAATTTTGGGACTGTGAGTAGTGCGATTATTACAAAATTACACAATCTGAAAGTTACATTTTGTAACAATTGTGCATATGTGTCTCCTGCTTAATTTTCCTTAAGATTGTAAGAGTGTATGATTCAAAGTGGTTTGATATGACCAACCTGATATATAAACCATACATAAATTAATGATAATTTAATTAATAATGAAAAGTAATCAGTAGAACTAAGACAGATATGTTAAAGACATAAAAGTTGAGTGGGTCCCTTAATGGTTCTGGGTGGGCCCTTATTCCTATAATACCTGGTGGACCCTAAAACCCAGTCAGATGTTGGTGCTGGTCAACTATCTTTAGAAAAATGTTTTTTTTTGTTTTTTTTAAAGGTTGGATAGGATTTAGTGGTCCTTTCAGGTCCTTTTTTATTATTTTGTTGAGGTCATAAACCTATAGTAGACCATACATCCTTGATTCACATTAATTTTAACTGATTCATTGTTTTTTTCAGGGTTTTCCAGAATCCTTGGGCCAGATATATAGATGCACAGGCACTTCAAACCCCCTACCCTCTCCCCTTATCCACCTGCCAGAGGTAAGATGACTGCTCATGCCCCTTTTAAAAAGAGTAGTAAGAAAACCAATTGTTATTCACTAGGCTGAAGGGCTGCAAGAAATACCTCATACCATCAGAAAAACAAATTGTTTATCCACGTGGCTGCTTATTCCAGAGATGATACCTACAGCTGTCTGTATAGGATCCATTCAGGCTCATTTACCTTTTAGCTTAAGTTATCCCTTATGTTTACTGCAATAGGGTGACCACTCACAATAACAATAACCACAGTCATTAAAGGGACAGTTCAGTGGAAATTCTCAATATTTGTTAAATTGTTAGTTTGTGTAATGTCTTTTTAGTTATTCTACATATTCTTTCCCATTTTGAAAAATCAGTTGATTTCATACCCTTTGCTGTTCCCTGCAGTTGACATTAGTGAGCTGAAATTTCAGGTTCTAATGGTCCTTTTTCTTCCCAGGATGCACCACTTCCTTGGAATGTTCCTAACAGTAATTTCTACTGGCTGTTGGATGGGTCAAACATGCTCAGATCTCTACTGAGCAACTGACTCAAACCAGGCACTGGGTCAAGGGCAAGACCATAATGGTCTCTACTAGGGGTCCTGCAAACAGGAAGTAAGTATTTCAGTTGTATTTATTTATACACAGACAAAATGCTGAATTTGCAGATTAAGTTAATTGGGATGAAAAAATACTGCCCCTTTTTCTGAATAGTACATGTATTTGCACTGAACTTCCCCTTTAATTGCAAAAACCCCTGTGGGTTGAATTAAGACTTTATTTATTGTACAATGTGTCAGTCTGATTAGTCTGTCAGTTTTTCACAATCTTAGTACAAGTGAAGCTGCAATGGTTCCTCGTGTTCCCTATTATATCTTCATTTTTCCACAAGTATCAGACTGTCAAGCCTGCAATTTGCACTTTAACTCCCAGGAGAACAGACTTAATATTTTCTCTGAGAAGTTACACTCGATTAAGCCGGCATACGCATTTGTATATTTCTTTTTATTCTCTTATTATGGCTTCCTTTTTAGCTCCCTGTGTAAATAGAATTTACTGCGAATTAACCATCAATATAGTAATAATATAACAAGTTTTCAAAATGAAACTTAATAACACGATTTAGCCTCAATTTCCTCATTTAACCCTACTGGAGAGAGTGAATGCCACATTTGAAATCCAGAATATCTCCTCCTACACGGTTTCAGGAAATGTTCCCTCTCTGGTTAATTACCATTAATCCTTTCAAACCCCCAACATTAAGTCACTCCCATAGAATTGCTTCAACATCTCTCCTTAAAGTGTCTGTGATTAAATACTTAAAGTACATAGTAACATGGTTAATGACAGTGAAAAACAACGGGCAAGCCCTTCCACTTCTAGATTCACTGAGTTGACACAACTCAGTCCCAAGAAACATAAATCACAAATTATTTATGAGGAATTGGGAAACCCACCAAGGATCTCCCAATTGTTTAATAAGAGATGTGATTAAATGCAGTGTATTTTATTCTTATCTTATATATTTTTGCATTGATAAAATCTCCTTCATTACATTCAATACATGTTAAAGAGTTTTGTTAGTACCAGGGGACAGATTTACCATTGCACACTAGGCACACTAGACATGCACCCAGGGGGGCCTGTGATTGGAGGTGTGGCTGTCAATCTCCGCCCATCCCTCCACCCCCTATATAGTCTATTTTTCACCCTCCCCCGGGTTCCCCCAAAAGAAAATGGGTGTGGTTGGGATGTGGTCTGCGTTTAGGGGTGGGGCTAAGAGCAAAAAGCATTTTGAGCCCACAGGCTCCTGAGGTGTATATCCGCCCCTGTTGCCAATATTTTGCAGCAACCAATCAGATATTTTAGACCAGTAAAAAGGTATCATCTGATTGGTGGAGGCAAATTAACAGATCAGGCAAATTTCTGCACCTCTTATTACATAAGCCATATGTTTTTGACATTCAATTTTAACATTATATAGTCTATTTTTACTCACAATAATAATAATGGGTGTGGTTTGGGGGTGTGGTCTGTGTTGAGGGGTGGGGTTAAGCTGGGTACACACATGCATGATCTTTAAAAATCTGATTCTGTCTGTCATTCAGTGTCGATCATGCTACTCACAGTGTTCTCCCTATGTAAAGCATAGTGAAACACTCGGTACTGCAGATTTACCTCAGCTGCAGCCGACTAACTATTCTTTAATACAGGGAGATGACCACAGCCAAGGGAAATTCTCTGGTATTTACAAACAATCCCAATGCCGACCATGAACTTTTGTCAGCTTCGGGAGCAATCGGAAATGTGATACACATGCTAACGATATAGGCCCCGATACCATCAGTATTTTAATGGGTCTACCTACCTTTCAAGGAGCTAGGCTTTTTGCATCTGTAGGATTCTGAGTTGTAAATCTGGCTCTGGTTAGTATGTATAGATTGTGTAAGTATTGAACTGAACCCTGTAAGATGCATTTTTAACCCAATTTCTCAAGACGGGAATGCAACTGGTGAACCTTTATTTTAAAGAACAAAACTGCATTGAAAAAAATGCGATATTATCATTTCAATGTGCTATCCAATTATTATTTTTATTATCATTATTGAAACAATTGTTAAAACTAATTTCTACAACTAAATTTACCAGCATTTTGCACAAAGAAACCCTTTGGGTTTAGCTATCTCTATTAGTCATTTCATAAGGACTCCTAAATTACAAGTCCATTCTATACTGTACATAAACAAGGAGATTCAATAAAAGTTCTTATTGTTAAAAATGGTGCTAATCAGATGTTAGCTTTTAAATGTTAAATAGGATCTGATTGGTTGGGGGGAAATTAGCACCATTTTAACGATAACAACTTTTGTTGAATTTCCCTGAATAACTTTTATTGAATCTCCCTGAAAGTCCTATACATTCTTGGACTTGTGATTACTAAGGAAGAATGGATCCATATAATCTAAAATATGTCTTATGTTCTACACATTGGTACTGCCTTTTATAAACTGGTTACTTAGCCTTATTTATTATACATACATACCCAGCCAGCCTTCTACAGTATGTAGGCAGATTCTAATATCTACAAATAGGGAGTATAAAGCAAGCATTAGAATATCTGCTGGTTCCATTACAATTTAAATTAAACATTTAGCGCTCCAACTATCACAGATTCTTTCTGTCTGCATACTATTCAGTCTTGTTATCCACATACATTCCCTTGCAGTAACAGTTTCTTGGTACTGCTATCTGACTGTGCTGGGTTTCTGAATGGTCAACTCTCTAGTACTAACCATCAGAGATGTAATTGACTAAGTGCACAGGGGCTTAACTACCAGGGGAGCAGACCCTGCAGGGGAGGCATTGTCTTATTTTCTTCTATGACAGATATAGCCTCCACCCAGAAAACCACTGTAGATGAAGCAGGTATAGAGGCTCCATCATGGTTTTGCTGGGGGGCCCAATGATTCCCAATTATGCCACTGTATGTGCATGCTTAGAAACAATGGTGTTAGTATACGTCCTCTCCTTGTAGTTTTTTATGTTACGTTTGTGTTCTTTGATTCTCTCATGCACTTTCCTCTGTGTTGGTCCAACAAATACGTGGACATTTTAGTAGATATATGCCATTTTTCATCTCATAAAGCATACAGGGCTGTATTTAAGAATAGTTGTTGTTTAACGCCATGGCTACTTAATCATACAGTAGTTGTTATCATTACTTACCACTGTGGCCATTCAATCAATTGAACAGGAGCCAGGGACAAAGGTAAGTATATTTAACTTTCGCGCATGCGTGCTATAGAGGATTAGACCCAGTGATTGGTCGGAGATTTTAATCTCTGCAGTGGTGGATCACGCAAAAGTTAAATGTACTTACCTTCATCCCTGGCTCCTTCTTAATTGATTGAAGAATGGGAGGTAAGGCATAGCTCCTTAAAGGACAACTATACTCACCTCACCCTCGCTCCTCTTCCTCCATAGCAGCATAGTACCCAGGGTGAGGACCTAAAATCGCTAAGTCCTCACCCTGGGTACTTTCCCTAACTCCTGCACTACTTACCGCAAATCTGCTTCGCCGATCGCTCCATTCCTACGCTCTTCCTGCTTCAGTGACAGATCGCGAGGCAGCCAATAGGAAGATACGCTCTGCAAGGAGGCGTGTCTTCCAATTGGCTGCCTCGCGACTGTCACTGACAGTAGAAGAGAGGTGGAACAGTGTGGATCGGCGAAGCAGATTTGCGGTAAGTAGTGCAGGAGTTAGGGAAAGTACCCAGGGTTAGGACTTAGCGATTTTAGGTCCTCACCCTGGGTACTATGCTGCAGTGGATTGGGGAAAAGGTGAGTATAATTGTCCTTTAACCACCTAGGCTTTAATCAATACATTTAACTATTCCTTTGAATAAGAATCATAAGTAAGTAAGCATCAGTATTGTTAACTAAAACAGCAGTTGTTAATGACTAACTAATAACTAATAATGCTTTATAAATACATCCATAGTTATTCTGCTGCTTGATTTTTCTGTGTTCCTATAGCTGGATTGCACAGCAGACTATGTGCCTGTGTCCAGGGACTCTCAGTGTCAGTAAATGCATTCGGATCCATTTTTGTTTGTTAGTTTTACAACTCTGCAGAGTATATTGGTGGTGCATAAATAAGCAATAAACATATTACTGCTCAATGTATACAGAAACTAAAACCTGCCATTATGTATCTGTAGTCTCTTGTCTACACACTTCTAGTGTATCATTTAGTTTTTTTTTATAGTAATGTGGTTTGTCTAAACAAGGAATGAAAAATGAAGTCATATTTATGTGTCAGAAAATTAATCAGCTCCCTGCTACATTTTCTGACTACTAATTACCTCATTTGTTAATTAGTCTTTTACTCTTTGCAATCAATTCAAGCTCATAAAATATTTTGTTTAGTTTTTGTATCAGACCGTTCCACAAAGGTAGATGGTGATACCATTGGCTTTGGTTGGGTCACTATACTCACTCAAACATTAACAAAACTACAATTTGAGAGCAATAAAATGGTGGTACTCAAATATTTATCTGTGCTTGCTTTGTCATTAAATTATTAATGTTTAGTGAGTGCTTGTAATTCCCCAAACCCTCCCTTACTTACTGCCTTCTTGTAGTGTCTGCGACACTTATAAGTCCTGCACAGTTTCACCATGGACACCGCTCTGCTTACACATCTCCCCCTCCCTCCCCCCTGCCTTCTCTGCTGATTCTCTTAATTGTTGCAGAAAGTGTGCTGGCAGGCAGCCAAATATCCTAGTAAGAGCTCAGGGATGGGGAGCATATAATAATTACTGCTTTTGAAGTGACAGGTCTTTCCCTGTAATTGCCATGATTTTAAATTTACAATTTTTTAAAAGTAAAGATACCCTTTAAAACTGCAGTTTTTCCATTGGCTCTAGAAAGGTGTCCAGATAGTGGAATGCACATCATTGCATGTAAAGAAGCACAGCAGGTGACATTGCTTTGTCTACAGGTGGCACAAACTTTCCTATTTTAGAACTTTACATTTTTAACCATCAAGAAATAGACTGAGACACTTTGATTAGCAAAGCTGGGTCCCATGCGCACATGCCTCTAAATATACAGTCTGGAGCTTAAAGCACCTGTAATAAGCTATTATCTATTGTGCTTTTAAAAAATGATATGTAGAACCTTGACAGATCATACATTATACTGCTTTTCCTGACATTGGCCCACTGGAGATTGTATTTTACACACACAGAATCAAATACAGAAAATCAATAGAAAAGGCAAGCGAGTCGACAACGTAATAAATTTACAGCTCTGGTGACAAATGTTAAAGATATAATTAATTGATCATGTGTTTTCCGGTACCACACAGAATACAAACCATAAAAAGGACAGAACAGACAGCTAACAATTGGAAGGGTATGCAGGAGGGTCGTGTCAGGAAATGAGTAACTGCGATATGTTTCTGATCCCAAACATACATCAACTTCAGTTTTTCCCACTGACTGTTGGGTAATGATGAAAACACATTATATTCTCACTTCAGGAAATCATCAAAACTTTTGATTCTTAAATGTCAGCAGAAAAGTTCAATTCTTGACCCCAGGTGTCTTAAATAAAACTGCCAGGAAAATGTAAAAATTATTAAATGAAATGAAAGTTCAAATAAACTATAAATCAGCTCCCTTGTCCTTGAACAAATATCAACATAAGACGCCACTATATTAAACTTTTAATTCAACACTCATTTGAGTTCAGCGTCCATATTTGTGTTGGGTTTTAAAGCGATAGAGAGTTTGTCTCTTCATTACAAAGAATCTGTGTAAAATGTGTGTGCCGTGTGAGTAACATTAACTATTTAATAATATTAAAAAGTTGTCTCAATCATCCAAGGGCAGATGTCTGTCTGTCCAAATTTTCAGCTGTCACAAATACAACCTGACCAGTCAGTGCTATAAGGTCTTGGTGGACCTGTGTGTATCAGTTTTCTGCAGAAGCAAAACTGTTCCGCACAACTAATTGATATATTGGAGACTGAGTTAAATACACTGGGGATAAATATAAATATGATACATAGAAAGGAACACAGAGCAAGTATCCCCCTATGACTGAATGCACTTTATAGGGGGATACTTGTTCTGTGTTCCTTTCTATGTATCATATGTATCAGTTTTCTAGCATTACATGATATTTCATTCATTTTGTTCCCCCCAGTGCTGCTACACAAATTTTGCCATAATGGCGATTCAAACAATTAGACACTTGAAACTTAAATAGTAGCTTAATGGAGAACTATGGTGCTTATAAAGTTTTACATTTAAAAAAAATGTCACAGAGGTAGGACTGGTAATTCCTACTTATCAATATTGTCTCTGTGAGGAGCACCAGCACAAGAAAACTGTTTTTGACAGGATTCCTTCTGGCTTCAGCATTATCTTAAATACAGGAAGGCCCTGGACACTAATCTGGCAGATGAAAACTGTATGTGCTGTAGCTCCTCAAATAAATGATATTGGGAGGTAGGAATAATCAATCCTACACCCTTGTCCCAGGTGCTTTTCATTTTTAAAAGGTAATTATAGGAGACCAGTTTCCTACCTATAAAACAAGCTATCAACCACCTGTCTACATACTCCACAGCCCAAGATATAAAGAAATAACCGACCAGAAAGATAATGGGTGGGAGGCTGACATGTGACATTCCAAAGGCTGCTCCTCCACCTCGCCACCGCCGGAGAGCACAGCCTCAGACTTCAGTGTGTGAGGGAGACAGGAAGTCCCTCCCCCTCCCTGCTGTGTGAAGATCATGACAGAGAAGGTAAGGGAATCTACAGCCCTACTTTCCTACTATGTAAAAACAGCCTTTTCAGGCAGAGTTCCATAATGCTGCCTGAGAGACCATAAACACTTTAGATGTTCTTTATCGATCAAGCACATGAGGTTAATAAGAAACCTTGTATGAACACTTTTCAGGCACTGATTCGTTCGGCCAGTCTTTTTCTTTTTTTTAAATCAATATTGCTTCATGTGGGGGTCGGAAATGTTTATTTTACTCAGACTTATCAAATCTGCTTGGAAATGGAATAATAAAATGAGCACACTGATAGGCTGGCTAAAATACAATCCATTCGTTCCATTCATACACTTTGTTATGCTTTGCTTTGGTCAGTAATGAGCTGCTATTTCAGGGTCTGCAACAGTCCTTATTCCCAGGATGCACCTCTTCCTTGGAATGTTCCTAGCAGTAATTTCTACTGATTGGCTGTTGGATGGGTCAAACATGCTCAGATCTCTATTGACCAAGGGTAAGAAGACATTAGGTTTTATAGATTATGTGGTTTTATATGACAATAGTATGCCTATGATAAAGTACTGGTTAATAGAGATGGTCGAACTATTGAAAGTTCGGTCCGTTTTCGAACTTTCGAACTATTGTAAAAGTTCGAAAGTTCGAAAACGGACCCATTAAAGTCTATGGGAGGCAAATAGTTCGAAAAGTTCGAGTCAAATACAACTAAAATATTAATGGTAACTTAATGTAAATGGCTGTGGGACCTGGGAAATGGTCTGGGGAGCATGTTCCAATATCCAGGACTTAAAAATCGATTTTACTCTCACGCGCGCTACTTTCGAGCTTTCGCGTTCGAACGTTCGAAGTAACATGGACATTTTACTCGCAGATTTGATACTCGCGTATAGGCTGTAATGGAGACTTTACTCGCAGATTCGATGTTCGCGCCTAGATACCATGTACATTTTACTCGCGGATTCAATACTCGAACGTTCGAACATTCGATAAATCATCGAAAGTCTGGGAAATATCGAAAGTCCGCGTCCAAGATAGTTCGAGAAGTCCAGGTCCGTTCGAACTCGAACAGTTCGGCTCGAACTCGGGTTCGAGTTCGAGTTCTATGCCATCCCTACTGGTTAAGTTCGAAACGTGTCAGGCGTCTTTTTATCCTGATGTATCAATAAAGCTGACTTTTTATTTTATTACCAAGTCTCTGGTGCTGTAACGTGAACACTTTCTTCAACATTATAAGGGGTCCTGCAAACAGGATGTCAGTATTGTGGAAGCATTTATTTATACACAGACCAAATGCTGGATAAGCAGATTAAAGTCATTGGAATGTGAAAATTCTGTTTTTTTTTCTTTGCCTTATAATTTGCATTGAACTTTCCCTGATATCCGTGATATTTTTAATGGTGAATTCTATGAGGATGTATAGAACTCATTGCAGTCCAGAGCAATACAACTATATGTATGCAATAAATCAGTGTGTTATTGGATTGTACACATCCTATATGCATCTGTTGATAGAACATGTCCCTTGGGGAACCAGTTAGTAAAAAATAGACTGAACAACAACATGCATTTAATTGTATAGAGATTCACCCTTAAGGCACGTCTGTCAGATCAGGATTGTGATGGTTAAAAGACAGATTAAAGTGTTTTGATCTCTAGTAAATCATGTGAAGTTAGTGATTATAGGAACCCCTTTTAAATTCTTCATCTGGCAGGTGTTCTTACATGGGGCTGTACTGTATATATATATATATATATATATATATATATATATATATATATATATACACTGTAGCATTTATGTATCTGTTGAAAGTGTGCCTTTAAAATATATTGTTAGTATGTATACAAAGTATCACCATATACTGCAGTATTGAAATCCCTTTAATATGGTAACTATTGCCTAGCCTTATTATAATAAAATAAATTTACATTTCTCCATGCAGGCAACACATGAACTAAATTTAAATAAATCTGACCCTGATGTAACAGAGAGACAGGGAGACATAAAAAACATACTGTCATCATTTATCACTGCACAGTTTGCAGTTACCTACTGTATGATAAACATATATACCAGTGTTTTTATTTTGTAAATGAGAAGCAGAGAAAGAACCATGGACCCCTATGGACTAGTCTAGGTGTATTGTTTAAGCCAATATGGCCTCCTTTGGCATTTAGAAGTAGTTATGTGTCCACAAGCACCTAGTGTAAAGGTTGGTATACACGTGCGATCGCAGGTCCTGTCCCGTGACGCACGATGTGTACGGACAAATGTTTCGGCACTTTATCGGGCGAAACGGACGTTCGGTGGGGGATAGTTGCCTGACCGACCTGGTGGATCTCCGAACAAACGACCGCTTCGGACAATAAAATGACTACACACGGGCTGATTATTGGCTGAAACGTTTGTTCGTACACATCGTGCGTCGCAGGACCCATGATCGCACGTGTGTACGAACCTTAAGGGGTTGTCTTAGAAGCAAGTCTAGTCATCTGTAAACTAAAGCGAGGTACAGATGTGCGATTCCACACACAAAACTTGACTGCACGACAAACAACTGTTTCAGGAAAATCTGTTGTATTCAATTAGATCAACTGGACTTGAAATGTAGTTCTTGAAGACGTTTCGCTAGTCATCCGACTGGCTTTCTCAATTCAGAATGACTTGTACAAGAATCTGTGGCAATTATGTACCTTCTTGTACAAGTCATTCTGAATTGAGAAAGCCAGTCGGATGACTAGCGAAACGTCTTCAAGAACTACATTTCAAGTCCAGTTGATCTAATTGAATACAACAGATATACCATGACCTGGATGAATGAGAACCTTCACAAGCATGTTTCAGGAAAACTCTTCTGGGGCGATGAAATAAAGGCCTTTAGTTTAATTGTAAACTCTATGGGGCAGGGACCTCCTTTTCTCTTGTGGCAAGGCTCTAGCACTTATATAGTTATAATTATATTTATATAATTTATATATTCGTGTACTAAACTATATATGTATTTATCCCCCTTATATGGGTTTATTGTATTTTAATACTTTACAGCGCTGCATCCCCAAGTGGCGCTTTATAAATAAACTATACATATATACAAGTAGCCAAGTCAGCATCTACCCTATATATAAGTGGTTTTATGGGGGTTTACATTGACTTTGTGGCTGCGTGGCTTCCCAAAAATATTGAAAATAGTGTGATTTAGTGTAATTGCATCATCCTGTTATTGTTTCAACAAAAGTATGTATCAACCTGCTTAAGTGAACAAACCTAATAGCCAAGACTCATATCATTGTTACACATAGAGGGTTGATCAAGGGATTCTATTAAAATCAATTTGTTTTCTAAAAAAACATATAAAAAATAGTTTTAAAGAATGTGACTCTCTTCTGTTTTCTAACAAATACAATTTATATGTGAAACAAGTGCTTCTATGAAACATTAGTTCATCTATCATAATGTGAGACTTACAGTAGAGCAAGGTATGTTGTACTGCACCCTGCAGCTAATGTGTAGTGGCAGTACCCAGTTAGTTGTAGGAGACCCCAGGTAACCACCAGCAGAGTTCCCTGTAGTAATACAGTAGGTTATTCTCCTATTACATCACATTGCGCTTCCTACACTCCTGTAGTGTTACCTGCAGTGCAGAATGATGCTGAAAATTAACATTGGGAGTTCAGGATTTTCCCATTGATCATCAGTATTACAAGGAACTGCTACCTGCAGCAGTTTCCACTGAGTGTCTCTGGCAACAGTTGCTGGTCTGGCTGCATGCACGACTACCCTGAATAGCACTTTTGGCTACTATTTCACAGCATTTAAATGCTGTTCTAGAATTGCCCATCTGGCCCCAGCCTTATATACAAATAAAGAGCCAAGAACACAAGAAGAGGTCCTGGTCTAATGGTTTTGTTACCAGGCTATAACTGGATTTGTGTTTCTGTTTGGTTTAGGAAATGGTACCAGAGCAATGTCACAAGACTGAGTAGAAATTTGAATGGGTGACACATTAAGATTGCAATTCTTAAAACTGGCATCTCTTAGACAAAACACTAGCGCACACATGCTCTCCTGGCACTGTTGTGACAGACACGGTATCAGCGTCAGTCAATTACCTTCACAAATGCCTCTTGTGCTAATGAGCACTTACAAAAATCACTGGACTTTTCTGGCAAGGAGAAAAGATCAGTTTCATTGCTTGCAGAACTAATTCAGTGTACAAAAGTGAAGGCTCCACCATTGCTCCTTCTTTTATTGCTCCTTTTGTGAGGCCTTTTGATGTGCACTGAAGAGATTGGTCTGTGTTTGGGGCTCTTCATCTCCAGTTCATTGCTTGTCATTAACATACATATCCATATGAAAAGTTTGGTAAGTCACTAACAGCTGTCCAGAATGGAGATTCAGGGTGAAAAAAAAAGAATCTATCCTTTCTTAAAATGCTGACAGAACTATTTAGTTCCTTTTGGCAATGATATACCTAACTTTTAAAAGCCGTCTTTCACTCACAAACTAACAAAGCATAATGCTACAGTCTTGCACAAAATCTTTTTCCCCCTCTTTGAAACAGTTTGTTGTCCCATTTCCAAAGGGTTCCATTTAGTATAAAACACTGACACGTATATATTTCCTTTAAAAAAAAAAAAAAAATCCACCGCAATTAAAGCTTTCTTTAGATTCAGTGTTGCCCCCTGCTTTCAAGAACTGGGTCCTGATCCAGAATCATTTGCTTCGACAGAATTTCAGAGCACAACAGAAATCATGTATTTAGAATTATTAGAAGCAGTTTTTAAAACTTTTTTAAATATTATATAAAAATGGTCAGATAAATAAGCAAAGGATATGGAACAGTTGAATATTTAGTAAACAATAGCAATTTGGTGCAACATTATATGAAGCACAAAATTGGTAATTTTACAAAAATTATGTTTGGTCAATAAGGCATTTACATTTCTCATTGCAACTGGTGTCCTTTTTATTGGATTTTATTATACATTAGTTAAACATTGGAAGAACAAGCAGTGTAGATATCTCTCTTATTTGGACTATAACCAAAGTAAAGTGTACTTTTTTATTACAGCCTATATTTTTGAAAAATAATTTTAAATAAATCTGTTTATGCAGGCAAAGCAATGTTTTTCTAAAATAAATAAAGAAATGTTGGAACTGCCCTTTCTCTGTACATTTTGAAAACATTATCAGAATTTACATTTTTAATGTAAGTGGGATATTTACTGTTAAAATGCATTCAACAAAATCAGGATAGAGCTGAACGTTTCAAGCAAATGACTAAATTAGTAACAGAAACATTGCTGATATATTTTGTCCTGGCTCAGGGCTGGTGCTGCTCTGATTGACACCGGAGAATAGAAAGTTCTAGATTGTGCTGAGAATTAGTGAAACTAAGCGCTGCTAAGGAATGCTCTTTAATGGGCTTAAATTGTCATCTGTAACATTCAGAGATTTAAGATTTTTTTTTGTTTTATGGAGACACGTGTGGTAGAAGGATCCTGATAGTGGGAACATTTACATTTTAGACAGACAACAATAGAAAAAAAAAAAAGACAAAAACACAATTTAAAACAGAACAACAACGAAAAAAAGGGTTAAATGTGATCTGCTTGGAAAGCACCATTTAATATTGGCTATAAACACCGAGAAGAAGTGCGTGGGTTTAAAATAATGAATAGCAAGTTTCTGTCCAGTCACTTGTGTTGTTGGACATTTTTTGACAAACATAAAAAGAACACTTGGACTGATAAATGCTTTAGAACCCTCCCCTCTATGGTTCATGACCCCCAGAGCTATAATTTACAATACATTGCAGGAAAGGTTTTTGGTGGATTTTTTTTTAAAACATTAAAAGATGTTATAGGAAATGGAATCAAAAGAATAATTAAAAAAAAACTGCCGCAATTTTAATTAAATTTTTTTTATATTTTAAACGATTAAAAAGCAAACTTAAACCTCTAGTTGCTTCCTATGTAGCTTTTTCTTTTTAACATCATCTCAAAAGGTATGTTATATTTATTGAATCCTAAATGTTGCCTGCAGAACCTCAGCATTCATCTAGAATAGATAAAATGACTTCTTAAACACGTTTCTCTCATGCAGCAATTAAACAAAGTGGATCTGCGATTAGTCCACAGCAGGAGGCAAAGAAAAAGGCACCCTTGATTCAAAATGGAGGGACCTGACTGTGCATTATTGCTGTACAATGCAGCAGTTTATTGCTGAAACCTGCTTACCACCCTGCATAGCAAACCATGGGAACTCCAGTCAGGTGGAAAGTTATTCTCCTGTATATGGCTGAAGTAGCTTTAAGTATCATAAGGAAGTCTAAAACCCTAAAGCTCTTCTTCAGTAACTGAGACATTTTGTATAATCTTTAAGAGATTTTTGCATTAGCTTCTTCTTTTTGTTGTTGAAGTGAGAAGTAGAGTTAATGATAAGCAATAGTTCTCTTTTTTTTCATGTAAGCCAAAAAGCGCCTGTTTAAGTTAAGTACCACCTCCCTTTAGCTCTTGGGAAAGCACTCAAGAGGGATTTACTTGGCTCTGTGTGCATGACACATAATGAAAACAATTTTACGCTGTGGAGGGAAGTATCGAGCAATTACTAATGTGACGGCCACCTGCAGAAGTGAGCCCGTAGCAGCAGCATTGGCTGTTCATGAATATTTTATGGTGTGATGTTATTTTTGAATGGCTGGGGCAGGTGAAGAGGGCCAGGGTGAAAAAAGTAACTCTGCTGGAGACTGTGTCGCAGATCTGTTTCTCTGCAGCAGTCCATAGTGGAACACCAAAGAGTATCCTGACCCTGCAGGAGCCTAGGAAAAGGCAGCTGAAGCTGAGGGAAGATGGTTTGACATGTCATGGTGGGCACCTTTTAGAATCTGTTGTCTGCAGATTTCACACATGATGTCCATCTTAAAAAGCCAATGCATCCATCTTGTTTAGTTTAATTTGATAAACTGAGTGTGAATAAGGATTAAATGAGAAGGCTGTAATGGAGTAAACTTGTCCTTTTTCCTTAATCCAGTTAAGATATTATAACCTTAAAACCCTGAAAAAGATTCCTATATCTTTTAAATGAAGGGTCTCTGAACTATATCCCCCCAGCTGTTATTTAATCCCAATTAGAAAAATCTTTATTCTGTTTGTATTATAAAGCCCAACATACTCAACCAAACTACAACTGATATCCAGGAAAATATTTTAGGCTTTCTGATACATTTAAAACATAATTCCCCGACAAAGATCTTTAAAAGAAATGATTGAAATATATACAATTTAATGTTTAATTTAATGTTTGAGTTAAATATATACACTTGTTATGTGCACAGCACAATATGACAGACACAGTACATACACAACAATGAAAACAGAACCATCTGTTTAAAACCACTTGTAGAGCTGTTGCTATTGCAGACAATGGAGATTATCACAACCACTGCAAATTATATGGTAGATTTAGGTCACATGTTGTTGAATTAGAGACTGGGGGAAAGAATGTTCTATGTAATAAACTATCCATGGTTTTATAGATAAACCACACAGGTTCCACAATCCCATTCTGACCTTTTTAAACCATACCATAGGTTAAACCTTGGTTTACAAGAACACTTGATGAAATTATTTATGTATTTTAGAAATATTCCTTCCATGCCCTATTGATACTTTGTGATGTCATTGATGTCATAACCTACTTTAGAAATGCACAATAATAAATCTGATTTTTTTTTTTTTTTTTTTTTTTAATATTGATAAAGGACTTTTTTCTCCCCCCAATCAAAGCAACATTTCTACCAGGAAAAGTCTAAATATGCATTTAAAATGCATTTTGCTTTATATCGCCATAAAAAAAACTGTTATCTTCAATACAAAAAAAAAAATCCCAAATGAGATCTTTTCTTCGTTTTTTAGGAAGAACTAAAATGTGAATAACAACCTTCTGAATAACAGTTCAGCAGGACTGAGCCTGGGTTCTTATTAATCATAGCCACTGTTGCATGGCTAAGCCTATTATTCTCTTCCATGGATTCAAGTCCTTTGAAAGCCATCTATACATTCCAAATGGTTATTATGACCCTTCAGGGCCCTGAAATCAACTGACCAAGTAAAGCTTAAAGTTATTTGTTTCTTTCTTTTGCTTATAGTGACTGTTGTTTCTGCCAATGGTTTATGTAACCATAGCTTTGAGTATGATCTAAATGGCAGTTTGTGACAGGATGGTGTACTGTATATGTTCATGTTTTGCAAAACAAAAATGTAAAGATCGTTTATTTAAAAGCTTAATGATGCATTCTTCAGGTTACGTTTTATGCTTAAGGTTCCCAATCACACGATATGCCACAAATCCTGCTGGATCTGGCACAAAAAAAAAATGATCATAATGCTAATAAAGTACTGCAGCCAACATCAGTATCAATGATTGGTCCAGATGAAAAATTTCTATCATGTTGTTAGTCATGTTTTTTTTAACAGAAGCAGAGGGAGACAGTAACTTTGCTGTATTTGTAGTACGAAAAGATTGTGCCTTATAAGATTACCAGCAACCCCCCCGATTCTATATAGAATCCTCCCCGCGCCGCACACCCCCCAGTGGGCTTCCCGGAATCACCTATGGGCGTTGGCTATAAGATGTCACATGGGCAACGCGAGAAGGTGGGTCCAGTGTCTAAGCATATCCACAACCTTCCTTTTAAAGGATAAGTGCACTGTAAAATCAAGTTATAATCATTTGGAAGCTGCAGCTTTAAAAATACCGTTGCCATATATTATTTTTTTTTACCTATGTCCCTCCAGAGCCTAGCTTTGTGCCTTGGAAGTTGCTGACATCTTGTTACTGGTTTGCTGAATGTTAAGCTCCGCCCCTCTGAGATTTCCTCTGCTTTCTCCTGCTTGAGCCTCAAACAGTAATGCCTGTGAGTTCCATGCACGTGCGTTATCGTATATGTGGCATTCGGTAACCTTTGAATTCAGCGATTACCCTCAAGTGTACCAAATTCCACATTCTAGGGTTATGGAATGCTTAAGTCGAGGGTTATGGTTTTGAAAATTTGAGAATCCTCTAATTTCCAATAATTATCAAATAAATGTCCATTAGTTCGGAAAAGTTTGTAGTTCAGAGAGTTCTAAAAAGTCTGATTTTGTCTCTAATAAAATCCATCCTGAACTTGGGTTCAAGTTCTAGTCCATGCTTATGTACATGTTGTAGCTCATCAATGAAACAATACTGGGAGGTAGGAATAATCAATCCTATCTCCCTATCTCCCTGCCCCAGGTATGTTTCATTTTAAAAAGTTAATTTTTACAGTATATTTGTCCTTTAGTACTCATTGATAAATTTGGGTGATGTGTCAAGATTGTAATGAGAGCAGCCACCCCCAAGGATCTTGTATATATTGTATTCCAATCGCTCTACTGAAAAATTGCAATAAATAATATCTGGGGTAAAAACTTATGTTAAATAAATAATGTATTAATCTGTATATGAATGAATGTACATACATGTATACCTATACATATATAAAGTGCTATGTTTTCTGTTTAAAGAAAAGGTTTGCTTTTGGTTTAATATTTAGCGGAACATGAAAATGTAGCCAGATTTTCCTTTTTAGAAATATTGCCCTTTTTACTTTATTGTATTAAAAGTTGCTGGTATCATTGTATGTAATAATGTATGGTGGTTATACCTATTTAAACATAATGATACCTGAACATTTTATGGCAGTAATGTGCCCCTTGGAGAAAATTCTAATGCGGTCCTGTGTGATATTTCCTGAGAAACATTACCCAGTTTCTAGTTGTTTGTCTCTCGTAGCCTTGGTCTGCTGTTGTATTCACCATGTTAAATCAGGTGGAAGAACAACAGTAAACACCATGGAATCTATATCTAACCTTTATGTACATAATTCAGTCTCTGTGTGAATCATTCCCGAATCACAGGCCTAGAAGTAATTGATCACAGAAACCCTTCTTTACTGGAATGAAAATGAAATGTATCACTACCAGCAATAACCAAAAGTGTCAGTACTTGCAGAATTGGAAATTCCAAGTTGCAAAACAAATAAAGGAAAAATGTTTTGGGTTTTTTTTGTGGCTCAAATTAAGTATAACAGAGAAAGAGGGACAAGCGAGTTTTCTAACAATTGCGAGATGGAAGTGCTAAATTCCTTGTCTTTTCACCAATAAATTGCACACACAGTGATTATTATTAGAGATGGTCGAACTATTGAAAGTTCGGTCCGTTTTCGAACTTTCGAACTATTGTTAAAGTTCGAAAGTTCGAAAGTTCGAAAACCGACCCATTAAAGTCTATGGGAAGCAAATAGTTCAAAAAGTTCGAGTCAAATACAACTAAAACTGGTAACTTAATGTAAATGGCTGTGGGACCTGGGAAATGGTCTGGGGAGCTGGTTCCAATATCCAGGACTTTCGTAAAATCGATTTTACTCTCAAGCACGCTACTTTCGAGCTTTTGCGTTCGAACGTTCGAGGTAACACGGACATTTTACTCGCAGATTCGATGCTCACGTATAGGCTGTAATGGAGACTTTACTCGCAGATTCGATGTTCGCGCCTAGATACCATGTACATTTTACTCGCGGAATCGATGCTCGAACGTTCGATAAATCATCGAAAGTCCGGGAAATATCGAAAGTCCGCGTCCGAGATAGTTCGAGAAGTCCGGGTCCGTTCGAACTCGAACAGTTCGGCTCGAACTCGGGTTCGAGTTCTATGCCATCCCTAATTATTATATCAGTGATTATTTATTTACAAATTTGTCTTAGTGAATATTGTTCAGAGCTGTTTTTTCAGTGTTGCCATATACATTGGGTACACCAGTGGGCAGTGAGTGTTAAGGTAGTGCTGCTTATTGCTTCACTGGCTCATGTGTTTATCTCACATACTCACTGCAGAAAGAGCGAACTAAGGGAAAGTACACACATTTATTTCGGTGTGATTGGTTTCTCAATTGGTGCATATGCAGGTTGAAATTAAAGGGACAATATTATGGTTTTCAGATTTACCTCTAACCTTCTAATAGCCCTAGGTCTGCTACACACAGGCATATGTGTGCTTGATATTATCTGATTAACAGATCAATATATCATTTATTAGTCTGTCAGGCAGGAATTAAAGTGGCCGTGTCAATAAAATTGGCCTACAGGATTGGCTGTGATTTAGTAACATGTCTAACTGTTCTGGCCAACCAATTTAGTTCAAATATTGACTTTTCATTCTGCAATATTGAATAGTGTGTACCATCCATTAAGTACCAGACTAAGTTATAAATACCTGGGACTAATATATTTAAAAATGTTATGAGCCAATAAAAAATGTACATTTTTTTTCAAGGGCAACAACACTGAAAAATCTACTGCTGTGTATGTTTTGCTGCATGCCTTTATTCCAGTACTTGTTTTGCTTTGGTTCAGTATCCCCCTCCTTGACTAATCTGACTAACTGTGAAGGCAAGCATGCTCAGTAATCACTAACAGTCAGCACTGGGGAAAAGACACCCCTAGAAACTTTAAGGCATAAGGGATGCATGGCAGGGCATAGGGTGGAGCCTTGGTACCCTATTGATTAATACAGGGTCAGGCTGCCCTGAAGGAGGTGTCAGGGAGGTGGGGAGTTTAGGTGGGGTATATAAGTTCTGGTCCCCCAGGGAAAAGTGTTGAGAAGAAGTTTAGCAGAGTAGGTTGCTGATCCCGTCCCTCCCTTTTGGTTCTCTGGTTTATATCCTTATTGTTTTGCTGTTACAGCTGGGGGTGGTGGTTCTTTCGGAAGCTGACTGGTGTGTTAGTAACAGAGTTAGTCCACGGGGTGGCAGCTCCGGGAAGAAGTGACGTACAAGTCCCTTTGGCACCACTGGTGCCTGCTTCAGCACAATATGTGATACCCTTGCTGAGCTGGTGTAGTTACGGCTGGCAAAAGGAGATGGAGTTTCTACAGTAGTTTCCAAGGACCATCTGCCAAAGTAATAAGTTTTCCTGTGTTAACAAATTATAGAACGGGTATAGAATTTCAGAGTTATAAATAAAAGTAAAATATTGTTTACTGTTTTAAAAGAATACTATTTCTAAGGTTATTTCATTCATGTTATTTAAATAAAGCCCCCTTTTGCTCCAATTATGTGTTGTGTGTTTTATGGGGCAAAGGGGTTTAGGGGATTTGAATGGGGTGTTGGGGATTTGAATGGGGTGTTGGGGTTTTGGGGGGTACTCGTCCTTATACCTGACAGGGAATTCCCCACCATGCAATTTACACATACTAAATCTTTCTACTTCCTGTCCTCTCTGTCATCCATTATTACAGCACAACTGCACAGAGTTTATCATAATAGAGCAGTTGAATGACAGAAATCTAACTTTTCTAAGTTGAATCACAGTTTTATAGCGGATATTTATTCAATATAATACAGGTCAGCAAAAAAAGATACAGTGCTTGGGAAGAATTATAATACTAAATAATGACAAATTGAAAAAGAAACAACAATGTTTCCAGTGTAGATACCCTTTAAGTACTTTTAACATGATATCTATGCAAGAAATAAACAAAGAAAGGATATGTAAAAAAACTGAAGCCTTTTGTGATGCACAATATCTAATTAATAAAGTTCTCATTTGACACATTTGTAAACTTTATCTGTCTGACAGCAAACCTAATAGTATGTAAGCTGCACATGTCAATCTTAGTGTAAGCAAACACCAAAGTGAGCTTTATTTACATTAGCCTGAAGGCTGAGCCCGTGAGATCTCAAGTGGAGAAGGCCAAGTTTAATTTCCAGGGCAAATGTTCTTTGCTGTCACTTTAGGCTGATCTCTTGTATTAATCTAATTTGTCTTTTCATGTTAAGGACAAATTACACAGTAACTAGTTGGTCATCCCACCAGACTTTTGGTGCTTTTAGAAGCATATGCAAGTGCATCGCTAGCTATTCCATTAAAAGCATTGCAGGAAACTCAAAGAATTAATTAAGCTCAAGATTAGAAATCAACATAATAGACTACCCGGAAACACTTCTATTTAACTTATACTGGCCATGCACAGATAAATATTTTAATTAATTGATTACTTCGATTCCATTTATCATTTATGCTTCTATTGATAGATACTCCATTTTGAGCAGTTTATTAATTAGACGTTGAAAGGCTGAACATTTTCTGACAGTCCTATACATGACAAAATCAAATGTCAATGTGAAATCTGCCCTAGATCAATGGTGCAAGATGGTATATCAGTCACTTCCTCCTGATCAATTTTCAGTCAGGTATTGTTTATCTGCACCACTGTTCATCTGATGGAGCTATGTATTGTTCGGTTTAGTTCTGTAGTAAAATCCAGATTCCATCTATCAGATGGCTTAGATATATTCTGTATATATGTCTCTGGTCACTCTGTCCTTATTGATTGACTGTTAATGCAGATTAAGAATTTCTTAATTAACTTTCTTTGTTTATACTATATCTTTGGTATTCAATTGGATCAACTGGACTTGAAGTTTAATGTTTAAAGATGATTCACTAGTCATCAGACATGACACTATGGTATGGTGGCAGGGCGAAGTTATGCAGAAACTGGGAAAATTACTTCAAACCACCTGTTCCAAAAAATAAAAAGAAAATGTATACAATATTAAATTTAATAATAAAACAAACTGCAAATGTTATACATCATTCTAGTAGTACATGTTTTGGTATTTTTGACATGCCAATACATGGTTTAATGTTCAATCACTTTTATCGGCAGCATACTTTCCTGTATAGGTATTGATCATCTGTAATATGGGCCCTTGTATAGCTAGCTTCACTAAAGTGTGATTATAGAACCAGTTTGTGGAATACAGCCAAACTCATTCATTGAAATAATGTTTTAGCAAAGCAGGGCACCCACTATACTTTATTTCTTTGTGAAATTCCAGACTAGAATCTATAAATAGTGCTGAACTCAACATTTTTGTGTGTATTTTACTATCTGAAGACACTTTTGTATACTACATGATTAGAAAGACTAAAGTTTGCATAGAACACACTATTTATTATACTACTTTGTTTTTCAAAATCATGTGTGGTACCCTCTCCAAAACATTTACCTGATGATATTTAGCATCACAACCAGAAACCCCCCTCTCAAAATAATGGTTTAGTCCTAATTTGTCTTACAGCAAAAATGGAAATTGTGTGGCAAAATTCAAATATTTGCTTAAAAATGTTAGTTTTGTGATTAAATGATATTGGAAATGTCATTCTGTGATAATTGTAAATGTGAAACCCGTTTTGTTAAACTTTATAGATTAAAGCTGGGTACACCCCATGCAATATTTTTGGCCGACCAACCGTCATTTTATTGTATCAGTCGATTGGCCTGAAATATTGGATTTTTTATTTCAGGCTGCCGCCACCGACTTCTGACTGTTCGCTCATCCAAATTGGCCCCCCAAGATAGGGGAGTGGGAAAAAGAGATGAAAAAAATAAATATTTGAAAAGTTTGCAAATGGCAGATTTTTTGAGGTACCCATAATCCACATCACATTCACGAGGCACAAATTTGCATTTCCGAAATGTCTCAGTAAGATGCAATTCATTGTGCATTCCTGTTCGGAGAACTACTAAAAATACACCCATGCCTGCAGTTTTTTTGATTTAGGGACTATTTCAGAAAATATACATTTGCAGTAAGTATGCAATATGTATACAAACTGACATTGGGAAAAATGTTAAGTTCAAAGGAAATATTAATATTTTTACCAATAGCCGTTTAACTCATATTTTTATAGTGAATACATGCAGCATTAGCATTTTTGTGTGAATTGAAAAAATATCAAAAGAGTAAACATACAGTAAATTTTGTATAGATATAATTAGATTTTTTTTAATGTCGGATTTTAGACTGTGCGCGTAAAGTTTAAACTGCATTATTCAAAAGCTTAACAGATAATCTAGAGTTTGACAATTTCCCCACAATCTTTAAGAATAATAATTACGTATTTCATTGGTTGTAGAAGATGTAGGTGCTATGGAAAATTAAAGCTCCAAACTGCACTTGATTTGGATGGAAAATGGCAGATTTATGCTAAAGAAATATTTCTCGGAATTTTTTTACAACCTCTGATTAAGAATTTTACAGTTTCTCGCCAATATTTATGCAAATTTTTTTCTGCTAATTTTTTTGGATTAGGAATATTCTTATTGCACAAGATATATGTAAGGTTGCGAGAGATCCATGAACAGGCAAGACTAGCTTGCTCCAAAAAGTGCTCTATTTGCATACACAACCAGGGAGATTCATCAAGAGCCACACATGCTCTTGGTGAATAGATTCACTGGAGGCTTCAGGGGTCTGGGTGAATCCCACGTAAGTATTAAACGCCAGCTGAATTTTGCCCCAACCAATCAGATGTTAGCTTTCAAATGTTGAATAAGATCTGATTGGTTGGGGCAAAATTAGCACCATTTTAAACGACAAGACCTTTTATTGAATAACCCTGCGTGTCTTTTATGTGTTTATTTCTGCACTGTAACATTTCTTGAAGTGTGTGTACTGCTGCAACATATGTTTACAAGCCTGATGCAAGCTGCAGTGTTTTTGTTTTTTTTTACATGTTATATCTTTCAGTATTTCGTGAAATATATCTTTATTTGTTTCATGACATAATTATCATACATACATTACCTGTGTACAAATTGTACAAGTTTTTCTAAAAAGCTTTGACAGATTATTGTTATTTTCTGCCACAATTTTCCCACATTTTAAAAAGTTCATTAACAGGTCTGGTAAACAGTGGCATGTTATAAACAATAAAATAGACAAACATTACTAAAGATTTTGCTTTGTGAACTATGTTGGAATTCCATTACTGTAATATTCTGCCTTTGAAGTAACATATACTGGTATAACAGTATGAACAGTTCTGGTTCCCAGAAACCATAAACCTATGACCAGTCTATTACTGGTGGGGCCACCTGATATTATTAAGTGGCTGATGTGTAGACTTGAAGAGCTTTAATGTTTTATTGAGGAGGCCAGAGAGATATTAATGACCCAAACCATAAAATGAAAACTTAAATAGAAAAAGCCATCAGTGAAAAACATAAAAATCTCTAAAACTGGCATCTATTTAAAACAGGAGATTACACCAAACAAATTAATGAAGTGTTTAAAGGTAAATAGAATTTGAATTTTTATGATCGATCCCCTTTAAGTTGGATTGCTTGCTCGATTAGACTCTGACAAAAATGGAATGCATTCAAATCCAAATACGGCATCTTTAAAATTCTTCACTGTCTGCGGTATTATCACTATAAAGCAGATTGCTGCCAAAAATGTTGAAAATCTGGTTCCCTTCCAGACTGACTACATAATTGTCTACTGATAGTCTCCTGCATTCAGAAATGCTATGCAGATGGTTAGAGTAGGAATAAACCTATAGTGTACTATCATGAGAATGAGCAGATGATTAGACATCCTGGTATAAATGTAATAGTTACTTTCAATTCACTCAAATGTGAAGGCAAATCTGTCCATCGGAAATGCTTCACATGTATTGAAACTTATGCGCAATATTCCCGTCCACTGATATGACTTATAGGTTTATGTAGGTTTATGTTTACAGATTTGGAAAAGGTAGTGGGTTAAGGTTTGGGTAAAATCTAGAACTTGTTTTCTTGAAATTTTATATGACCATAAATTGCTTATGTCCTGTTGTTCTCAGGTTGCAGCTTTTCAAGACTTGAAAGAAATATTTAAGCATGGGATTTTTTGTTCTGACCGACCATTTGACACTAGCAAGTGGATGGCTGGAACGAAGCACTGCCCATCATTACAAAAGTTGCCATGGTCGGCAGTTCGCCACAACCGATTGATCCATGGTTTTCTGGTGCGTTTGATCGCCAAAAGGGCCAATTCAGATGAACGGACGGTCGGACATCAGTCACGTCCATCTAAAATAAACATCCAATTTACTTAAATATTGCATGGTGTCTATACAGCTTTAGGCTATGTTACATTTTAACTGGTTTAAAGCCCAGAGACAACCAACTATAACAAATGATCACTCATATTTCTACACAATTTTTTTTAACAAAAATGCTAAATTATAAACCCATGTACACAGTCCAAGTACCTTCTTACAAAAGGGATACAACGTAGCTGATTGGACAACTGCTCTCTCTCCATGGATGAAGCACACTGAGCATGAATGGAACATAAACCAGCAAAGTGGACAGACACCATGGGTATAGTCTTCTGGGAAGAAAGGCAAAATGTAAAAGCATATTCTGACTTCCAGTTGTTCTTTTTAATGAATGAAGCATAGATGTGGCTTTAAACAAGCAAAAACTCTCTTTGATGTTCACGTCAGAAGTTGAATTGGTGTAAGATTGGGGCAATGTTGAACTGATTTAGTCTTTCATTGGTTGTACTTTAAATTTTAAACAGCTATACAAAATACCCACATAACTACAGTAATCAAATTCAAACCGGTATAAAAAATATAATTGAAAAATAGAACATACTTTAATAAGCTGTTTTCCAAGATTAAACGTTCTGCCTGTTTGTTACCTATCTGTTAAACAGCTGATTGCATGTATCTTTACTGCATACGTGCAATCAGATATTTAAAAACAGCTGATCGCAAATGCGCTGGGGAGGGGAGAGTGGTGGGTCAGGGGCCGGCCTCCATCAGTGTGTCTGCAATCAGCTTTTACAGCATGTGAGCCTTGCATGAGTGGGGGGCTACTCACTCTACTTGTTACTTTTGTGCTGGGCCCCTCCTCCTCCAGATCCCCCCCCCCCAATGATCACATGTGTTATGGGGGTGAATGTTACAATAGCACTAGTTATATTTCCTTTATATAATAGATAACAAAAAAGAGCCCGTGATGTGGTCATATCTTGCTTAATAGTTCTTGAGAGATCTGATTCATGTAGTATAGATCTGTGTTATACCCATCATAATTTCCAACCCAATGCAGCTGTACCTGTGACATTACAGACAACCTCTGCCAATGGGGTAAAGGCATATTATCTGGTTAAATCCACATCAAGTAAGAATGATGCTTCATTGCAAAAGTAATTAATTAATTTAACATGTTAATCCCAGTTAAAACACTTATACCAAACAAACAGTAACCTCTTATCCCAAATATTATACCCTCCAAACCAACTGCTAGGTCATCACCTGGATCACCAGGAATGCTTACTTAAAATGTACACTTGTTTGTCAGTTGATTTATTATCAAGGGTGGGAGGGGTTGCTCATTTTTTTCACCCTAAAAGCTAGCTTTCATGAGTCCATGTCCAGCCTCAGATTCAAATTAAAAAAGTTTTAACAGCTATTTTAATTTCCCAAGGTGAGCAGTATACAGTAGCAGGGGGCAAAAGACACTAACAGGGAGATTCAATAAAAGTTCTTATCTTTAAAAATGGTGCTAATTTTGCCCCAACCAATCAGATGTTATTTAACATTTGAAAGCTAACATCTGATTGTTTGGGGCAAAATTAGCACAATTTTTAACGCAAAGAACTTTTATTGAATAACCCTGTAAATATCCCCTTTTCTTAGTTTGACTGACAATGCTATATCCCCCCCTTGTTGTAAGTAATCTTTACCTTTCTCTTTCAGGTGCCCATGTTGGTAATTTACTGCATTTAATGATAATGTTAATAGTGCTGTGGAGTTGGGAGATCCCCACTGTAAATCAGCACCATTTTATTTAATTCTTTTGTGTCTGGCTGCTTCCAGACTACAAGACTGGGAGACCGTGCATGTTTGTGTGTGGTGGAGAAAATGTGTGTGATACTGTGCGATTGAGAGAGTTTGTGTGTTGATAGTGTGTATGTGTGCGATAGTATGTGTGTGAGAAAGTATGTGTGTGATAGTGTGTGTGTGAGTGATAGTGTATTTGAATGTTAATATGAGGTAGTGTGTGTAATTACTGATATTGTTAATTATTGGGGCCAGAAATAACAGCAAATAGTGGTATTGTTTTACCATGTGCTTAATTTTCGACCACAGTTACCGATACCAGATGGTATTTCAATACTACCCAGTATCAGCCCATTGCCAGCCACAGACAATATTTTATGGCATGGATATAATTGAAAGCTGCAGTCGTAAAGTACTGATAATGATCTGTATTTTATGACTATAGCATTACTTTACAAGCGTGTTGTAAAATATTGCTTCAGTCAGTAAAGGGATTGATAACATTATTTACCAACATAGATCCTTTATAAATACTGTTCTATACTGCTGAAAGTGGATATTTTTACATTTTGTCCTATTTAATGGAATTTACTGTAGCCATCTAGAATATATAGAAAATTGGGCTGTTGTACATCCATATTAAAGTGAGACCAAAAAATATAATACATACAAAAAATAGAATTCTAGTGCACAAACAATTCTAATTGCATATTGGCTACCTCCATAAGGTTGCTGCTACAAACAGTCTGCTTAACCCTGGATAAATAAAAGCAATTAGTTCAATAAGTTGGCCAAATTATTTTACGCCCAGTCACCACATCAAGGTAGCTTTCTTTAACTGGGTCCTAACCTACTGGTACTTTCCTGTTTGGCTGCATGAACTGACAGCTTCTCCTGTGTGGCCTGGATGCTTGAAGCTGACTCACTAGTTTTTGCTCATACATGAGCACATGACCTAACTCTGGGTGGAGTACAATTTCCCAGAAGGCTTGGTCAAACCTTCAATGTAACACACAATATATAGAAAATTGGGCTGTTGTACATCCATATTAAAGTGCAACTAGAGACCAAAAAATATAATACATACAAAAAATAGAATTCTAGTGCACAAACAATTCTAATTGCATATTGGCCAATATACAATTAGAATTGTTTGTGCACTAGAATTCTATTTTTTGTATGTAGCCATCTAGAAATTAGCATTTAGTGCCACAGTGCTAAAGGTCCGTACATATGTTAGATAATTCAAACATATGTGGGTGCATCCGATGTCATTTTAAGTGATCCCTCCTGACAATGCCAGTGAAACTGCATTGTTCTCCTGTTCTTCTAAAGACTTGTTACCCCTCCCCATAGAGCAGTACAGGTTGCTCGTCTAAGTGACATTCAGCCTGTCTATACGGGGATCGGGTGATAAATTCCATTTTAGGTAATTTATATAATGTGTGTATAAGGCTTTAGTTCCACCATGTTTTGCAAAACCAGACTTGGTAAAAAGAAACATTAGCTAAGTTTTGTTGGAACTTATATTACAATGCTAAAATCATTGTATTTGCTATGGGAGTTTGAGATTTCTTTTCTTAAATCTCGGCCAGTGCAAAATCATTCATTTTGGGCAAGGAACATTCTGCTAAGTAGCATTTTGCCATTATCTACATTTTAAAAAGCTCTCTCCTTATAAGTACAATACATTAATGAGTAAAAGGGGGAACTTTACATTTCCATAAAATATTTCTCAGTTCTTCCTTTCCCATCGTTCTCAATCCTGTTGACATTTTCGATAACCTCATTTTACTATTACAAAAGTAAAGTCTTAATAAAAAGGGTTGTAAAAGCAGTACAATCTACATCACAAGGTAATGTTGTATAATTAGTTTAATGTCTTTCTCTATGTATAATGTTGCACTTTTCCTCTGGAGATTTCATTTAACCTGATTCTTGACATGTAAGGTCACCATTTGGAACACTCAGCTCAGTAAGAAATGCTAAATGGGTCCTAATCTTTCATTTGCTGTGAAGTTCCAAGTGCATCTGAACTAAGTTCAACAAAAGAAAATACATTTTTATCAAGTTTATTAAAAAGAAAATCTATGGTAGTATTTATCTGTGGTTAGAATTCCTGACAAATGAGTCTGGCTGGCTTCACCACTCCTGATGAAGGGCACACGTGGAAGACAATGGCTTTGCATATTTGAGTTAATCAGCAGCCCAGTGATGTATTTCTAAAAAATAACTGTATTAATCAAGCATGTTGGCAAGTACTAGGGCAAACATTTTATTTTTTCCAAGTGCAGATGAAATATACATTGCATAACAAAAGGCGGCTATGTGTATCTGTTTGAAGAGCCACTGGAAGATTAAAGTTGTGGACATAACATTAACAAAGTAAGGACCACACTGAATTAATGAATAGTGTAGATAGACATTCATTCGAGTCTTAATTTATATTCCCTTTCTAGCTCATCCTTTAACAAAATGACAGTGTCTTCTTATCGATTTTACATTCAGAGATCAATCAGATTTTGCCCTGACTCAGACAAAATTTACAGCATTCCCTGACACAGCCTGCAGCATTTGGGCACAGGCAGACATTACAAGGAAGCAATATATCATGTTTGTATGCACAGCTAGACATGCTTAAAAATAAGCTAATCTGTAGTGGAATTTCCTTCTTTTTGACAAGTTGCTCTGCCCAGCAATTCGGTCTTCTTCTTACAAATTTATTTCCCAGCTCTGCTATTAATTATAACATCCACACAGGATACATGTGTTTAAGCCCGCAGGGAGGTCATCTGCTCTGTAGCTCCTGATAAAATATAAACCAACAGATCACTCCTACTTAAACAATGTAATATGTCAGTCTTCATGCTCAGCATAAGAAAGCTAGGGGTGCTCTTTCAAGAACTGTGATCTTTTTTGACATTGCAACAATATTATTGCAAATGATGGTCCTATATGTTCGCAAACAGCCCTTAGTGAAAATTGCAGTGCCCAGAAGATCTTTTGTGCATGTAACCAACCTTATTAAATACAGTAATTATAGAATAGACATTGACTGTGAAACTGAAGTAGTTGTTGGCTTAAGTGTCTTAAAAGCACTGCAGTGTCTGTTTGGTAAATTGTAGTGTTGATAGTTTTAGGAAATAACTAAGAGTCCTAATATTTTATTTTAGAAATAAAAATAGAATTACATTCTGAAATGTACTGATTATGGAAGATTCAGAATAGTCATTAAATATAAAACTCTGGTATTTCCAACGCCAAGTGTTGCCAAGTCCACATTGCAGAATTATCTTTATTATATACAAGTCCCACATAATAATTAAAGTCCCACTAGATGAAGAGGAACCTGATTTGATTTGATTTGAGATTTTACCTGACAAATGCAACCCGTTTAAAACCCATTGCTTTCCATTTAAACATCTGCTGAATATAAAATATGAAATGTGGAAAGTTAAAACTTCTTAAAACCTTATTTTTAAGAACCTTCTGCTCAAGTTTAATTACTGTCTGAGATGATTTACTACCTACAATTTTAGTTAAGAAATCTAGTTTTATTTAGTTCCTACAAAAAATGAATGACAGAACTTTCTTGAACACCACCAATCACTGTAGAGATCAGAGGGAGCCTAAAGCTGGCCAAACAATTGTTGACATTAAGGCCAATTCAATGCTTGAGAAGATAAACCCTGGATCAGCTGTAATGTCTAACACCGGAGCAGTTCTTACATGTGACGTTCCTGGATGTACTGTATAATGATGTCTGATTGGCTTGTTATGTTGGAGGTAATGTTAATGAGCCTTGCGGATGTCCAGAATATTGCGGGAACATCTGTCTGGTATGTTCTGTGGGGTTCAAGGGGGTACCCTGGATTGTAGTGTCCCCCAGATGAATATCACTCAGAGGCCAAATTGATGATAAGAGATCTTTATCAAGATAGCACGTGCGGTATCACATATTACACACAAATTGGTGTAAAACAAGAACCCCGAGGGGCATTGGTTACAGGTTTATATAGAATAATAATATGAATAATATGAATAAAATCAGATATAACATATTGCTTTGCAAAACATCATATTGCGCAGAAGCGGATGCACAGATGTGTCTGATAGATATCTAATTGCGTGCAAGTAAAAACCTCCCTGCGTTGTTATCTGTAGTTTGTGCTTGCTGTGTCATTTTCAGTCTTTTCCAAAAGTCCCTCTAATATTGGCTTGTTAACCCTCTGGTTACCAAATTCCTTTACTTATGTGTAGATTATATTTATTCAAAACACTATAATAAACCACTATTATTGTTCACATTAGGGACCCCCCCTGTGTCACCTATCAGTTCCAGTGTATGCTCACCTTTAGACTGAAGGAACCAGTCTAATTGGAGGGTTTTTTTTGCCTTCCTCTGGATCAACAGTTAGGCAGGAAATGAGGATATTGCTAGATGGGTTGGACTGGATGGACGTATGTCTTTATTCAACCTCAAATACTATACTATACTATACATCAACTGGAAGAAGAGTGTAGTATGACCATTGTGAGTTTGTGGAGATGTGTTTGTGCGTGTGGTTTATGAGTAATACATAATATTCTTGGTGATGCAGAGAGGTTTATTGGAATAATTGCACGAGTGAGTGCTAATTTTTTGTTTGGTTGCATGGGTCTCAGGTTCCCTCCTTTGTGAACTCCATGTACCCAGTCTAAAACTGCTTTTGTCTTCCCTGATATTTTGGTGAAATTCTGGTGTACTTTCTGCTCTTGGTCGGAACTTCTTGAGTTGCCTTTCTGCTTTATTGAATAAGAAATGGATTAATGTCCAATTGCTGAGATTTAAAACAAAATCCATATTCATGCTCATAGGCATTTCTAACCTTCTTTCTAAAGACCAAATTTAGACCTTTTGATGAATGAAGGATAATATCATACTCGTAAACAACAGGGAAAACCTCACGTTGAGGCTTGAGGTTGGTGCACCATATGCAAAAGGTAAATTTGCTAAATTCCATAATAAATTACAAAACATAAAGATTTATGTCACTACTGACATTACTTAAATTTAGACCAATTATAAACAGTTTGTGTGTTGCAGGGGTGGACTATAAAGCAGAATGCAAAACATTTGGGGGGAAGTAGAGGGGAGATTTTTCATTCGGCCCTAATTATTTGGGAGTTTATGTTGTTTTATAAAATGTACAATATATTACAATCCATTTTTAGACCATGGATGAAAAATCTTGCTGCGCACATGTTGAAACACTACACCATTCTTTTGTGGTTTTATGAGCAGCCATGCTGTCCACGACTAGATTACAATAGATGTTTTCATGCTAAAGAACAATAATAATTATTATTATTATTATTGTAAATTTATATAGCGCCAACATCTTCCGTAGCGCTTTACAATTACATGTATACATTCACATCAGGCCCTGACCCAAAGAGCTTACAATCTAAGCACATTTATTTGACACATACAACCTATCAGTATATCTTTATGATTGTGGGGGAAACCGGAGTGTCCGGATGAAACCCACGCAAGCACAGGGAGAACATACAAACTCCTTGCAGGTGTGTCCAAGGGTGGAATCGAACTCAGCGCTTCAGTGCTAACCACTGAATCATAAAAGAAGTAATTAAACCAAATGTTTGATTCTTTCTAATGAAATCAGATACTAGATAGAAGTTTTCCCTTTTCTCTTTTTGAGAACAGAAGATTTGCATTGCCTTTGTCTATGAAAAGCATTCACAGATAACTGAGGAATTGTTCCGCTCTAAAGACTGACTTTGTCTTGCTTGACATTCACCCAATCTATGTTTTTCTTAATTTTTCTAATCTGTTTTCTTAATATAGACTCCTGTGTGTTCTATATATTCCATAATCTTCTGTTCGTTGTGGCTTTTGCTTGCCTTTTTGCCATACAGTAAGTGGAAACTTCCAACAGTCTAGCGGTATAATCTCATGAATATCTGTTGCCTAAGCAGCTTTCTGCTAATCTTGGGTGACACAGACATTCACGTTACTTTGGCAGACTATCCAGCAATATGTCAAAGCATTTCTGGCTCAATAAGGGGGCTAATTACAAAAACAATAGCTTTAAAATGGGCTATTATACTTGTCTGTCAGGGAACATTTGTATGTCTAAAAAGCAAATTAGACATGAAAATTGTTCTTTAATATATGTATATTTCAAGATAAGTTTTTCTTTTTGATCTGTACTTGGGTTAGTTTTCAAAGTCTTTTTTCATTACCATTGCTGGTTGAAATATTCATCAAATGTGTGTCAATGACAATGATCTATGGAAAGTTATTATTATTTTTTTAATACATTTTCATTCAATGACCCCAACTGACTATTCTATACAGTTGTGTAGAGTCACAGAAGATAAATGATCCAGGGTTCAATGTAACATCTGTTAACCTGAAGAATATTAACATGAATGCCCCACATCATAAACCTTTACAGATTGGCTGCCTCTGAAACTCAGGGTGGGAGTCAGCCAATTGGTGATTAGCATGCCTGTTTGATGATTTTGCCATGCTTATGGTTATATAAGGATCAATCAAATTAGTAGTACTCAAGTAATCTAATTTTTACTATCATTTTAAAACGTGACATACCACTTAGAATTTACCTTTTTTTATGAATCTGGTAGCTTACTAATTTTTTCATTTTGAACCTATCCTTCTTTGTTCTTCATCATAAAGAGATTCTTTAAGCTGGGTACGCACCATGGAATCCTTTGCTCTGGCTATCCATTCACCACTAGCTGCTGGTCGGCTAGGACACAGGATAATGGGTTGCGACAAAAGTTGCCGTGCTTGAAAGTTTGCCATGACCAAACACATGGTCCATAGAGCTGATGATCAGTCATGTTTTTTTGACGCACCCGATCGCCCATTTGTCTGATTCAGATGTACACAGCCTTAGGTCTTAGTTTAAATAGATTTGAGAGACATCTAAAGCTAGTCCAATTGTACAAAAAATTATTGACTACTAGTTTGATATGGGTCTCATCAATATTTGTACCATCAGTTCCATGCAGTAAATTTTTTATTTGATTTCTCTAATAAAACAGTTTCAGAGTATTTGTTGAAATGCTCAATTCACCTGCTGCCGTATAATTTACAACATACCAAATCAAGCATGGGATTCATAAATTGCTCAACATTTATTGTGCAGATTATCGGCTGTCAAAAATGTAACCACAGAAAGTCACAGAAAAAAGCAGGAACCCCAATGTTGGATAGCATGCAAAGGCTGCACAGCCACAACTGATTTACCACTGCACCTAGCAGTGAATTCCTCTGATATTGCTTTAATAAACAGTCCACACAATGTGTATGCAATATGCTATGAATATAACCTCATGTCTACATTTTCAAATTTTTCAATTCAATTATATGATGACTTTCTGCTTTCATGTAAATATATAGGGGTTAGTGGTTTTGGCAATGTTTCAACAATATTTTCAGTTCCTTTGTGTGGTGACTTTGATATGACCTTACCTGTGGTCTATTCAAATGCTAGGAATCTATGTGCAGTGGGACATTGGTAATGGAAAAGAAAAAAGTACATTGGAGAACTTGGAGTTTTAACATGTATAGCCTGACAAACCAGGAAGACTAGGATCCAATGTCATAATGTACCCACAGCATCCATAGTCTTAGTGGAATTTGTGTAGAATGTGTAGAATTGTGTAGAAGTGTAGAATGTAGACATTTCTAATGTGAAAATTAAAAGTATTTTGCAATAAATAGTGAAAACCAAAGGACATTATCCATTTCAGGCCTGCTCTGCCATATTCTTTCTGGGTTCGGTAGCGAGACACACAGCATAGCTTAGTGTTTACGGTAGAGACTGAGTAAACATTTTTGGAGAGGGATGCCCTTTTTTTGTCCCTAAGGAACTGAAAGACTGTCTAGTCATTCAGACTGTTATCAACCCATTCAGCCCAGCAGGGAGAACAGAATAACATTCACTTGAAACCCTGTCATCCATCTATTTGAAACTATACTAAGCATTCAAAGGCCAAATGGAGCACACATTTTATTGAGAGCTGGTAGAATTTATAGGTTTAAGCAGGGCCTCTTCCAGAAGGAGAAATTGCTTCCCATGTTGTGACAAACAATAAACCCTCTGAGGACGCTACAAAAGAGGGAATATTGTTTGCATAAAATCTTCCAGGGCTTTCAACCGTTCTTTTGATGGAACAGTGCTGAGAACTAATATAGTCAGACATATCACACCGCATTTGAATTAGCAGCACAGTTTTGATTGTTTCTTCTGTCCTGTAGTAAGGACAAATAAATATTGTACTTTTGTAAGAAAAGTAATTTTTTCCCTTTTTGTCCCTGTTCTCACACTAGTACCATTACTAGTCAGATGATATGTAAAGATCCATACAAATGTGTGATCACAGGACCGACTCGCGGCACATGTCTGAGAGACAATCAGCCATTTTGACTGACTATCGGTAGGTCTATAAATGTTCTGTGCGATATTCAGCAAATGCCTTTTTTTGTCAGCCATGTTGGCCTACAATTATCTAATGTATGTACAAGATTTTTGTGTGTTTGTCAAAGTTTCTTCCATTGCAGCAGATAACATATAACTGTTCAAAAAGTAAATTTGTTTTCACAACATGTTGGAGGTGATCGCAGATAAAATAATGCAGAGAATCAGTTGCATCTGCTATTAAACACATATGATGAGCCCAATCTTGGCTTTCCTATGAGACAATATCTCAGGTGGTAAATAAAAGGTCTCAAAAAAGGTGCATAAATCACATCGGCCATTTACCTGCACATACAAGAATCAAGTTTTCCATTCTTCTTTACATATAATGAATAAAAACATAATAATACATAACAAATAAGTAATTGAATTTTAGATGAATTGTCCAAGATCAGATATCACATACTTTGTCTTATGCTGGTCATACAACTGTAAGATTTGACATTTAATCAATCAACCACTCGACAATATTGAGGGGTAAATTGGAAAAACGAAGATCAGACCAGGTGGAAAAATTTCCGCCAACTCTATCTTCAAGTCCCCAACTCACAGATTTCCCCTTGAAAGATCCAGGGCCGCCTCTCTAATGAGGCAAGGCCAGGAACATTACAGAGCAGCACCCTGTAGGGAGGCAGCAGTTTTGATGCCGGGGGGGGGGGGGGGAAACAACTTTTTTTTGTTCCCCTTGCATCATGTGCCTGGGGCCCAAATGCCAGGGCCCCCAAAAATGCTGTTTGTAAAAAAAACACATTTCAGGAGGTACTGTCACTTTAAATAGCAGGGGAAGCCGTGACTTTCAATGCACAACAAAATGCAGCTACAACTCCTCCCCCTCCCTTCTGACAGGCAATTCATTTGATCAAAAGTTTTTCAGCCCTTCAGATCAAAAATCAATGGTGGGCATTAATAACCAGTCACTGTGGACATCTAATACCAGTCACTGTGGGCATCATTTACCAGTCATTGTGGGCATTATTTACTAGTCATGTGTATAAAGCCCCTCCCACTTCTGAACAAGCCACACTCATTTCCGGACAAAGCATCACCCGCTTTCAATTATAAAACCACACCCCTCAGGCGGTGCGGAGAGGGGGCAGCTTTTGGAATTTTTTTTCAGGTGCCAAAAAGTCTAGAGACGGCCCTGGAAAGATCAGCAGCACAAGATGGGGAACTTCGACCGGTTCTTATGATTTCTGATTGTTGTGGTTATTTCGGGAATCTGAGCGGAAAAACACCTGCCCGTGTATGGGTAGCTTTACTTTCCAGCAGTTTTAATTATTTTCCTAGTCTTGGCTCATTCACTTTGTCATTAAATGTCATGCACAAAATGATCAGGCCAGGCGGTTGTTCTAATGTAGAGGACATTTTGCGTCAATGTTGGACTGTAAGTTTCTAGTGTATGGCTAGCTTAACTTTAAATTAGTTCACTGCCACACTAGATTTAAATTACTGTATATAGGATCCTGTTTTGCTTGTTTTCACTGGTGAGTCACTATTTTGTTAATAGGAAAACAAGAAATCAAAGAGACACCTGGTTATTATTTCTTCCTTGAAAATAGAATCCTACCCTTGGTTTGGAGGAAACCTTGGCACATATCCACCGAATGAGCATTATATTGTAGTACTTGTAGCTTGGTGATTGTTGTATCTGTTGCTTTCCAGTCTCTAACCAGGTTAACTTTTATAAAGACTTTTTCCCCTCTAAGCTTGCTTTTGTTAACCTATCAACTTTATTTTAGGCTTGAAAATGTCGGCATTGAATTTGCTTAGCCAAATTTATTTTGTAAAATGCATTTTTATTTTTCTGTCTATTCATCGCATTCAACCAATATAAACTAAATATTAACTAAAATCCAGCAATACAAATAATTAAAGCTGATCTTACTTTATCTTTACAATATTATTTTTCAAATGTTAAGGTAAATCATCTGCTACGAAATTATGGGGAAGATATAATACTTACCTTCCGTGCCCCTCTTCCTTTCAGGTTCTCACAATGCAGAAATCACTTTGCGTGAGTTACTGCATCGCGGTGACCCGGCAGTTAAGGAGTACGGATGATTGGCCTCTGTTTTTAATGCCACAAAAGTCAGGAATTACCTGCATGGTGCCCTGTAAAGACATGAAAAAATTAATTACATTGTTATGCTTTTATATGCATTTGTACATGCTTCTATGCCATTTTGCCTTGCATTTGTATCCGTTTGCATCCACTTCTGCATGTGTTTGTTTTCTCTGTTGATTGTGGGTAAAAATGCACAAAAATGCACATAAAATTTACTTGTGTCTGTCTGTATATGCTTGTGTGCACTTCTCTTTTATGCCCTTACATCTTTTTTACTTCTCTTTTATGCCCTTACAGACTTGTATTACAATGCAAACTGGACAGAAATGGACTGAATGTGTGCATTTTAAAGAATAATCAGACTGCAAAGCATGTATTGAGTTACAATGACTTAAAGTTTGTACAATGTGACCAGTGTGTATGTGAGCGTTCGTGCATTGTTCATTGATCTGGAGGTGAATCAACGAACAACGCATGAGCAAACCCAAACCACCTGTGTGTACGAACCTTAACACTGAAATATAGATGGCATTACAGATTGCAAAATGTAGCAAACACACTTAAGTAGGGCCTAGGCCTCAAAGGGCTCATATACTTTACGGTCCATTTGTACGATACTCATTGCATGTATGTAAGGATGTATAATTTTATGTATAAAGCTTAAACTTGGGTACAAAGCACTGTACATTATAAAATACAGTGTAAACAAACAAGGGGATAAGTGTAAGCAATTATACCGATAAATGAAAATGTAATAAAGTTCCATACATTGGCTCAGAATATATATAATGAAATTACGGATAAATTGATATAAGTGTGGCATGCCGTAACACATTAGGAGACCCCTGACATAAAGAACTTACAATCTAAGTGGGTGGGACAATATACAGATACAATTGGGGGATGGGTACAAAGTTTTTGATCATTTATTGTACTGGTTCTCAGTATGGTAGGATAAAATTTACATTTGAAAGAATTGATGGATGTCACCTGGTGAAGTGAGAAAGGGAGAGAGTTCCAAAGGTAGGGACCAGCGAGAAAGAAAGGTTTAAGGCGGGAAGAGGCAGTGCTAGTTGGGTTTTTTTTTATGAAGATTGACTTTTGAAGATCGGAGGGCATGCCCAGGAAAATATGGGGCCAAGTGAGAAGAAAGGTAAGCATACAGCGGAGTGAAGAGATTTAAAGGTAAAAACAAGGGTATTGAATATTATAGATTTTTAGCGATACCGTGCATTTAACGATCGATTAAACCGATCTATGACAAGGATCGCAATTCTACAACCGCGATCGTAGATTTACAATCCCCATAGAATACCAAACTACTGCATGTATTCTACAACTGAACGTTCGTTAATTAACAAATGTGCAGCGTAAATATACAATCACGGCCATACATTTATGGCCGCCGTCGTAAATTACCGATAGCACGTGTTTTAAATATTGCCTGATTATATCTCTCAATAATAATGTAGAGGGGAAACTGTTGGACCCCCACACTAAGCGAAACAGGAGAGGAAGCACAGGAGACAGAAAAAGATCTGGTAGAAAATTAAGAAGCAGCTAGAATTTGGATGCACAGAGAATGCAGAATTTGCATGAGAAGAGAATGGTCCTCAGTATCAAAGGCAGCCGATAAATCCAGGAGAATGATTTGGCAGTTTGCAGGTCATTAGTAACCGTACAGAGTGCAGTTTTATAGTTGAATGACCCAGTCAGAATCATGATTGCAATGGGTCCAATAGGTTGTTAGACTGGAGGTAGCTAGAAATACGTGATGTTCTTAGAGTTTAGAAGCAAACAGTAAAAGGGAGACAAGGTGTATATAGAGAGGCTGGATGGGTCAAGAGAGGGTTTTTAAAAAGGGTCTTGACACATGCATGTTGTTAATCTACAATAACCATATCTTTGTGGTGCCCAAAAAAGGCCTTGCCAGACATGCTTCACAATTTTTACGGGAGCAAGTATTATCAGAATGATCAGTCGATTGAATGATAATCTTACTATGTGGATGAGCCCATTTACCGAAGGCCTTTACACAAAGTACAGCACGCACATACTTGTTTTACTTATTCTCCTATTGGAACGTAATACTAGATACGTGATACAGATACATGCTACAATACGCCAGCTACATTGGACCTGTAGTGCAAGGGAGTGGGACACCACCAACAGCGCAAAGGAATCCAAGCAGCCTAACAGTGGCTTACAAACTATCTTATATTTCGACAAATCAACACATCAGATGCTCACCACTTTCTAAATTTTGTTATATTATTTGATTATACCCTGCCGGAAGGTTAGAGATAGAATATATATGTATTTAGAATGTTTAATAAATTATTACTTCAATACATTGTATCTCACTCTGACAATTCAACCACTAGATGGAAGTTTATTACTTTATAATTTAGTAGTTTATGATTAAATAATCATTCCAGCACAGAACTGTCATAGAGTCTGTCATAGAGCTAATAAGAAGATGTGTCCCCCCTGGCTCCAGGGCCAACCTGCAGGGTCTGCTCCCCTGGTATTTATGCCCCATCTTTAGTACAGAGGGTGATCAAGGGACATTTTCTATTCGTAACAAGCAGCTCTAATGTTGATGACGAAATGAAAATGCTCGTTAAGGGCATTTACATATTAGCTGTAAATGGGATTAGCCCATCATCGCTAATGTGTGTGCCCAGCTTAATGGGTGGTAACCATTTCTTAAAGGAAAACTAAAGTCTCCAGACAACAATGTCCCAATAGACAGAGCACATTCACAAACATACAACAAGCTGTGGCATCCAAACAATCAGAACAGCTAACAAACACATCTCAGAACACCTTTATGCTATAAAGAGGGGCGATACCACCTCAGCCATATCCAAACATGTTTTGGAATGCCATAAGGGTACAGCAAATGTCACATTCACTGTGATAGACAAATAATGGTTGGACCAAGGAAAGGGGATAAAAACAAACACTTATTACGTTTAGAAGCATTATGGATACACAAGTTATGTACTATACATCTGGATGGCCTGAATAGGGAGTTCAAACTTTTTTGATTTATAATGGACCATGTTTTGTATTCCTGAATAACCTATAGTAAAAGTACATGGTTCGGAGGATATGGGTTTTGTCTTAATAATAGGAAATGGACCGCTGTGGTTTTATATAATAGATATTATTTGAAGTATTTATATTGTATATATCACTTATTTGTCAGATTATAACTAAATAAATATGTATATTAACTTTATACTATTATATTTGATTATGTTAGCCCCCGTTATAAACTATAGACCATACAACACAACATGTTGAGAACTTTACTATTGCTACTATACCCTTTTCTTTTGGTTACTTGTTGTTTTTAATTCTTTTTTTATGTATGTTGGTATAACTATCATGTAGCCAATCCTTGCCCTATGTCTGATGTTTATGGGGTTAAACTTACCTTTAATACTTACCCTTAATCTTAATTATGTCACCCTAAAGGGGGGAGTATAAGAGATTATGTGGTTTGTGGATTGTTCAGCCTCTGATGAAGTGGTTTAGTCCATGAAACGCGTCAGGCTGGTAACATGATTGATATAGTGTCCTGCTGTTGATGTTAAAAGGCAACTGTGGTCTCAAAACAAGTTAGGGTTAAATGAAAGCCTACAGTATTTCCTTTACACTGAGCCAACAATCACATCTCTGGCTGGAGCCTGTAAGAAATTACATTGGGGTGAATGTTCAAACTTCCTGCTTCCAGTAGGTTAAGTGACATCACCTGATCTCTGCCGGCAATTTTCCCCGGGGGAGAGAAGCATGCTCAGTTAAGACTTATTGCTAGGGAAATCAGGAAGTACCTGAGGAAAAAATTGACAGTTGAGATGGGGAGCCTATTAATGCAGACAGGCTGGTCACATGACTACAAGCTGGTCACATGGCTAAAAACAGGAAGAGTTCAACCAAGAAGTTGCATTGCTGAACCTTTCCAGCAATAACTTCTCACAAGTTTTATCTAGAGATGTGATTTAGAGTTTTTTTTTTGAAGGTATGATGGAAGACTTTTTATATAATTATTACTAGTTTGGAAGAATTTGAGACCACAGTTACCCTTTAATAAAATAAACTTCAAGATTTTACTCCCAGAGTAGCGCATCCCATTCTTTGGAAAAGACTTACCTAATTTGTGCCTATGGGGGGAGGCAATACTGTGGATGAACACACCTGGTGATGTGTATTCGGAGTGCCACCAGTGGTTTTGTAAGTACAAGCATGTATACAACAAGCTGTGTCTCATCTCTCCCTTTGCTGTGGCCATTGGGTGATTTATGAAAATAACTTGTGAGTAATAGGGGTGAGCTCCCACAATTCACCTTAGCTGGGTAAATCCCCAGCTAAGTGTCTGCGTACAGGTACATGCTCTGTAGTGCTCAACAGATCAAAACAAGGAAGTTGCAGCCTTACTCCCTAGAAGCTGACAGTGAATCACACTGCAGCACAAAGATCCTCCCTCTCCCTGACACAAAACAGGGCTTTTAGTTTTTTGTTTAAAAACACATTCAATGCTCCTATCCTTACAATGATATAATCCTTTTTTTTCTTACAAAAGTAAAAAAAAAAAAAAAAGTAATCTTTGCAGTGTATTTCATAGATAGCATGTGTGTAAGAAACGGAATACTAACATTTCAGTAAAAATAAAAAAAAATAAAAGTAGGTCTGGGAAATTGAACCTGCAACTTGTACATTTACTCTGTCTTGCTAAAAGCAGAGGTCTTACCTCTAGGCCAACTGAGATACTATATTAATCACTGCAACATGTAGAATCTGTTACTAGCCACCAATGAATAAGCTGATTATTTTGGTACATTTGGAAGCTTTAACTTTTGCTTGGACCACAATAGAAACAAAAAAAAAGGAAAATCTGGGGTATTGAATTTGTGACCTTCCGAACTGTGTATTTTTAAACATGGCGCCTTACCTGGTGCACCAACACTAAATAAGCAATGAATCCAGGTACATTTGGAAGCTTTATCCTTTGCTAGGAAAATAATTAAAAAAAAACGGAATATGGACGTCCTTATTAGGACTTTGAAAGCTGCTTGTTACCCTGCAGTTTATTTTCCAGCAACTCAAACTGACTGGTAAATAAATTGGAGGGTAATAAGCAGCTTTCAAAGTCTTTTCAGGGACTTCGATATTGGTGTGGAGACATCTGTATAGAAAATACTCTGTGCATAGAGACAGTGAATACTGGGGTCAGGGGGCATGGCTCTTTGATGACATGGGCTGTGGGTTGTACTAGCAACAACATGGAAACCTTCTTAGTTACAAAATCTATTTCTCACATGTACTAATTGTAACCTACTAAAGAAGAATCTTACAATGTATAGGAGTTCTGGGGAGAAAAGCTTACACTTGTATCTGTATGTTGTCCCTCCCACTTAGATTGCCAGCTCTTCGGGGCAGGGATCTCATGCCTAATGTGTAAAGGCTTGTTGCACTTGTATCAATGTATACATAATTTATATATATATATGCTTTCTTAACCAAAATTGTGAAATTGTATTTAATTTAATTTAATTTTCATCTATCTGTTAATGGCTTGCACTTACCCCTTGTTTGTATACTCTGTATTTATTTTTTAATGTACTGCTGCAGCAGAAGGGGCTGGATAGGCGGTCGCATCAGTGATTGGCTGAGTCTTGGCCAATCACATATGCAGCTGTGGTTTCCTCAGGATCAGGTTTTAGATAAAAAGGAATTGTGGGTAGGGTAAATTTTGAGCAATATTGATGGATGTCTCTATTAAGCCTTGTGAATTGTTTAACTATGGATTTACTGTACTGAGGGCACAGTATAACCTCATCAGTTTACCAGTGATCTTAGGTGAAGAAACCACAGTGTTCCTTCTCAGGTGGCAGAATGACAGATATCTTAAAATCTCAATAGATATCTGCAGATTTTTTAAACACCCAGCTACACCCATCCTTGTTTTGGTGGTGCCTAGATGTGTCCTGCATCTATAAAGGGCATTCCGATACACTGTCTTCCATTCTGGCAAAGGCATTCTCCCTCTGCTAAATAATCTTTTTATGAGCTTGCACATTTGCAGAGGATGCAGCAGGAGAATCCGCAATTAATCATTACCTTTATGACAGCATTTACAGTCTTGATTGACTGCATGTGGGGAGGAGCCAGCTTACTCTGCCATAATGGAGGAAAAGAATTATCCATACATATCTGGTTATTAATGCATCTAATTATCTCCTTAATATATCAATTGGGCAGGTAACTGACACTTTTTTTTGTTTAAGGTTGGAGATGACCTTTAGAAGACCCTAGCCGCAAATATACATACATGCTACTTTAACCAAGTCTGATTAAGAAATTAGACATACTGACATAGGGAAAGATCTTCATTATCATTGCTATTATCACTTCATTAAAAAAATCCATTGACTCTAAAAAGTAAAGTTCATTTTTCAAAAAGAGGAATTAACTCTCCTATCAACTCAATACTATTAAATAATCCTGAAAGTTAGTGGTATTGATACATAACACTCTTGTTAATTTCTTGTAAAGGTTCTCGTTCATCCAGGTAATGGTATATCTGTTGTATTCAGTTAAATCAACTGGACTTGACGTTTAGTTCTTAAAAACGTTTAGCTAGTCATCCGATTGGCTTTCTGAATTCAGAATGACTTGTACAAGAGTCTGTTGGCAATAAGTACCCTGGAATGTCCCAATCAGCATACAAAAGCAAGGTGTTGGGGACCGCCTAACAAACCATGTCATGAAGTTTTATTTCCTCTATCATAGGGTGGCACGGTGGCTCAGTGGTTAGCACTAAAGTCCTAAGTTCGATACCACCCTTGGACACATCTGCAAGGAGTTTGTATGTTCTCCCCGTGCTTGCGTGGGTTTCCTCTGGGCACTCCGGTTTCCCCCACAATCATAAAGACCTACTGATAGGTTGTATGTGTCAAATAAAAGTGCTTAGATTGTAAGCTCTTCGGGGCAGGGCCTGTTGTGAATGTATACATGTAATTGTAAACCACTACGGAAGATGTTGGCGCTATATAAATCAATAATAATAATAATAATACTGGGCCCCCTTCCTTTGGATTAACTGCAAGGCTTATAGGAATAGTAAAGAGTTTGAAGTACATGGATGTATGCCTTTATTCAACCTCCATTAGTATGATATTATTATGTTACTCTTCAATAAAGGAATACAAGTCTACACAACCAAATTAGTGGGTTAAAATTTCATATTTTTTATTAAAATTGTAATTACAAATTGAAAGGAAAAGAAAAATATTTTTTCTTAACTAATATCTTATTGAAATGTGAAGGCACAACTTTAATAAGTAAATAGTTTTTTTTTATTATTTCCATACTTGTTCAATGGTAAAATAACAACCACAAATCTCTCTTTTCATGTCCTTTTGTAGATCTCATACAAAGTTAATGTGCAGCAGTTCTCAGCTCCAAGCGAATTCTGTTGTGTGAAACACATTTAGATAATACAGCTTCCAGCAAAACACATTTCTTGGCTTCTAAGAATTGGTCTTGCCGGGTGGGTTTACTTTAAACGAATCATTATATTGTATCAAAAGAGTGAAAATCAACAACTAGCATTTTTCTCTCACTTGATCATCAACAGAGAGCTTGGCTTTCGCTCAATTTCTTTTATTAGAGAGAAAAAAGAGGAAAACAATGCAAAGGGGGATCTTTTCAAAACTGGTACAAGCGCAATTGAAGTCAGAACTGTAGGGAGCAGAATGATGCATCTATTTCCACTTACTGTATTAAGGAATGGCTAAATTACTTGCGTGTAGATCCTATTTTGATGTACCACTTGTGAGTAATGATATAATTTCCTAAATCACAGACATAAATACATAAAACTGCCTCTCTGCGGTTATGTATTATCTCGTATTATTATGTATTGTATAGTAAAATGTTCATAGTAGTGTAAAGAAAGAAAGTTAATTTTTCGTTCTTCAATTACTTTTTTTGTCGCATTCTTTAAAATACATAAATATAACATTTGATATGGCATAGTATGAAACATTCTGGTGCTTATTTTTTTATTTTTACGTGCATGTGTTTATCTTTTTTTTTTTTTTTAATCAGCATATGATCATAATAAATAAGCCAGTCCTTTATTCTTCTGTCAAAAGCACAAAAATCTAATGCTGTAATCTTTCTTGTTTATTTTTTTTCTTAAAGTTACAGTGTGAAAACACACTTCTATTTTCTAAAAAGTAAAGGGATTTTTATGGGGTTATTGTGTTGACCTTAAATCGCTATGGAATTTTTCTGGCAAAATTGTATTATTTAAGATAATATACATGTCACAAAAATATATCAAAAACACTTCCTGTGCACTTGACAAGGTGACAAAATATTTCTCCTATCTTTCCCTAATTGAACAGCAGCACAAAAGCAGACATTCTAATAATATTAATAATAGTTACATGGATATTTGTAGATACTGTGTAACCCTTCAGTCCATTTTCCTACACAATGGCATCTACAAAAAAAAAAGGTTTCAAAATAGGACATCACACAATATGAATGCCACTTCTCTCTATCTTACATTTTAAAAAACATCATTGAAATCAGAAAGTTCATTTACAAAGGACTGGCAGTAGCAATCACAGCAATAATGTAGTGCTGAGAAAAAAGGGTAATTGGTTTGGTAAAGATCGCTTTCCATTACACCATAAAACACTACACAATAGGAAAGGTCGCCAATTAAGCAATCATGAATACCAAGTACTGAAGCTGATGAAAATAGGGCAGTGGTTTAAATAGATTTGCAAGCAATTTACCTTTTCACAATGTTGGCAATCTGATGCAATTTGCTTGCAATTTTGTCTGCTTTCATTTGCACTTGAATCTGACACTACACAGACCAAATGGCAGAGGACCGCATAGAAAATGTAAAACTATCTTGGCTGCATCGGGGGAAACCAGAATAGTGGTTCATCAGGAAAATTACAACAATTAACATAAGTGCTGCAAAAATCAACACTTTAAATGTCACACTCACTAGACTGTCCAAAGACTGTAAAATGTACCATTCCCATTGCTGGACGAACAGTAAATATGAAGCAATCACCAACAAACCTCAAGGCTGATGGCTTTACAATTGATGTGACATTCTCAGAGTGAACAAATAGCCATTTATTTTACAAAAGTAACTATTTTTTTCCTTTGAAATTTAACTTTACGAATGTGTCAACAAAAAACTGACCTTTTCTGTTTTTTTTATTTTGTAATATAAATATATAAGGTGGGTTGCAACTTTTAATTTTGTTCTCTAGATGTGTTCTAGATGATTTTCTTAAGTTGATTATGATTGGAATACAACACAACTCTCTCCCAGTAAGATGGATCACACTGCAGGAGGGGGAGTACCCTGCTATACAGAGTGTGTGTTTGTACTACAGGAATGTGTGTCATGTGCTTAGTCACAATGAGTAATGCTATTATATAATTAATAAAAAGCCACACCCATTAAGTTCAAACCCTGGTTCTCATAAACAAAATTTTATATTTTATTGTCTGAAAGAAAGATTAAAAACACTATGGGGCTTATTTGGATTACTTTCACACATCTGACTTCTCATTTTTAGTGCAGATAAAACATCTGACTATTGTAGCCAATGGAAGTCCCCGTACCTAAAAAATTGATGTTTGTACACAATGACGGTTTTCCAGCATTTTAAAAATGTGTTTATTCAGAGGAGGACAATAAGGAAATAGTGAATCCGATGTTCTGGAGGCACAACACAAAGAAACTCTTCTTTTGGCGTCTGCATGATGAATTATTAGAATAACAAAAGAAAAACTGCTGGTTTGATGCTGGACAAGCACATAATAAATGCTACAAATACACATTGGTGGTTACTTCCCAATGGTTTCATTAACAGCTGAACATCAACATGCTACTTGTGTGAAACCAGCCTTAATAGGAGGTGCAAAATTTGCCTCCGGTGCAACCAATCACCAACAACCAATCAGATGTCATCACCAATCAGATGTTATCTTACCGTAGTAGACCAGTACTGATTGGTTGCTGCAAACAGCATAGGCAAATATTTGCACCTCTTAATAAATAAGTCTGGTACCTTGTCTTATAGGGTTTAAAGAAAAACTACCTGACCCCCTAGAGGACAATTTGCAAGTCTCTGTCCCAGCACATTATACACCAATGCCAACATCTTCAGTTTTTCTTGTTTTTTATTTTTAGTTTTATGAGCCCTATACTCTATACTCTATATACAGTTAATCCCAAGTATTCAATTGTACATAACAAATGATATACATGTATCACATCAATATAGTCTTCCATTAAAGCCGCCCTTCACGTAATGAAAGGATGATGCAAAGCAGCAGTGGCGTAACTAGGAATAACTGCCAACTCCCTCAAAAAACTATGATGGGGCCCTATCTATTCTTCATCCACAGTGATTTTCTGGGAGGAGGCTATTTATGTTGTAAGAAGATGGGGTCCCTTAGGCTCCCAGTCCCCCCTGCAGTTGCTCTCCCTACTCCCCTGGTAGTTGCACCCCTGCAAAGCAGCTAATTTTACATATTTGCATTCTCTCTCAATTAGAAACATACTGAGCATGTCTGTCCCACCGGGGGAGGAGGAAGGTAAGGATGTAGAGATTTTTCCTCACATCAATTCATATATGAACATTTTGGGGCAACCAATTCAATCAATCAATGTGTGGACCATTGAATACTGCAGCACTGGTTGTGCTTTACCAGCATGTTGGTTGGGAGTTGGTTGGGAGTGATCAGTCAACTATTAACCATATTTCACCCTGATTGACCAAAATACAGGTCTTGAAGGTCAATTGGGTAGAAGTAATGGATGATGTGTTCCAATTTAAATAGAATCAAAACGTTTTCATTATAATAGCTTTTATATTTTTGCAATAGTTACATTTCTCTGGAATTTCCATATTGTGGGAGTAAAGGTTTCTATACATGGGTCAATTTGTCTTAGATCGTTTTTCATTACAATCAACTTGTTAGATAAAATGATTGACTGTTCATTGAAATTGAATTGAACACAGGCCTTGGGCGTACCTGCAGGGGCCAGGCCCCTGACCCCCTCTTTCCAAAAAGCCTGCCAAGATCTCCAAAGCCACGACCAGACGTTTAGCCATTTCAGTTCCAGTTCAATTCCGGAAGTTCAGGTCCGGTCTTTCAAACAGCTGGTCACGCGTATGTTTCCTGCATACACGCAATCAGCTGTTTAAAAATGGCTAAACAGCTGGTCGTAGCTTAGGAGATCTTGGCAGGCTTGTACAGGATACTGTGGTCAGTGCATAGATCTTGGGCTTGTGGTGGGCCCTACTACCGTCTGGGGGCCCCCGCAGTCGTGGGGGTGGTAGTTACAGAACACAGAACCACACACCATTGTCAGTTGTTTACTAAAGTGATTCCTTTTTAAATGTGATTTCTTTATAAATGTGATTCCTTTATAAATGTGATTCCATTATAAATGTGATTCCTTCATAGATGTGATTCCTTTATAAATGTGATTCCATTATAAATGTGACTCCTTCATAGATGTGATTCCTTTATAAATGTGATTCCATTATAAATGTGATTCCTTCATAGATGTGATTCCTTTATAAATGTGATTCCATTATAAATAGGATTCTCTTCCTTTTCTAAATGATACTTTTCTAAATGATTCTTTACTATGATTTCTTTATTAATGCGATTCCATTTAAAGGGCATGTCCACCCCCAAAACTATAATCCCCCCCACTACTGGCCCCACTATGTAGTGTAATAAAATCCTTACCTTACATCCTAGCTCCAAATGGTTCTCCAAAGTCCCAAAAACTGGCCACCAGGAGGATAGCAGTGTCCATATAGGACTCTGCCTCCCCTCCGGGAGAATTTTGGCATGCGCACTGCAGCCATTCTCCCCCTCCCTCCCCCTCCCTCTCCCTCCCGTTTTGCGACCCCTCCCCCTAGCATAGAAACCCATGGCCATATATTAGTATTCCTTTCCCCAGCCCCAACCGCTGAAAAAGATTTTTAAGAAAGTCCCCCGAACTTACCTTCCCTCTCAGCCAATCACGGACGCGGCTGCTGGTCCCGCCCCTGCTTGCAGTGTCTTGCAAGCAGAAGGCCGGGCAATTATTTTATAGCGGTTGGGGCTGGGGGAAATTATACTATCGCATGTGATTTTTTTTTTATAAGGGTGGACATAAGTTTGCATGCTTTTTAATGCGATCAAACATAACTTTTCCGACCTGACTGATCAAAATTTGATCTATGTGTCACTTTTTGTTGACCTAATGCAAAAAAAGGGAATGATTTTAAAAACGATCGATTTAAAGAATCGAATTTACTAAACAATTGTAAGAAAAATTGTCTCATTTTTTGAGTCTAAGGCTGTACTTAAGCCAAGACAAACAAAACCGGACAGTAGCATTTTGTAAATGGAAAGATTCCTAATCTTTTCACATTTATGTTTAAAGGACAACTCCACCCTCATAATAACATCTTTGAGAAAGAATGGCCTCTTTAAAATATGTTAATATATCATAGTTTGTCCTATGAATTCCTTACTGTATGCCTGCTATGCTTCTGGATGTGTCATGGAAACTGAGCAATTTAGAAACCTGTACTGAGCCTGTACTGAGCCTGGGCATGCTCATAAGAGGCAGACAGGGGATTAACATTCAGTCATTGGCTGTGATGTCAACTGTAAATCCATAACTGACAGTTTCTAACTGGAAGAACTAGGAAGCAGAAATAGAGGCAACAGGACATTGTGCAGGATTTTAGGTCAGACATATATTTCATATTTCAAATTATTACCATTCAGGGTTTTGGGGGGTATTTTCCCTGTATGTAAGTTTTCATTTTGGGGCTGGACTTGCCCTTTAAATTTGACCAGAACTTTTTCGGGTGCGTTGCGTTTGCGATTGCAATTGCGATTTGCGTTCTGCATTTTAAATCGCAATCACATGGGTTTTTCAATTCAATAGCTAATGAAAAAATGCATGCGCAAACGCAACGAAATTGCAAATGAAATCGCATGCGATTCCGTGTGCGATTGCGTTGCAGTGTGGCCGTACCCTAAGGCTGCGAATTCACGCTAGATTCCATTAGAATCTGAATGTGAATTTGCCTTAATTCACACATAGACAGGAATGATCATTCCCTATATTCTTTAGCCCAAACAAATGACAATGTTATTTGCTCCCCCTACTGTAGAGTCGATAACGAACCAACAGAAATTTTCCATCTGGAACAATCAGACACAATGTCGATAGCAGTAATTTGTTAGCATAGTTGATCTTTGCTTTTGCCCCCATGCTTTACCAATACCTAACACATCCTGTCTGATCTGACCTTCACCAATAGATACAGACCACTGTGATTTTTCTATTAGTTAGCTGTATTAAACTGGGTACACATGTTAAAGATGTATAACAGATGACAGATTCCATCAGAAGCTGTTTGTCATTGGCTATAAAAATGGCTTCACTCATTGTAAATAGAGATAGTATTGGGCTAATATAAATTTTCAGTGGCAGGTCATCAGCTGTGGGTCTGGATGATTTTTCACTACACTCATGGCAAATCACAAATCCTATCAGATCTGGCAGAATTGGAATTTTACTAGCCATTTGTGTACCCTCTTTTAAACAGGCACTACCATACAGTAAAGAGTAGATGAAATAAGATAAATGAGTAGATACAGCCTTATGCATGGCTCCTAACCTATTTAAATTGAATTTGTGTGCCAGCGTGTGATGTACCAGTGGGACGTCCATGAAATCATTTCTACACTACATAATGTTATTGAAAAGCTGGTATAATAAAGGTAAAAACTTCCATAATACTTTATATTCCATTATAAAATAAATACTACAAATGCAAATGGGAGCACTAAAACATCCTCCTTGCCGACTTTAAAGTTCTCCTTGCTTCCAGCATTCCATTACCCTATATTTTCAGAATTTATAATTTCCTAATTTGTAAGGTAAAGGACAAATTATCAGGCTTAAATGCCTTTCCCTCACTTTTATTATTTAAAAGCCCCCCTTTAAGGTGGGTATACACTTTAATGATAAAGGAACAATTCCGTTAAAGTGTGTACCGCAGTTCCGATCGGTGAATATTTGTCAGATTGGGATCACTCGAAACTGCCTGAAATGTCTCTCAGTCACGGTCGGCCCCTGTACTAAAGTATAGCGAGTCAGCCGCAGCTGAGGGAAATGTGGCAGTCCCAAACATTCTCATTATCTTTTATAAAGTAAGAATGCTCGGGACAGTGTGAAGATTGATCATAAAAAATAACAGACAGAATCTTAAATATGCTGTGTGTCACCTTTTAAAGATCTTTGCTATGTGTACCCACCATTACCATATTTGTTTATTGAGCCCAGTGGTAGCATGATTTTCATTTTTTTTAGTTCCCTTGGCAAACAGGCCATTGACGGTCAGTGAGAAATTGTTTTATTTACCTTCAGCTGTAAGCCATGGGGTAGATATTTCATTGTAATACAAAATTGCAGAACACACAGAAACAGACATCAGAGGTACACTTTATCTATTCAGAAAGAGAAATGGAATGTTGGAATGTCTCACCTACCCCAGCATCTGATTGGATACCTTAATCAAGTACTTATCGTTCATCCATCTTTTGTAACAGATCAGTCAATATCTGAGAACGCTGTCTCTTGCTGTGTCTACACTTTGCTACCAAGTTTATATATATTTTCAAAGAAGACAAAGTGGTTAGCCAACTATAGATTTCCTTTCAATCACAGTGAAATGTAGTCTGAGAAATAGTGGAGTCTTTAAATGTGTGAGTCTGGATTAACGGATTATCAAACTGATTTGTTATCTAGACTATTAGTGACCTGTTGAGGATCTGAAGGTAATAAAAATATTGCACAGATGGGGCCCAAAAAACTGACCACGACTTGTCCTATTGTGTTCCCAACAATCTCTAATTACAGCAACACACAAGCAGAAGAGATTTAAAAGGGCAGGTGATGGGATAGAAGGGAAACCTGTTTGACTTAAACAGCTCAGGATCCCGCACCATCAGGGCTGATGTAGATCAGCCTGACAGCTAATTAGGGTAGACATGAATTTTTCCAATGTAACAGATGTTCGCTAATCAGGCCAGATTTGGAGCCCTTGCGCCAGCAACATTTCATGCACAATTTAACTATCTAAAAGGAATAAACTACTTAATGCATTGTACTGGAGACACAGCTGTTTCACAATCAGAAAATTTGCTGTCAAAGATGTTCCCTTTAAAACTGACATGTTTTTATATAACTCTGATGGAGTGTTTATAATGTATTAATAGTTGTCAGCAAGTGCCACTGTCATCATCTAGAAGTAAAACATTTCTGAAGGTATATTAAAAGAAACAGATTCATTTCTATTCTGAAAATCCATTCAGATCATTTAACTGGATGGAATAAGGAGGATTTAAAAGGTGCAGTGTCTGTTTTTTTGTTTTTTTTTCTAAACTCTTCCATCCTTCTTCTTTTAAAGTTAAATTCTCCGCTGGTGTGAACAGGAAAAACAAAACACAAGACAATTGTCATCACTAGAATGAATGTGGACAAAGGCAGATAAAAACAATAAGCAGTTACTACATTCTAAAGAAATGGGAAAAAAAAACCATATAAAATTGTTGATTACAATATACAAATCAAGGCCCCATTAAATAGCTCTTTCTAAGAACATTATTTTGGATTTGCGACTTCAGTAAATGATGTTAGTGCCGAGATATGAACAATGAATGTCTCAGGAATGCAGATATATTATCTTCGTATGTAGGATGGCGTTTCTCTTCTCGTACTATTACTGTCTTAATTTACAAGGACACTGTCAATAAAGATTTAAATGCTTTTACATGGTCTAAAGGGAAACTATAGCTGTAACATTAGTTGCTGTTATACTAAAGTATATTTATTTGTTCTTCAAAAAATATATAATATACTGGAAACAAATTTTCTTTTTTAAGTATTTTCTTAAAAAAGAAAATGTTAAAATTGTAAATACTGAGAAAATCTCTTACTGTATAATTTACTTGGTTGCCTGGTCAACGTTTTCAGGGAGGTTCCCCACCTTGTGCTGACGATCGTTTTGTAAATTTCTCCTTGAAATTTGCTCTTTGTTTTTCCAATAAACTTATCAATATCGTTGAGTGGTTAAAGGGTATGTCCATCAAAAAAGTAAGTTAGTTTCTATCTGATTTACTGAAGAACAGGAGGTAAATGCACTATCTCTTACCTCCCGTTCTCCAGTAAATCTTACAGGAGAGGAGGAGACATTTACCCCGGACCCGCTCCATCGCCGATTACCCCGACGCCTCCGACGCATCTCCAGTCCTTTGTACAGTGCGAAGGAGCAAGGATGCGTTGGAGACTGTCAGTGAAGTCGGCGCTGGAGCGGGTCCGTGGGTAAATGTCTCCTCCTCTCCTGTAAGATTTACTTGAGAATGGGAGGTAAGAGATAGTGCATTTACCTCCTGTTCTTCAGTAAATAAGATAGAAACCAACTTACTTTTTTGATGGACATACCCTTTAATCAGAAAAACGGCATACATGTTATCAATATTTTGAATGATTCAATCAAATTTGCAGAATCACTAAAAATATCAATCACGTGTATGGGGGGCTTTGGTTTTTAAAGATTTCTAGATTTGATCGTTTTTATTGTTACATGAATTTTCCTTTATTGTTTTAAGGAAAGTAATAAGAACCAAAACTGACTGACCAAAATTTTAATTCTGGCCATACACTGTCTTGACATTACAGAAATTCTTCATTCGATCTAATGGGGCCGGGTGCAGCGGAGCTTCTTACCACAATGGTTCCGAATGGATCATGGTTTGCGATAGACACTTTGGTCCTAGTGTTCAGATTTGCAATAACATTGAAAGGGAAAAACTGTACGGCCAGTTTAACTTAATATAAATTTACTTTTTCTTAGTTACACAAATCCTTTTTTCCCTCCAAATTATTTTTCAGATTCATTCTACATTCACCTTAGTATGTGAATTAATATTTTGAAAAGGGAGTTTGACCTCAAAATCTTTGCTGAATATGTTACACATGATGTGATTTAAAGCAAGCATAATTATTAAACAAAGTGACTTTTCAGGGATGTAACATTTTTGTGGTTACAAAGTAGAATTCGCTTTCGATGGTGAAAATTCTGCTTCAAAAACTTGGATTTCACCAGCAGGCTCACACATCATTTAGATTTTGTTAAAGGACTAAACTTTTATCAAGAGGCATCAGGGGAGTTCAGATTTCTAAATAAATTATTTTAAGTTGTTTAAAGCCACACAATGATTTTACATACCTGCCAGTTTCCTTCTTGATCTGTGTGTCTGAAGAAGGGGCTGTGTGTCACTGTGAAATGTGTAAGACCCCTATGATTCTGTTTATATGTTTCATTTGAAGATTTATTATGAATAAACAGGGTTATTCAATAAAAGTTCTTATCGTTTAAAATGGTGCTAATTTTGCCCCAAACAATCAGATCTTATTTAACATTAGAAAGCTACCATCTGATTGGTTGGGGCAAAATTAGCACCATTTTAAATGATAAGAACTTTTATTGAATAACCCTGAAAGACTTATTGTATCCCTGTAATTTACGGAACGTTCACCTCACATTTCTTCTCCTTATCTAAAGACAACCAGGAGGCTGGTCCTTAATACCTGTGTTTGGTGGACCTGCACGTGTGGGATATATTGCTGGACTCAGACCTAAGGTATGCGCTCCCGCTGTTTGGGTCTATGCATTTGTCCTTTTATACTTGCCAGTTTAACAGGAAAGTGTCAGCCCAGATAAATGTATTACTGTTCAGTGGGAAACAGCATACAAAGTACAAACAATAAAGAGAGTACAGGTGTATATAAGAACAAAGAGAAAAGAGGTGTATTACATGGGTGTATGTAAGAATGAGCAGAATTCATGTATATAGGAATGATCAGAGTTTATGGGTATATAAGAACAAGCAGAGTAAAGGTTATATAAGACAGCAGAGTATAGTTGTGGTTTCCTGGGTACAGGAACTCATGTCAAGACCTGACTATATGGATCTTGTGTCCTGTGCCTGTAATGAGCTGACTTACAGTGGTTGGTGCCAGAAATGGCATTGGTTCACCTCATGAATGTAGAGATGCATAGTTTACAGAAATCCATCAATACTGCATCCATACGTGTAAATAAATACACTGCTGTGTTTAAAGTACTCCCCATTGCTAATACAAAAGGGCAATAACTGAAAGGTACTATCTGGATTTTTAGCTTACCATCTTAAGCTTCACAGACTAAATATCCCTGTTATAATCTTACATTTCATGGGTCATTTTCACTATAGTTACAAATTATAGATTTACTTTGCTTTGTGTGACAGTGTCTAAACATCCTTCTCTCTGCCTGACAGGTCTACCATGTCTTCTCTTGTCCACACCCATGGCCGGTGTTACTGTCTGATTTGCCTGATACTGTACATTGCTCCTGATTAGCCATTTGTACCAATTTACACTTTGTTACTTACATCCCAGTATCTCGATTTATAAATCTAACCATATCTTTTAGGCTTTTCTTCTAACAGTGGTTTGAAACTTGCGATTTTTGTTAGGAATTTTTACATTTTCAATAGGAATGTTCGATTTTCTAATACTGGCTTTTCAAAAAAATTTTCCAGGGATTTTTGAAATTGTCTGTTTCCGAATTTAAACAATGTTTGTTTTGACCAGTGGTATAGGGGGGTACCGCATACCACCTATATGGCCCTATTTGTAAAGGCGCAGTATCGGCTTTAATGATTGGTTTAAAGGGCAAGTCCAGCCCTAAAATGAAAAATCCTGCACAATGTCCTGTTTCCCCTGTTTCTGCTTCCTGGTTCTTCCAGTTAGCAACTGTCAGTTATGGATTTGACAGTTGACATCACAGCCAATGACTGAATGTTAATCCCCTATCTGCCTCTTCTGAGCATGTCCAGGCTCAGTACCTGCTCAGTACAGGTTTCTAAATTACTCAGTTTCCATGAGGCATCCAGAAGCATAGCAGGCATACAGTAATGAATTCATAGGACAAAGTATGATATATCAACATCTTTTTCTTTATAAAAGATGTTCTTATGAGGTTGGAGTTGTCCTTTAACGATTGTTAATTTCCGATCAGTTTAGCGGTATTTAATTTACAATCATTATCATTAAGTAATGATAATGATCATAAAATACCTTTAACGATCGCAAATCTACAATAGGGATTTCGGAGATTTACGATACCTGTATTATCGATAATGTACGACTGCAGCCGTAAATGTATGGCCATGGTTGAACAATAACGCTGAACGTTCCTTAATTAACAAACGTTTGGTTGTAGAATACCAAACGTTTACAAACAGGGCCCATAATAGCATAGAACTATAATGGGAAAGATAGTAATAAATAAAAATATTTAATACATAAGCAACATGACTCAGAAATAAAGAGCATTTTGCATTTCTGTGGTGATGGTTTATCAGATAGGCAAATTGCCAGAAGACACTTGGAGAAACAACTTATCAGAAAGGCCCCATGAACACCAAGAAGCACAATCTCAAACAGACATCTGCATGACTGGACATGCGCACTTATAATTTTTGTTATCATTGTGATGTCATTTTGCCAATATATTATGAACTTTCTCTTACAGCGGGGGCTTGCAATACATAACTGCTGTGTGTTACTATTATCTTACCAATTTGGTCTCCAAGCTATCTTTTGGGGTAACAACTATGGGTAACCAATATAACCAACAGTTTCTGGTGGCATATACGGAGGAGGTGTTACAGTCTTGGAACAGTATTCAGTAGAGAAGACAAAGGAACAACTGTACCCAACAGTTTAGAAACTGATTATGATTGAAAAATGGGGCTAATTTTGCCCCAACCAATCAGATGTTAGCTTTTAAATGTTAAATAAAATCCAATTGGTTGGGGCAAAATTAGCACCATTTTAAACGATAAGAACTGTTATTGAATAACCCTGATAGTTTCCAGTAATGGGCAATTTAAAAAATAAATTTCCAAGTGTACATATCCTTTAAAACATAAGTTTGTTTGCATTAAGGGAAGGTTTCCTACTTCCCTGACATTGGCATTGCTAGAAATCAATGGGCCTCCCAGACTCATCTCTAGTGGTTACTCCTCTGCTCTCTGGATCGACCCCCATAAGGTTTTGGGGGTAAATGGAGGGTAAATGAAAGTTACTGCAAGGAGTATGCATGCTCTTAAATTCATGGACATTCTAGGATTACTTTTGGTCTTTTATTTAATTTTACCTGCACTGTATTTTATGGGAATTCAATGTTTTCTAATTGAATTTAGTTTGCTTTGTAAACATGTTAACTCTGTTTGAATGAAATTACATTCAGTCCTCTGTCTACACAAATTTGCTCTATATGTCATAAAGGAAATAAAAAGAATGTAAAAATACGATGTATTCCATTTATCCCCCTGCTGTGCTAGTAAACACAGCTATTTGAGGTATTGTAGCTGCCTTTAGTGGCAATATCAATGTTATGCCATAAGGCTGACTTCAGGTACATAATGACAAGAAGATACTTTATTTAGGTCAGTGGCATTTTAAATATAGCTGGGTGCCTTATAAAATCATGGATTTATACATAGAATTTGTAACTGTATTGATTCCCCTTTTTAATGGACACTATAATTTTATTAGCACTTTCATCTACTGTCTGGTACTAAGAGCTGCTCTGAAGCTCGTGATCTGCTAACGTACAGTATGTGGTGCTTTCTGTTTCTAGATTGGTCAAAATCTATTGACAATATTTATAAAGGAACAATTATTTTATAATGGTATGGTATACTTTACTACCACGTGGTACGGATGTAAAACAATGATAATAAAATAATATATAGCTTAATACTGATATTGTTCCTCTATAAATGCTGCCCTGTACCTTTAAATTGGTGATTAAAGGAAAAGTTCAATTTGAATGACAGAGCATATTTGCTCCTCTATTCTACATTTTACACATGAGTGAATCTCATTTGAAAATGGAACTTCTGTTTTTCCAAAAAATATGTCTGGTGCTTTCCATTTTTCCCCCATGAGAAGTGTAGGCTTTCTTCTTAATATCATCTCTTACTCTCATGTGGATTCTGCATTAAAGTCACTCTATAATAATTTGATGTGCTTTCACCTACTAATTTCTATTTTTCCTCAAATTTTTTTTTTTAATATCAGCAGAAAAAATATAAATAAATGCATATTCCAGGGTCCCGCGTATTACCCTACTTATCATGCTAAAAACACAAAAAGTGTATGGTTAACGTGATTAGAACATTGGCAGTTCTTTATGTCTGTCTGTTTACCGGGTATATGCATTTATCTGTTTTTGAAGACTGAAACAATGTACTCACTTCAATAACTTTACACTTGCTGTTGTTGACACACTTTCAGCTTCAAATGTTACTTGGAAAATTTCTCCACTATTCTCCTTACTTCTCATGAGAACTTTAGAGAAGATGAGAGAAAAGCTTCTTCTCTGACCTGGCCATTTTTTATGCAGGCCCTCCACCTAACAATAGCAGAATGAGCTATTAGTGAACTGCAAAGCAAATAGTGAGTCTTTAGATCATTTAATAAAGAATGTTTTTTCCAATGCAAAGACAAGCACAAATGTGTCCAATGTTACCTAAACTATCTATTGTAATGTCAAGAGAAGGTTTAGAGGTGTCAGAGTTGCTTTAGTATAGCAGACAGCCTCGTTACCTGACCTAATGTCCTTGTTTTATTTCAGATTAGAACTGTCTGTTTGGTGCAGTTGCAAACCTTCAAACGTGTGATTCTGTCAGAATGACTTAATGGAAAGAAAATGTTATGAGCTGAAAAGGGATATTTCATTACTTCCTGTGAATCTGACCATGCTTTATGATTCTGCATTCACTTATTCAGGTTCCTGCTTGCAGAACTTCCAGACAATTTACAGGACATCTGTATTAATAAAGATATCAAGTGGATAGGACCTTGTATTGTATATGAAGAGGAGAAAAGGTTAACAGCTTTAGGCTGGGTACACACGGGCAGATTTTTTTGGGCTGACTGTCAGTCCACTGATGGTTGGCCGGGCCACAATAACATTGGTCATGATAAAAGTTGTTGTGACCAATTGTAAGTCTAAAGAAGGCTGCACAATCAGCCGTGATTTCTGATCGTCCTTTTGTCCAATTTGGGATTGTCCAACAATGTCCCAATAGACAGCACATTCGCAAACACACAACAAGCTGTGTCTCATCTCTCCCTTTGCTGTGGATGCTTGGTGATTTACAAAAATAACCTGTGGGTACTAGTGGTCAGCTCCCATGATTCACCTTATTTGGGAACACCCAGCTATGTGTACACAGTACACTTCACAGGAAACTGCAGTCTTGCTTACTGGAAGCTGACAACCAATCATGTTACAGCTCTGAGATCACTCTCTCTGACACAGAACATAGATTTCAGTGCAGTTTTTTGTGTAAACACATTACAAATGCTCCTGTCCCTAATAATGATGCAGTGTATGTCTTTGCTAGCATGGATGAAAGAAACGGAACATTTAACATTTCAGCAAAAAATAAAAGTAAGTATGGGAACCAGCAACCTTCTATACTGTGTCTTTTTTTAAAAAGAAAGCTATCTACCTCTATGCCAGGGCTAATTAGTAAAAAAAACTTTTCAGTAAATGTCAGTAAAATCAGTTCACCGTTTTGTATTGCTACTGGAAAACTGTCCGCAATTGACGCTGGTTGGTAAATAAATAACAGAGATGCTATATATAAAGTGTGTACATATGTAGAAACTTTCTATTTTTCTAGAAACATGGAAACAAACAAACAAAAAAAGCAATAAACTCAGGCAGTAGACCATGTTATAGTGTTTCATAAATAAACTAGGGGAGTGGAACTTGTGACTTCTGTTTTTTTTTTTCTTAAAAGCACTGCATTTACATGGTACATGTACATTTAAAAACTTTCAGGGAGATTTAATAAAAGTTCTTATTGTTTAAAATGGTGCTAATTTTGCCCCAACCAATCAGATCTTATTTAAAATTTGAAAGCTAACATCTGATTGGTTGGGGCAAAATTAGCACAATTTTTAACGAAAAGAACTTTTATTGAATAACCCTGTTGATCTTTTGCTAGAAAGAGAAGCTAGAAACTGCATAAAGACAGTGAATCCTGGGGTCAGGGGGCGTGGCTCTTTGAAGCCAACATGGGATGTGAGTTGTACTTGAAAAAACATGGAAGCCTCATTGTTACAGAATCTATTAAATATATCTACTAAATGCAAATAACTAGAGAAGAATATGTATAGGTGTTCTGGGGAGAAAAGCTTTCACATTAGGATGAAAAGAAATTAAGCAATATTTTAGGCTGAATGATAAAAATTGGTATGTGGGCCTGATATACTTTCTCATTAGTACCTAGGTTGATACAACAAAAGGTGCAAAAGTTTACCATGTTGTTTATCTGCAGAAACCAATCAAATGTTATCTAACTGCAGTAACCTAGTAAAAAGCCAACATCTGATTGGTTGCTGAAAAATTAATAGCATTGGTAAACATTTGTGCTTCTTATTGTATTAGTCCTTTAATTCATCTTAGATCATTTTTTCACACCCATCACAATGCATACTTTAACAATTAATACTGTTCATTGATTTCTGGCTTTAGCACTGGTTTAATTATGATGAAGCTGTTTGAATAATGCTTCGGACTTTCCTGATACCCCCCCCATTCATTTCGTATAAGGTAGAGTGGCAAAACTGCATCTTTCAACTCACCCTCTTTTATCTGATGTAGTGGATGACAGGTAATCTAGCTGAAAGTTCCTACAATTGCACCACGAAAAAAACACTGGCTGATGAAATCTGAGCAGTTATCACACTAACCATCACCTGTCAAGTCTCCTGCTTCAATTTAAGTGTGCATCAATTTTCTGAAGAGGAAATCAAGGGCAAAGAATAAAAGCGCTACAGATAAACACTGACAAAGGCCCTTTCTGCTTTTTTTTTTTTTTTTATTTATGATGAGATGCACTATCATAGGTTGCTCTCTGAGGTTTTATCAGCTGTCCTGATACATCCCAGATAGCTCAGAATTCTTTGGCCATTGATGAAGTGCTATACTTGCACTTACTGAAAGGGCAGAAGATTTCTAACTGAAAATTACTTTCACTAAATACCTCCAAGATATTGAAGTCAGAGAGCAGGGAGATGGAACAGATGACAGCTACATATAACAATGAACCTCCCTGTTCTCCGAGATGGCAGACAAGACTGATTAGAGTAAGAACATGAAATAATGTTTTCTCAAAGCCAGAGAACATATTGTGTAAAGTGTCAGGTAAAAGAGTTGTGTGTTCTTTGTAGTAAAATGTGAATGCATTCTGTGTAGCCAATTTCTATTGCTCCTTCGCCCCCTCCTTTGAGTGAGCCATTCAAATAGCGGTTTATAAAATGCAATCATTTATTTTCCTATTGCTTCTGACTTATCTACAGAAAACAAGTTGTTTAGAGTGTTGTGTCTTGTTTGTTATGCTATAGGGTCTATATACTCTGCACAGACAGACATCTTGGGTATGCTTGTGAAGGTTCTCATTCATCCAGGTCATCATGGTATATCTGTTGTATTCAATTAGATCAACTGGACTTGAAGTTTAGTTCTTGAAGACATTTCGCTAGTCATCCGACTGGCTTTCTCAATTCAGAATGACTTGTACAAGAATCTGTGGCAATTATGTACCCTGGAAAATCCCAATTAGCATATCACAGCCAGGTGTTTAGGGCGTGATTGGATAGTGGCTAAGAGGTGTTATAGGAACACCCAGAGTAAGGTGTTAAAACAGCATTGCACATGGCAACCTTTACATGGAGGAGGTAGAAAAACAGGCGCTTAATACCTTTAAGGGCATAGCACCCAGCCACTGGTTCAGATATGTGGATGACACCTGGGTTAAAATCCGCCAGAAGGAAATACAAACTTTCACAGAACACATCAATGCGGTAGACCAAAACATCAAATTTACAAGGGAAGAGGTACAAAACAACAAACTGGCTTTTTTGGACTGCTTGGTAGAAGTTAAGGAAAATGGTAAACTGGAAGTAGAGGTTTACAGAAAACCAACACACACAGATCAGTATTTGATGTTTGACTCCCACCACCCTTTAGATCACAAACTGGGTGTCATCAGAACCCTGCAACACAGAGCTGAGAACATCCCCACTAGCACAGAGGTGAAGGTTAAAGAAATGAAACATCTCAGAGGAGCCCTTAAAACTTGTGGATATCCAGACTGGGCCTTTGCAAAAAGAAGAAGAAGGAAGGAAAAGAACACGAATACCAACAGTGAAGGGGAAAAGCAAGACAGGAGAAAGAACATGGTCATCCCATATGTAGCAGGGGTCTCCAAGAAATTAAGAAGAATTTTCAAAAACACTGTATCCCTGTCTGCTTAAAACCGAACAACACACTGAGGCAGCAATTAGTACATCCGAAAGACCCAATACCGAAACACAACAAAAGTGACATCATATACGCAGTGCAGTGAAGAATGCTCTGATTTGTATGTGGGGGATACCAAACAGCAACTGCATCAACGTATGGCCCAGCACAGAAGAGCCAATTCCTCGGGTCAGGACTCAGCCGTGTACCTGCATCTTAAGGATAAAGGACACACCTTTGAAGATTGTAATGTTAACATATTGGCGAAGGAACGTGACTGGTTCAAGAGAGGTGTTAAGGAGGCCATTTATGTGAAAATAGAGAAACCAAGCCTAAATCGAGGTGGGGGGGTTCGACACCAACTGTCTGCCATGTACAATGCTGTTTTGACACCTTACCTTGGGCGTTCCTATAACACCTCTTAGCCACTATCCAATTCCGCCCTTAACACGTGGCTGGGATATGCTAATTGGGTACATAATTGCCACAGATTCTTGTACAAGTCATTCTGAATTGAAAAAGCCAGTCGGATGACCAGCGGAACGTCTTCAAGAACTAAACTTCAAGTCCAGTTGATCTAATTGAATACAACAGATACATCTTGGGTATCAATCACATGGAATATGATGTCACTCTATTAATGTCACTTCATCGAGGCTTACTAGTTCTGCTTATTGGGCCCATTTGCTCTGCTCAAAAAAACAACTTAGGCATCTATTATATGACATAGCTCTATTGACGTCAGTCTATTTAGGCTTGTTTGTTATGCTATAGGGTCTATACTCTGCTCACATAGACACCATATGATCACACTATCGAGGCTCGCTTGTTATGCTACGGGTGTAAATACTCTGCTCGGGAAAACAACTTAGGCATCTATTAACAATATAACTCTATTGACGTCACTCTATTTAGGTTTGTTTGTTAGGGTCTTACTCTGCTCAGACCAACATCTATCATATATGTTGCTTGAAATTTTGTACAATTATGAAACTTTAAAAAAAACAAACATTATATTATTCATTTGTTTGTTCCATTTCATATTGCTAAAATGTAGAACACAATACACAAAATAAGGATTTGTAGAATGTAACTAATGACCAAAAATCTTTCATACAAATAAAATAGTGCACATCCAATTCAAAATGCTTATATGGTATTCCTATTGTATGGCTGAATGATAGTCTGCCCTTCCCTATGGATACATGAAATAAAGGACGCGGCATAATAAACTCAGTTTGCTTTCATTAGTCCTAAAATAAGTATAGTATAGTATAGTATTTTAGGTTGAATAAAGACATATGTCCATCCAGTCCAATCCATCTAATAATATCCTCATTTCCTGCCTAACTGCTGATCCAGAGGAAGGCAAAAAAAAACCCCACCACCAAAAAATTCCTTCCTGACTCCAAGTGGCAATCGGAAATTTCCCTGGATCAACTCTACTTTATGAATCAATACCAGTAACTTGTAACATTCCTTGTTCGCAGAAACTCATCCAGCTTTTTTTTTAAACTGACCAAGGAACCTGCCATAACAACGTCCACTGGAAGGCAGTTGAAGCCTAAACTTCTTTTCTTCAAGTCTTAAGAGATGTCCTCGTGTCCTCTGACATGTTCTATTGGTGAACAATGCCCCAGATAGTTTATTCTATGGCCCCTTAATGTATTTATAGATACAAACTAAAGAGCAAAAGACCCTTAGGCGCACTGTGAGAAAATTGTAATAACCTTTATTTAAACAATGTGGCAAATAAGTAGTTCAAGATATACAAAATTTAAAAATATTTAAAATTGTACAAAACTAACAGCCTTTTACCATGTATTCCCCATACACCATCATAAGTTATATTGTACAATCAAAAGTCAAACATATACAGTGTATTAGGTCCGTGCAGGCAATCCCCCTTACAACAGTCAAAGGTAATGTCAGCCCACATAAAACATGTTGAAATCGAATTAACCAAAGGTATACTTATCATTTTATACAGCAATAGGATGACCAGACCAATGTAACCGTGCAATATCACTGAGGTGCCCAGACATCATGAAGAGAATAGTGGGTCAGCCGTTAGCGCTCCATACTCTGGACGTGTTTCGCATAAAGCTTCATCCGCAGTGAGGGAGTCATCATTACCTTGTTCATTCCCCATTTAAAAACCCTATATACATCTCTAAAAGGTCGATGCTAACAGTGACGTCACTGTACGTATCAGAGCCGGTACTCCCCTCATGCTCTACTGGTGTATGTCGGTGTACGTGCTCTATACACCTGAATAGAACTCTAATGTTGCCAAATATGGATGCACACTATGGGTAAATTGCTAATAACGCACTCAGTATCAAAACAGGCAAAACAATGATAAATATGTTTGTGATCATATCCCCACGCAAGTGCCTTTTCTCAAGCGTACATAATTGTAACTTATCCAGTATCTCCTCATATTAAAGCTCCCCCAATCCCCTTATTAATTTAGTTGCCCTTCTCTGAACCCTTTCCAAGATGTCCTTTTTGTACACAGGACTCCAAAATTGCACTGCATATTCCAAATGAGGCCTTACCAATGCTTTGTAAAGAGGGAGAATAACATTTTCCTCCCTTGGATCCATACCTCTCTTTATACAAGACAATAATACCATGCTGGTTATAGCTGTACTTTCCTTTTATGAGATGAAAGTGTCTGATATGTGCTTTGTTCCTAGGGCTGTGGTTTTCCACAAATTACCTTTATAGTCCATATTGCGAGTCAGCAATGTGTTAAATGGGGCTTTGTTTTAGGCCAACATTAGGAAGTAAACTGCGTATAGGTGTATAGGGACTGTAGTTACTGTCAAAAATTAGTTTTCTTTATTCTCTTCTTATCTCAGAAGACTGTCGTTGTCCCAGAAGCCCAGCAGGGTAGAACTTCCTCATGTAATATAAAACTCCTGTCAGAAAAATTGCTTGTCACTGCTAGACTCAGGTTTCCTCTGTAAACAAACTTTACACACAATTACATATGTCTACCTTTAAATGAAAAAGATTGATGGGCACTGCACTTCAAAGGCATTTAAATGATGCTGCTTCTTAAAAAGTCCAGGCTTTTCTCACTGCTCTATAGCCAAAGAGCAAGTGGGATGCAAATAAGGATAAAAGGGAAATCATTTTCTAGAATTAAATATAAAAAAGATGTTTTGGATTTATATTTCTTGTGAACAATATTTAACTTTCACAGTGGATTTAAGAATTGTTGATGGGAGGGGAGAACAATGTTGGATGCTATCAAGGAGGAAAAGCTGTGTGACAAAAGATCCTCAGATTATTGATAATCATCACTTGTGGTGGCCATATACATGTGATTACAATCACATATGTGCCAACATATTCCATTGGAATTTGACGGAAACGTGTGGTGGTAACCATATATATGGCCCAACTGATCCCCCAAACGTAATTTTTTTTGTCTCAACACCTTGCCCGAATTCATCAAATCACATTATACCTGAACATGTAGCTACCTTTAAGATAATTGTTCGTGATCGTCTCAGGAACCAGTTTAAAAGTTTTCTCCACTGCAAGTGTACTTAGACTTTTTCCCTCTAATTAAGGAATGGAAGGTAAATTTTCCTCCTGTTCTTGTGCGTAAAGTACAAGGGAGCGTGACAATAGCAGAGGCACGCGATCATGGGTAAGTTAAAAAGATCCCTTTTGGCTCCTGTTGGATTAATTGAAGAACGGGAGGAAAGATATAGCTTCTTCTTTACCTTCGATTCTTCTATTAAAGTAAAAAAAGGTAAGTGCAGTGGAGAGACCCTTTAAGTTATGATTGAGGAGACATAGTTATATGCTACAGCTTACATACACCAAGCTGCCTGTTTTGTTCTATGGAGAGAAGGACAAGCAGGAAGTGCCAATGTGGAAAAGACTAGCAGGCTCATTTACCCAGAACCGACATTGCTCTGGGTAAATTCTCCTTCCGCTATTCAATATCGTGTTTGCAAATGTGGGTAAATTCCGGCAAGGTATTTACCCACTGCGGGATTTTACGCCAGCTTTTTTGCTAAAACAAACCCAAACGTGATATTAAATCGCGGGTGATTTTTGCGTAACCCACACATCCAGCGCTAATATGGAGTTAAAGTCATGCTTTAAACCATTTAGCGCAACTTTACCTCCATATATTTGCCCAGCGAGTAAATGAGGCCCTAATGGTTTAGTCAGGGCAGACTTTGAAATTATGCCATAGGACATAGGCCTTAGTCAGGCATTGCAAGTGAATCTGTTTTCCTAAAGGGAAGATTATTGAACTCTATAATCTATAACTATGTGTAAATTGTATTAAATTAGAAAGTTTCTATAAATATATGTGAACTTGCATGTAAATGTTTATACAACATATACAGGGAGATTCAATAAAAGTTCTTATAGTTAAAAATGGGGCCAATTTTGCCCCAACCAATCAGATGTTAGCTTTCAAATATTAAATATTATCTGATTGGTTGGGGCAAAATTAGCCCCATTTTTAACGATAAGAACTTTTATTGAATAACCCTGATAGTTTATACAATTATATAGTTAAGATTAGTTTCCTCTATGTTCAATGTATAATTCTACCATTTGCATTTAATTCTTCAGTTTTTTATAGACACTGTGTTGTTGTTGTGTTTGGCATTGCAACTTGTTAGTACTTACCACATTGGTTGAACTAGATGGATGTATGTCTTTATTCAACCTCCATTACTATAACATCTGTATGGAATGGGTGATAGATTCACAAACCATCACCTCAGGCAATGAGCATCCAGTGTACAAGTCTTAAAGCTGCTTATGATAGTTGGTTTTTCAAGTAAATACAGAGATCACTAAATGCATTAATCCTGTTCCATCCCACTGGGTAATAACAAAGGCTCTCCTGGTTTATTTTGTGTGTGCCTACGCCGGCATCCAATTTCTGTCGCCCATTCACCCAGACGTGAAAGTGTGATCAGACGTGTCAGTAAATCACATGCGATCGGTCTGCAAGATCCCATATACAGCACGATTATCGGCAGAAATGGCCGTGCATACACAACGTCGGCACCTGCGATCTCACGTGTGTATGAACCTTTAGTCTGTAACACTATTTATGTTCTACCATTATAAAAGTCATGCAAATATAAATAATAGGTATTAAATAAATTTGAAATTAAAATCGAACTCTTTCTAGTGGGTTGACATTTCTTTAACTTTTCATGTATTCTCATTCAGAAAGACTTGCACATATGCAAACTGGGCAGGGTGTGCACCCTTTTTAATAATGAGTACTTTTGTTTAAAACATGCCCTCAAGCACAAGATTTCACATAGGAAACAAATCCATTTAGTGATAAATAAAGAAATAAGTTGATATTTCTGATTTGCATTAATATTGGGATCGAAAAGTTGTCCCTCATCTGCCCCTTGGCTATGAAAGGTAGGTGATTTATGAAATTGTGGATATTAGGTGTCAGCTCCCTGCAAAGTGTATGTTCTACACTTCACAGGAATTTGGAGCTTGGTTTCCTAAAAGCTGACAGCCAATCATGTTACAGCTCAGAAATCATCCCTCCCTCTGACACAGAACAGGTATTTCAGTGCAGATTTTTGTAAACATAGTTAAATGCTCCTGTCCCTAATAGGGATGGACTAGAACAAATTTTCTGGGTTTTTTCGAACGCTGACTTTTTAGAACTCTTTGAACTATGAACTTTTAGGTTTCGCATATTTTGAGAATTTTCTAATTGATAACCCTTAACTTTATCGCTCCATGACCCTGAAATGCGACATTCAGTAACCCTTGAATGTAGCATTTCCCAACCCTCGAATTCATCAATAAACTTTGAATTCGCCATTCAGTTACCTTGGAATCTGACGATAACCCTCGAATGTAGTGTTCACTAACCCTCAAATGCGGTGTTTGCAGGTATGTTCTGTCTGAAACCTGGCGGATCATTTGCATTTCGGTAATCCTCAAAAATAACCTCCAACATTCAATAATCCTAGCATTCGGTAAACCTTCCATTCAGCGATAACCCTCGAATGCATCATTCACTAACCCTCAAATTCAGCCCTATCCCTCGAATGCAGCGTTCGCAGTTATGTTCTGTCCGAAACCTGGCAGATCATTTGCATTTTGGTAATCCTCAAAAATATTTTCGAGGGTTATCGAATGTTCAAGGTTATTTTCCGTGGAATACCGAAAATAATCTTGTACATTCGATAATCATCAAAAATTTGGTCCCAAGTCCAGAAATGCGAACAAAGGGTTCTGTGTCGGATCAAGGTCCGAGTCGGACCCAGATCCCATCTATAGTTACAGAAGCTATTTCTCACATGTACATAAATGCCCATTACTAGAGAATAATCTTACAAAGTATAAATGTTCTGGGGAAAAAAGCTTTCACATTAGGATTTTCAAAAATTATTTTTTGTTCTCCTTTAAGCTTAAAGATGCATAAATGACGGCTATAGGGTTTTGCAGTCTATTCCTTGTTTTCCAAGCAAATTATAAACAGAATTATAAACAGAATGTTACTAATATTTCATTGTATTTAATCTGTATACTAAGCGGGAAGTTAAATTTCCCCTTCGATCTGTTGACTGTGATTAACATATTTCAGTAAATGTTGAATTAAGTGCAAATTATCTTCATTAGGATGCAAAATAATCATTTCCCCTTTTTTACTCTAAATGCCAATAATTGGCATCCTTCACAGCTCAGAACTAATGCAGGAACCATTTATGAAAGCTTGTTTCTTAATTCCCTGTGTTTTGTGACTTGTGAAAACATTTTATAAATAATTATTTGAATTGGAAACCACAGAAATACACTTTCCTTGTTTACACTGAAATGTCATATAATGGCTGCTTTTTAGTAGAATTAATAACATGTAACATACATGTTTTCCTCTAAAACAAAAAACTACTGCCAGCAACGCTAACTGCTATTTTTCCAGTTTCTTATATGTGTTTGTAACCAGATGTTTAATCACAAGTCTCTTCCATTCTCCTCCCTCTGCTCAAAGCGCTTTTTATAAGCTTGAGTATGTGCAGAGGAGTCAATACAAGTTATGTTCCAGATACCTACACCAACTCTGTAGTCACTGGTTGCCCAAATGTCAGGTCAATGACATGACTATAATGTAATATGAAGAGATGAGGAGCAACCAATGAAACACACAACCTCACAAGTATTGCATTTTGTGCACAATAAATTCACTTTTGTTATATGCAATACTTGTGAGGTTGCATGTTTCATTTCTTGCTCCTCATCTCTTCATATATTACATATGTGCAGAGGAGGCAACAAGGGAATTAGCAGTCAATCATTGGTTGTGATTTCAGTGGTCACAGCCTTGATTGACTGCATGGAGGGAGAGCCAGCCCACTCAGAATGGGGACAATAATAATACTTAAATGTCTAATTAAATATATACTAATAATGTGCTAAATATACAGTATCATTTGTGGTGGGGGTCAGGTAACAGACATGTGACCAGTCTTTCTGTTTTAAGGGTAGACATGCCCTTTAAAGGAACAAATATGGAAGGTTCAAAACATACGAGTTTCAAAATCTCCCAAACTAAAACAAAAAGTCAAAATAAATAATTATTTTAAAAGTTGTTTTTTTTTTTTTAAGTTTTACTGTAGTGTTGCCCAAATTTGTCTCAATTTAGTATAATTAGTCTAAACTGAGAAAATGTCAGGGTTTTGGTACTGGGTCAAAATAGCCCACAAGGATACCTGGAAAGAGAAGTTTGTTCTTGTGGAGAGTTCAGAAAATCCATTTCTAACTCAATTGAATCCAATTTTTTTGAATTCTCAATCTCAATTTTTGAATATTCAATAACAAATTTTGTTTCCCTCTGATAGAAATCTTTATTTAACACCAGCCCTATAGACTTGATTTAGGCTTCTATCACCAGCAGCAAAGGACCATGGTTAACAGGAAGAAAGTGGGTATCAAGTGATTTGACTGGTTATAAGTAGAGATGGGATTTGGGTTTGTGCTGATACGAAACCCCTCGGTTCCAAAATCTGAAAGATCCGTCCGAATCCGAACGGATTCTCCGGATTTTGGGACTTTGGAAGAGAATTTCGATAATTTTTGAAAATAGCCTTGAACGTTCAAAAATTATCTAAAATACGATCTGAGACTTTCGAGTTTCTGATCGTAATTTTCGAAAATCGAATGTTCGAGGCTATTTTCGATCATTTTTGAAAATAGCCTCGAACATTTGAAAATCTTTGAAAATACAATTGGAAATTCGAAAATGGTCTCTGATCGTATTTTCAATAATTTTCGAACGTTCAAGGCTATTTTCAAAAATTATGGAAAATAGCCCCGTACATTCAAAAATTATCGAAAATTTTTCGGATTTTCGGATCTTCGGGATTTTCTTGAGATCCGGAATTGAAAATGGAATGAAACTAGTGAGTTTCGGCCATCTCTAGTTATAAGCTATTTTTTTTATTTTTAATACATTTACAAAAATAAAAGTGTAAGTCCTCATTATGTGGTGAATCACCTGTAAATAAGTGATAAAATAAGAGATATCGGAACCCTATTTCCTAGTGAGTCAGTATTCCAATGCTGTAATCCAAACTGTAGTTACCACTACAGTGTACTGTTTATGTTATTAAATAGGGGTGGTGTAATTAGACCAGAAAATAAAGAATAGTCCTATGCACTCTAGTCCAAAAGTGGGCACAGACTCCTCTTAATATTCCACCCTCCAAGGAAATGTATTGTGAGGGTTGCGCTTCAAAGTGTAACAGCTGGGAAAGGAATGGTCTACATTAGTCTTCTTTGCTGTGTACAAAAGCTTTGTACAAAGTAATATACTGTATATTGTATATATTGACTTGATTATGTATTATTTATAGTTCTCAATATATACAGTGTAAAAAATGGGTGTTGTACATAATACAATGTGAACTAGTAACCAATTAAATACATACACACAAAATAAAACCCTAGGATTTTTCTGTGATATTTTTGCCAGTGATAAGTAACCACAATTTATATATTTACATCAATTTCTCGCCACTTTTTCTACCGGTTGATGAAATATTCGCAGAATATTGCAAATATTTTGGCATTTAACCTTGTGAAAACCATAGCGATATTTATAAAAAGGCAAAATTGAATTTTTAGCAATTTTGTCAGTAAATCCGAAGCTGAAGTGGCGGGCAGGTATTTCTGAGGGTATCTCTTGGCTGGAAAAAGGTTTTTTTTAATCAATCTTCGTTTAAAAATTCCCAATAGTATGGGGAATTTTACAATTATGGGGAATTTACAAACACCTGAAAATGGGGGGCTCCTTCTGCAGTTTTAATACATCTCACTGTCGTGGAAACAGGCACCATCCGGCCATGTTGTATGTCATTGGGTCCTAGTACCAGACATTGCTATCGGTATAAGATTATACAAGAACTTTGTAATGGTTGCACAGGGGTTTAATACAAAAGTTTAGGAAGATTTTGAAGTCTTCAGAAATTTTATTGAATTAGTAACACAGCTCCACAAAGATAGTTGAGGAAAAGATAACACTCCTGGTCTGCATTGCCTACCAGCTGTCTAATAATGAACATTGAAATTAAAATAATGCATGAGATAATTCTGATAACCAAGAACACGTTTGGCCCTCAACCAAATGTTATATTAAAGTGCTTTAAGCACAATTTGCCTTGGCACTTTGACCACAGGAATGGATTTAGCTGACAAATTAATTACGTGAACTACACCTAGGCTGTCACAATGCAATAAAAGTTGTCTGTTAGCTGGTGATTCCTTCCATGTACAGAAGCTACAGTTATAAATCCAGAAATATATCAAACAATGCGAAGGATGCACAATTTCAGGTCTTAACAGACCTTCAGACGGCAAAACTTAAATACTGCATCAAAACCACAACATTTCGCCAAAGTAACTTGCTTTTGACTGTCAAAGTTTTAGCTCTGACTGATGAAATATTATTAGAGGATCTGGAAGTTTTAAGCCAAAACCAGACTTGGGTTAAAACTCTGGTACATCTCTAAACATCACAAGATTTTCACTTAATCCTTGCTATGGCCAATAAGAAAGCACAGCTTGCACTCACTAGTGGACATTTTATTATTTCTACTAAACCTACCCTTAGATACAGTGTCTGTGAAAGGTTGAATAGAAAAACTGTAAAGAAAAAAAATTGATGTCATTAATCTTTTTTAAATGCAGATGTATAATTGAACATGAAATTAACAAAATCAACCTATAATAATGCCATGATGTATCAATGACCATGCTGCAAACCACAAGAAAAAAATCCAGAAAGCTGCATGGTCATAACACTAATATACACTGTCACAATCTTGTGGAACATTTTCTTAATGGCCTGTGTGCCAAAGGCCTTAGGGTTTAAACATTACCTCCCTTCATATTTGACACCAGTAAAATATATACAGTAGATATCATATAAAATATATACATCAGTATTCATGCCAATAAGAAATGGTAAATGCAGCCCTAATACGTATATACAGTACATTATTGTTATAAACTCTACAATATATAGTAAGATGTACTGTGCAGGATATTCAGAAATTTCTGCAATACTACATCAGTGTGATCTAAGCTAAATATGCTAAATAAATACCTTTATATCTATTGGTGTTCTCTCCTTTTCTCACTATAAAGACATAGTACCATAAAGCATATGATCTGAATGGGTTTGTAACCATGGTGTTTATTTCTACTCTATTTACTAAGGAATGGAATTAGAATGTTTTATTTCTCCGTTTCCCAAAAAATGGCACTGTAATTGGGCAAGATCAGTAATCTTTCCAGTAGCCATTGGTCACGAGGTGGAGTAAATTTAAAGGGCATGTCCACCCCCAAAACTATAATCCCCGCCACTAATGGCCCCACCATGTAGTGTAGTAAAATCCTTACCTCACATCCCAGCTCCATATGGTTATCCTGCAGTCCCCCCCCAAAGTCCCAAAAACTGCCCACCAGGAGGATAGCAGAGTCCATATAGGACTCTGCCTCCTATCTGGCCTCCGGGAGAAGTTTGGAATGCGTACTGCAGCCCTTCTACCCCTCCCTCCCCCTCCCTCCCGTTTTGCTATCCCTCCCCCTACCATAAAACCCCTTGCCCATATAATAGAATATGTTCCCCCAGCCCCAACCGCAAAAAAATAATTTTAAGAAAGTCCCCAGAACTCTACTTACCTTCCCTCTCTCCCCCGGGTTTCTGAGAAACCGGCTGCCATGTCCGTGCTTGGCTGCCTCTCAGTGCGCATGTGCGATCTATGCGCATAGAAGACAAGGTCCGTCGGGACCTGTCAGACCAAGCGCCGGGGGAGCGAGCGAGCAGGTAAGTTTCTTACCTTCTCTCCTGGCTCCTGTGTGTTCTATTGAAAAACGGAAGGTAAGGCACAGCTCCTTTACCTCCCGTTCTTCAATAGAACTGGATTCCCAAAACTTATAAAAATGAGTGGAGATACCCTTTAAGGGTGGACATGCCCTTTAAGAGAAAACATTAGACTTTAAGAAACTATCAGGGAGATTCAATAAAAGTTCTTATCGTTTAAAATGGTTCTAATTTTGCCCCAACCAATCAGATCTTATTTAACATTTGAAAGCTAATATCTGATTGGTTGGGGCAAAATTAGCACCATTTTAAACGATAAGAACTTTTATTGAATAACCCTTTAGGTGATTGGCAAAAAATACTGGGAAAAATGGTTTAGTAGACAATTAACACAATATAGGAAGGGACCAGTCTTTTCAGGATCTTATTAAACAAAACTTTTAGCACACAGCCTAACCTCTATCATTTTTTTTTTAAATACATTTTTTTTTTGGTAATTATAACAAACAAAGCCATGAAAAGCAGACTTATTTATATCAGGGAGATTTATACAGGGACCATATACAGGGACCATATACAAGGACTATATACAGGGACCATATACAGGGACAATATACAGTGACCATATACAGGGACCATATACAGGGACCATATACAGGGACCATATACAGGGACCATATACAGGGATAATATAGAGGGACCATATACAAGGACAATATACAGAGGGACCATATACAGGGACCATATACAGGGAATATATCCCGGGACCATATACAGGGACAATATACAGTGACCATATACAGGCACAATATACAGGGACCATATACAGGGACAATATACAGGGACTATATCCCGGCACCATATACAGGACAATATACAGGGCCCATATACAGGGACTGTATACAGGGACCATATACAGGGACCATATACAAGGACTATATACAGGGACCATATACAGGCACCATATACAGGCACCATATACAGGCACCATATACAGAGACCATATACAGGGACCATATAAAGGGACAATATACAGTATAATCAAAGGTAAAACATGCTAGGCACACCAGTCTTAATCGTGAAAAGTATCCTTTACTAGTGACGTTTCGGAACCTGTGTGGTTCCTTCTTCAGACCAAACAGTTTTGTTTGGTCTGAAGAAGGAACCACACAGGTTCCGAAACGTCACTAGTAAAAGATACTTTTCACTATCAAGACTGGTGTGCCTAGCATGTTTTACCTCTGGTTATACTGGCTGTTGGCTACAGCGCTTAGAGCACCCAGCATGAAATGACAAGTTACTTACCTTACGTTGAGGTGTGCAGGATCCCAACCCTTTTTCCTGTGTATAAAGTGGGACCTAGGAACACTTCTGTAGATGGTGGTAATAGGAGCCAGATTTTGCAATTGCATCAAAACTTTAACAGGATTATTTTTCTCCTCCACAACTTTCCACTATAGAGCATATGATCTACTTGTCACTATAGAAACCAGTAGAAAGGTACCACATTCTCATACACTTTCATTATGTAATGTTTCTTTCAATTTCCATTCTTTTTTACTTCATTCCCATTCTGTGACATAATACTTTTTTTTTAAGAATTGCTATAAAATTGCCTGTTTATATTTAGAGTTGTCCAAAGTTTCATTGTCATGTTGGTTTTGCAGTAAAATTCAATGCATTGTTCTCCTGTAAATTTTATTTTTTATTTTAGGAGTGAATTCTTATTTCAGGATGGATCTTCTTATTCAAAGATCATTATGTAGCTATCATTATTTAGGAATGAGTAGGGTAGTTTACCAACTGGTAGTGTTATTTAACATACCCCTGCCTTATAATTGCCCTTCATCTTTAACCTTAAGTGCTGTGCAAGTAAGGTTAGAAGCGTCTTTTGCAAAGGTAAGTATAGCGAAAATATAGAGAGTGTGTGGGGGCAGGGAGATGCTTAAAAATTGGCTACATTTTCTTCCGGGGAGTGGACATGTCCTTTACTGTGCTAGGTGATCCAGACAAATTTGGTGTAATTAAGAAGCTCTCTTGTTATTATACCTTTAGGTTGTTTGGTTTAATTGGTTGACGTGATGAGTGCCTGTTGCTGATCTCTGTTTTTAATTGTGCTTTGAATAAAGTTTATATGTCCTGAAGGAAGTGATGTGCAGCCTTTCTTTGATGTTTGATTGGATACCTTTAGGTTGACCTAAGTTAATATTTTGAAATTAGGAGAGATGTAGCATAACACGTTAAATAATTCAAAAGCCATAAAATAATAATATAACCTAATAATATTGCCAATATTAATTTCAATAATCATTTTTAAGGTTGACATGTTTATAAACACCTTCTTCCATTATTAAGAGTAGACAAATTTGATGGTAAAGTATAAAAGTTTAATTATGTAAAATAATATTTGTTTACACATAACACCATTCACATGCTGTTGGTGTCTTACAGTCTACTAATTAATTTTGTCTTGAGATTGATTCATCTCACTAACTGAAATTCTTCTGAGCACGTGCACAGTCATTGAGACATTTATCTGTTTTTCTGTTAACTTGTTTTGTCCATGTTTAATCCTATTGCTTCTTAAATGTGCTGACCTTGGTTTATCCATGGGGGTTTGATTGATGAGAATGTTAGACCATAACCTTTAACAAGTAACATTCAGCTGTCAGTTTGCTTTGAAGACAGTTTGAAGCCTGTGGATAGAACTGAAAGATGTTCTATGCTCTCGCTTTGACTTTTATACACAATAATCTTGTATCTGAATTTGTTGTCTACAGGAATGCATGAGAATTAGAATTTGTTTTTTTTACATGATTCTGGTATAACTATTATATATAAAATGATATGGCATAAAAAGCAACCAGAGGATGTTTCACAAACATTGAAACCCTAGTATTTTTCTACAATTATTTCTAATTTGTTCTTACAGTTTTTTATGGAACAAACCAAACAATTTAATGATATAATTTAACCAATATTATACAATGCTAGGAATGCTAGATATAGCAGAAGGAATAAATCTCCCAGAATTCTGTTATGTTTAGTGGCATCTCTCTATAGAATTTTATTAGATTAATCTTACAAGTAAATGCCTGTTGAGTATATGCTGTGCTCCTAAAAGGTATTTTCCCTCAATTTATCACTTATTTGTTTCTAATTGAACTGTTGATTACCAGTTCCTTACCTTCCGTTACCATAACCTTCTTGAGGCATTGCTATAACATCATCATGTCAGTAATGCCATGCAATGCAATGCAAACCATGATCCGAACAGAAAACATTGTGAGAACATCGTGAACAGAAGCTACACACGACATTACAATTGGATAGATGTTCCTGTTCTCATGTCAAATCGGCATAACCTTACAAAAGGAGCTTTCTGTCATTTAGCTTTAATTTTTAAAAATGTATTATCGTTGTTATACATTGTAGAGTTAGCCATGAACATCCCGATCAGCTGCATGATTGTGCAAATTATTAATACTGCCCTCTGAAAATTGACCAGACAATACATGTGCCATGTTCCCTCACTGGTTCTGGATGCTGTGGCCACAAGTAGATTCAATGAAGGTTTTTCCACCTTCTGAGTGATCAGACTTACTGCTCACCCTTGATGAGCAGTCTATCAATCTGAAGGATAAATGGAGATAAATTTTTCACAGATTTGAATGGGTTGGCTTTATTTCTTCCGTTTTACACATTTCTAAAAATGTTGACACTTTTGGATATATGTATTTGGAGATATATATATATATATATATATATATATATATATATATATATATATATATATATAATATAATAGTATTTAACTTCTTACACTGGGTTAACCCAGTAGTCCTAAGTATAGCTAGTTAAAATATCACTTATTGGGATCAGAATCTAAGCTTTCTATTTAAATTGCCTTCAGAATTCTTGACATGATACAGAATTTGTACTGTTGACTCGTAACACTAGATGTAAAATACAATAAATGAGAGACATTTGAATTCCCAAACGATTAAAAGGCTCTATATGACATTAACAGGTAAAGCTATACTGAGTGTTTAGAAATCCAACAGAACAATAGATTTATTGAATGGCAATGGCAGTTAAGATGAATTTTCTCTATAATAAAAGTTGTTTGTTCTTTACTTAGCCATATACAGTATGAAGTCTTTGAGCGAATTTGTCCAGTTTCCAGACCATCTAGTGCTAATGAACTATGGTTCTCTGCATCTAGTTTGTAAATTACAGCAAACTGCAGGTCTCGAATGTTAAAACCAAGTTTTTTATAAACAACTTGCACTGTAGTGTTGATTCAACATTCAGACTTTTATAGCATGAAACAAGCTTTCCCAGGTGCATTATTTCAGCTCTATGAGATTAAAGTAATGGCTGGTGTGTGTATAAAATGAATCCTGAGAACTCTGGAAGTTCATCTTAGCCGTTTAGCTATTAATCATATGGTCTATTGCCTCCAGACAAAAGTAGCCTTCCTCCTAGTGTTACACAAAAGGTAATCCTACCATATTTTCTCAAGGTTATATACTTCAGTCTAAAATGTAAGAAGTATTAATATTTTAGCAAAATCACAATAAATTATGCCTGGTGTCTTATAATAGGAATTAGGCTGGCAAGAAGAGAAAAAATGTGCAAGAACAATTAAGAACAATTAGTACGTAAACAAGTATAAACAAAAGTAAATATGACAAGATCATCACCATTTTAACGACATAGAATATGAATAGATAAAGGGAACTATATGTAACTATGGTGTTTATTGGTATCTTTATATCATTCTATCATATACTGTATATATATATATATATACACAATTGCCCGCAATAAAGGGCATATTGCTAACAATGGGATTGGTACTTTCATGCTAATGTGTGTACCTGCAAAACAACTGTTTCTGGTGTCTGCAGACAAACGTTCAGCATCAGCAACAGCCATTTTGGACCTAAAATTTCCCTCGGCCACAGTTTTCTGAACTGATGTATAGGGAGTCGTCCTCAATCATTAGGGTGTGTGGCTGGCCATAACAGATGACAGACAGAATCCTACAGATTCTTACTGTGTATACCTAGACCAGACAGCAGACATTTCCTTTATATATGCTTGTGAAGGTTTTCATTCATCCAGGTCATGGTTTATATGTTGTATTCAGCTAGATCAACCAGGTACAGATTCTTGTACAAGATATTCTGGATTGAGAAAGCCAGTCAGATGACAGAAGAACTAAACTTTAAGTCCAGTTGATCTAACCGAATACAACAGATATTCCTTGCTATATCCGATTCCCATACACAAACACACACACACGACAAAAAATATTAATAATGATTTGGATGTTAATAGGTCTTTCTAGCTGTGTAAAATATGTGACACAAATAAAATCAACAGCTTAATAAACACACAAAATGCTTATCTAAGTGTGTGCTATAAAGTAGCATCCAGCTTGTCAATTTGCTCTTAATTTTGTGGAAAAGATAAGACTATAGTATATGGCTACAGTCACTTGGGAAATTAACTTCTCTGCAAGTAAATCTGAAAAACAATCTACATCCTATAAAAGACTTGTTCTTGCTTTTATTATCTTTCCTTTTGCTAAACCCCTGTGGAATCATTCCGATATTCCTAAGTAAATACATATTTTCCCTTAACTTTCAATTGTCCTTTGATACTCAAAATTGGACCCAACTTGATAATTATGTGTTTTACAGATTTTTTTTTCTTTCATTTTTGTTTTTTGTACATGTAATCTGTTTAATGCTAAAGCTAGCAAGAGTCTAGATTGTTTAACATCGATTTCTTTCATGATTTCACTATTTAAACGACCATTCACTAGAAACGAGCCCCAGTTTAGAAAAAAATTGTGCCATTCTGGTATTTGGAAATTCCGATAGTCGGAAAATTTGAAAATCACATTGAAAAGTAGAAATTCGCAATTGAAAATTCAATCCTATTTGGTTCAATCCCGATTTTTGGAGTTTCGGTAAAGCACCCCATACACGAGATCGATATTTTGAGCAGTTTATGGGAAAATTGAAGATCGGACCAGGCGGAAAATTTGCCATGATCCCATCTTCTGTCCTAATCTCTCCACAGGTTTCAAGGTGAAATCTGCAGAAAGGTCGAGGCCCCAAGGTGCAGAACGCCGAACTTTTTGTTCTGATCGGATTTCCAACCATTTCCCTTGATCGGAAATCCGGAATGAAACTTGTTTTGTTGATCTATAGCATTCACGTGAGGTGTGTCAATGAAGCCTACAGAAGTGGTTAACAGGGATGGAGAACGTTAATATTAAGGCAGGCTTTACTATAACTTTAGCTTTAGTTTTTCAAACATAGAAGTGGGATGGGGAATATTATGTATGTGCTAAAGATTTGTTGTATGTAAACTTTTAAATAAAATGGCAGAAACCTTAATTTAAAAAGTAGTTAAGTGCTGTGTGTGTTTTACTTTCACTCATATAGTATTGCCATGGGGCTAATATTTGAACTGATGTAGTGATTGGGCCAGAGTACTTAATAAGGAAGCTAGCCATGTAGTGTCCAGTACTCCACCACATGCAAGCTAACAAGACAGACTGCTAAACACTCAACTACTAGGGCTGGGAATGGCAATTCGTACAGTCAATATTCACATATGAGTTTTCTAATAAGCATTTCATTTTTCTTTTAGTTATGCAGGAGATTTAGCTGAGAACTTGTCAGGGTACATTAGGAATCAATAATAAACAAAGAAAACTCGACATGTTCTGGTAAGTAATGAAATTTTATGTCCATGTAAATTAAATCCACAAATTTTGTAGCAGGACCTAATCAATTAAGACAAATAATAATTAAAGCTAACAGAAAACTACAGGACAAGAGAAGACTTGCTGACATAGATTATGATCAAAATCCGCCCCAGCAGTATTAAGAGGTTGACTACAGTAATGTCACTGGTCATCGACTTGATCAATTAACTCATTCTTTCAGCCACATCCAATTATCAGTTTATTGTAGAGGGGATTCTAATAAATCAGTTTACATTACACTGGATTTCACAGCAGAAGGTGAATCTTTAATCCAAGCACAGAAATTTCAGTTTCATAGCAAATGTAAAAAACACAGCATGACCATTTTTTATTAGAACTACTGTAAGTAAAATCTACTCCCATGTTAGAATGATCTAGGCATCTCTTTTATTTAGCAGCTGTTTTTAATCCTTCCAAATGGGGCGCATTTACAAAGGTTCCATACCGTATAATATAATGCAGTTGTAGAATAGTGCCTGCATTGCGAAAAATCACGCAATATTGACCATAGAGAACTGGGAGAGTCCTTAGTGAAATACTAGAACTTTGGGGTGAATTTGTGTTCAACCTCAATCCAAACAGCAACAGTACCATTAAATTTAAATGTGAAATCCATCTTTACAGAAAGATTGTATTTTATTGAGCATTTAGATTAAATGACATTGTGCACATGTGTGGATGTTTTCATTAATTGTATTATTTTTTGTCATTAACTCTCTCTAATATTGAATGAATTAACCCTTTGCAGGCAGTGTACAGCCTGACTAGTTTGGGCAGCACTTGAGAAAGGACCTAGACTGTCTGAAACATGTTGTGTGCACAATGTTATATCTCACTTTTGTTATATGCAATACCTGTGGGGTTGCCTGTCTCATTGGTTGCTCTCTAACCTTTTTATTTTATATTGTATTTTTGTCCAGGAACAGACATCTGGGCAACCAGTGATCTAGAGGATACGTAGGTATCTGCAACTGTATTTGTAGTTTGGGCAGCAACACACACCCCCAGACTGGGACCAAGTGCTGGAAGTATTCATTGTGGCCTCAATCAAACACCCCTCACTGAGTGGGCAGAAGGATATTGCCAAAGCAGCCACAATTACAGGGTTACGATGGCAAACATGTGTCCTAGAATGCGTTGATAGTGGAAAGGTGCTTAGGAAACCTCAAACCTCATATATAGCTAAAAGTTAAGGAGGCCGTAAACATAAAAATAATGATTAAACAATCCCAATAATGGATGATAATTTTCAGCACAACAAAGATTTGTCAGCATGTCTGATAAAAAAATCTACTTCATACGATCTCATTGTTGTAGGAAATTGGAGTGTCCTGACCGTGTGTTATTATTTTTACATGAAGGGCTGTTCTCAATCCAAAGTTATAAATGCTTATAAAGTCTCTCTTTCTATTTTCTAAAGGCGGTTACATTCTTGCAATCAATATCTGTGCTTTCCTCTATGTATGGGCACCTTAGAGAGAGATTTTTCTTTTCAGGATTGTGGCTAGATTTAAAAATGATAAAGAATTCTGGGGGGCGTAAAATATAAGTTGACGTGCTGAAGCAAGGGACGGACTTGCTTGTGATGTCACATCTCATTGTGTAAGTAGGAAGGAGTACCCCTTATTACCGCTGTAAATTTAGATAAACTGCAGCTAAAAGCATGACCCTGAATTTATTTTAAGATGTAGGCTCTTTCAGTCGAGGGCACTTATATGGTGACCTCAGTTCCTTTTATTTTATTTTAATGAATCTACAGTCATGTGCGTTTAGGAGAAAAACGCTTTACAAATGTTATTGTATTGTATTTCCAGACAATTACAGCCCTATGTAATAAAAGTTCTTATTGTTAAAAATGGTGCTAATTTTGCCACAACCAATCAGATGTTAACTTTCAAACGGTAGTTTACTTCTGATTGGTTGGGGCATTTAGCACCATTTTTAACAATAAGAACTCTTATTACATAGGCCTGTTAATGTTTTTTTTCTGAAGGAATTCATGTTTATTTTCAAAGCCATATTTGTTTTGTATCATTTGCAAGGGTGGTGGATTGTAGAAATGTCTGTGTATATCATGGCAGGGCAAGATATAGAGTGGAGAGTATAAGTGAATTGGTACCGATGAGAAGTCACCTTGTCTAGGTACAAGGGAGAAATACATAATGAAATAAGCTTTGTCTGCACAGAGTTGGGAACCAATGTAAAGGAATTGCTGAGAAGAAGAAAAGCAGATTAAATAATTAGTGTCAATTAGCCCCAGCAAAATCATTCCACAAACAATTGGTCTCAAGTGCCCTGCTTAATTATGTGAGACTTTCATAGCTTCTTATCAAGTAGGCTTTGATTCATGTTCCACTCTATGTTCCCAGAGGTACAATTAATTATTGTCTAGTAAATAAACCCCCTGTAATTAATTGCCTTAGCAAACAGCACAGTATCCTAATAAAATGTTTTACTGGTGAGTGTAACTGCAGATTTTCATTAGTCTGCTGATTATTTACCATTACTATAAAACATCCCATTGCTATTGCTATTCACCTGCATGGTTCTGTAAACACCCATACCTTTACTTCTGTTAAAACTAACATTTAAGTTCTGATCATTGCTTTCAAACACTTTTGTTATTATGTTTGTTTTATAAGATCATTTGAATTATGAAACAATAAATCAGTGAACCCCAATCTTTCATTCAGAGCATTATTATGTCTAGGACATTCTCATTTATGATGCATTGATATTTGCAATTCTTCCCAAAGCCTTAAAGATAGAACAGGACTGTAAGACAGGAAATGGGGAGACGAATATTGCATCCGCATTACAGACTAAAGGTCCATACACACGTATGACTGGACGCCCAGCCAACGATCTCCGAACACAAGACATCCGTGAGATGAACGGCCGAATTGTCTGATAGTTGCGCATGTGTATGCGATCCCTTGGCCGTCATTCTTCAGAGGGTCCAGTCATATGTGTGTACGAGGCTTTAGTCAGTTTCTTATCTCTTCTTTCCTGTTCCCACTGCTTAATAGAGTACAGGTCCAATTTGAACCCAAATTGATTTGACGATTCTGAAGTTCCAAATGGAACATTCGGAACTCACTAAATCTACTGGTCCGATTTTGAGAAACATCAAATCTACAGTGGCAACTTAATAAAGATTTCATTAACCTTTGAATTCGAAAGGGCAGCACAGTGGCTCAGTGGTTAGCACTGTCCTGAGTTCAAATACACCCTTAAGCTGGGTACACACGATGAGATATTTCGGTCCGATCGAAAATACACTGATAGTTCAGTGTATTGGTCGATCGGACCAAAATGATCACATCCAAATACATCCATGTCCGAATCGGACGAAAGGACGATCGGACATGATGGAAAACCTCGTCCAATCATGCGGTCCTCTATGGACCGCACGATCGGTCGCGGTAACTGTTGGACGCGGCTGCTTTTGCTGCGACCGACAGTCCTTCCTCCTGACCGACCAGTCGAAAGTATCGAACGGTCGTTCAGGGGGAAAAATCGCTAGGTGTGTACCTAGATTTAGACACATCTGCAAGGAGTTTGTAAGTTCTCACCGTGCTTGTGTGGGTTTCCTCCGGGTTTTTCCAATACAATCATAAAAATATACTGATAGGTTGTATATGTCCAATAAATGTGCTTAGATTGTAAGCTCTTTGGGGCAGGGCCTAATGTGTGTGTATATATGTAATTGTAAAGCGCTATGGAAGATGTTGGTGCTATATAAATCCACAATAATAATATTTTGAATATTTGGAATTTATCAAATTCAATGTGCATTCTCGAAAATAGCTCAAACATGATAATTTTTTTCTATTTCTTATAAGTTTTGGTTATATGTACGTGTTCCCCACACCATTTTCCAGGTCCAAGAGCCATTACTTTCTATCGCTATTTCTACCTTAAATTTAATGATAAACTTTGAATTTTTATCTCCTATGGAATTCTATGGTTCTGTTTTTTACCAGATCACAGTAAACTCATGGAGTCCATACTGTATATGATCTTTTGGGTTTGTTGTGACAGTCCATACTGTATATGATATTTTGGGTGTGTTGTGACGTTCCATACTGTATATAATATTTTGTGTTTGTTGTGACAGTCCATACTGTATATGATTATTTGTGTTTGTTGTGACAGTCCATACTGTATATGATTATTTGGGTTTGTTGTGACAGTCCATACAGTATATGATTATTTGGGTTTGGTGTGACAGTCCATACTGTATATGATCTTTTGGGTTTGTTGTGACAGTCCATACTGTGTATGATCATTTGTGTTTGTTGTGACAGTCCATACTGTATATGATCTTTTGGGTTTGTTGTGACAGTCCATACTGTATATGATCTTTTGGGTTTGTTGTGACAGTCCATACTGTATATGATCTTTTGGGTTTGTTGTGACAGTCCATACTGTGTATGATCATTTGTGTTTGTTGTGACAGTCCGTACTGTATATGATCTTTTGGGTTTGTTGTGACAGTCCATACTGTATATGATCTTTTGGGTTTGTTGTGACAGTCCATACGGTATATGATTATTTGGGTTTGGTGTGACAGTCCATACTGTATATGATCTTTTGGGTTTGTTGTGACAGTCCATACTGTATATGATTATTTGGGTTTGGTGTGACAGTCCATACTGTTTATGATCTTTTGGGTTTGTTGTGACAGTCCATACTGTATATGATTACATAGTAATTAAGGTTGAATAAGACATACGTCCATCAAGTCCAACCTATTCACCCCCTTTTTTTTTTTTTTTAACCCTACCTAACAGTTGATCCAGAGGAAGGCAAAAAAACCCAGCTAAAAAGGGGGAAAAAAATCCTTCCTGACTCCAAACGGCAATCGGAAAGTATCCCTGGATCAACCAGATCAATATGCATTAATACCAGTAATTGTGCTTGTGAAGGTTCTCATTCATCCAGGTCATGGTATATTTGTTGTATTCAATTAGATCAACTGGACTTGAAATGTAGTTCTTGAAGACGTTTCGCTAGTCATCCGACTGGCTTTCTCAATTCAGAATGACTTGTACAAGAATCTGTGGCAATTATGTACCCTGGAAAATCCCAATTAGCATATCACAGCCAGGTGTTAAGGGTGTGATTGGATAGTGGCTAAGAGGTATTATAGGAATGCCCAGAGTAAGGTGTTAAAACAGCATTGTACATGGCAGACAGTTGGTGTCGAACCCCCCCACCTCTATTTAGGCTTGGTTTCTTTATTTTCACATAAATGGCCTCCTTAATGGCAAGACAGGAGGAAGAACATGGTCATCCCATATGTAGCAGGGGTCTCCGAGAAATTAAAAAGAATTTTCAAAAAACATCGTATCCCTGTCTGCTTTAAACCGAACAACACACTGAGGCAGCAATTGGTACATCCGAAAGACCCAATACCTAAACACAAGAAAAGCGACATCATATATGCAGTGCAGTGCAGTGAAGAATGCTCTGATTTGTATGTGGGGGAGACCAAACAGCAACTGCATCAACGTATGGCCCAGCACAGAAGAGCCAATTCCTCGGGTCAGGACTCAGCCGTGTATCTGCATCTTAAGGATAAAGGACATACCTTTGAAGATTGTAATGTTAATATACTGGCGAAGGAACGTGACTGGTTCAAGAGAGGTGTTAAGGAGGCCATTTATGTGAAAATAAAGAAACCAAGCCTAAATAGAGGTGGGGGGGTTCGACACCAACTGTCTGCCATGTACAATGCTGTTTTAACACCTTACTCTGGGCGTTCCTATAACACCTCTTAGCCACTATCCAATCACACCCTTAACACCTGGCTGTGATATGCTAATTGGGATTTTCCAGGGTACATAATTGCCACAGATTCTTGTACAAGTCATTCTAAATTGAGAAAGCCAGTCGGATGACAATCGAAACGTCTTCAAGAACTACATTTCAAGTCCAGTTGATCTAATTGAATACAACAAAAATACCAGTAATTCTCAATATTTTTTAGTTTTAGAAACTTATCCAGGCCTTTTTTAAAGCTATTTAATGAACTTGCCATTACCACATCTGCTGGAAGACAGTTCCACAGTTTCACCGTTCTCGCTGTAAAGAAACCTCTCCTAACCTGAAGATGAAACTTCTTTTCTTCCAACCTCAAAGGATGTCCACGTGTCCTCTGATATGACCTTTTAGTAAACAATGCACCAAAGAGTTCATTGTATGGCCCATTTATATATTTGTATAAGGTTATCATGTCCCCACGCAAACGTCGCTTCTCCAATGTAAACAGCCCTAACTTGTCTAATCTGCCTGCATATTCAAGCCCCTCCATTAATTTAGTTGCCCTTCTCTGAACTGCCTCCATTTCCAAGATGTCCCTTTTGTATATGGGATTCCAAAACTGCACCGCATATTCCAAATGAGGCCTTACCAGTGCCTTGTAAAGAGGGAGAATAATATTTTTCTCTCTTGAATCTATTCCTCTCTTTATACAAGACAATATCTTACTAGCTCTAGCCGTTGCTACCTGGCATTGTTTGCTATAGCTAAGTCTGTTATCAACCAGAACCCCCAAATCTTTTTCCATTACAGATGCACTCAACACAGAGTTATTTATGGTGTAAGTGGCACAGGGATTATTAAATCCCAAATGCATCACCTTACATTTATCAACATTGAATCTCATCTGCCATTCTACTGCCCATTTTGATAATCTATCTAGGTCTGCTTGCAGCACTTGCACATCATTGGAAGTTTCCAAAGCTCTGCATAGTTTAGTGTCATCAGCAAACACAGAGACCTTGCTCTCAATGCCCCCTTATAAGTCATTTATAAACAGATTAAACAGAAGCGGCCCCAGTACAGAACCCTGAGGCACTCCGCTTAGAACTTTAGCCCACATAGATGTAGCTCCATTAACCACCACTCTCTGTTTGCGGTCCAATAACCAGTTCTCTATCCACGAACAAATGTTTTCTTCAAGGCCAACAGTCCTCAGTTTATACATTAGTCGCCTATGTGGCACAGTATCAAAAGCTTTTGCAAAATCCAAATATACCACATCCACTGCTGTGCCTGAATCTAACTTCTTGCTCACTGCTTCATAAAAACCAATTAAATTTGTCTGGCATGATCTATTTCTCATAAATCCATGCTGACTAATACTAATAAGATGATCTCTGGAGACAAAGTCAAGGATATGATCCCTTAACAAAGTTTCCATCACTTTCCCTACCACTGATGTTAGGCTTACAGGCCTATAGTTACCAGGCTGTGAACGACTACCTTTTTTGAATATTGGTATTACATTGGCTTTTTTCCAATCCAGCGGCACATCCCCAGACAAAAGCGAATCTGAAAAGATGAGAAACAATGGTCTAGATAGAACTGAACTAAGCTCTTTTAAAATCCGAGGATGCAATCCATCTGGTCCTGGGGCTTTATTGATATTAACTTTGTCTAATTGTTTCCGTACCATATCCTCTGTTAGCCAATGTGAATACTCTTCATTTATTCCCTGCATATTATTACAATCCCTACTGTAAGGACAAGGATTCTCAACAGTAAAAACCGATGTAAAAAACGGTTTAGCAGATTAGCCTTTTCGGCATCCTCAACACCTCTCAGCCACCTCAGCCCCATTATTTAATGGTCCCACATTCTCAGTCCTCATCTTTTTACCATTTATATACTTAAAAAATATTTTGGGGTTGGACTTGCTTTGTTCGGCAATCCGTATTTCATTTTCTATTTTAGCTAGTTTAATTGCTTTCTTGCACTCTTTATTACAGCTTTTGTACTCCCTGTAAGCCTGTTCTGTGCCTTCTGTTTTCAAAATTTTAAAAGCCTTTTTCTTTTTTTTTCATTTCCCTTTTTACCTGAGCATTAAGCCATGCAGAAGTGGACCTCATTTTTTTACACTTGTTACCTAAAGGTACAGATTTAGAAATGTAATAGTTTAATATGCCTTTAAAAGTGGTCCACATCTGCTCAGTATCTTTAAATAGAAACAGTTCCCCCCAGTCTATAAGCAGGAGCGATTCCTTTAACAGCATAAGATTAGCTTTCCTAAAGTTAAAAGTTTTTGTTAAGCCAGTGCACTTTAGTTTTTTGCAACCTATATTAAATGACACTATATCATGGTCACTATTCCCTAAGCTTCCCATTACCCTCATCTCCCAAATGAGCTCAGGGTTATTAGATATCACCAGATCCAACAACGCATTCTGTCTAGTAGGAACTTCTACCATCTGTGAAAGAAAATGCTCATATAGGAAATTTAAGAACTTTATACCTTTTGAGGTGCTGGCAGTTCCCTTACTCCAATCTATGTCAGGGTAGTTAAAATCCCCCATAACCAGAACATGCCCCATACCAGCAGCCTTCGCCAACTGCATATGGAGATTCATTTCCACCTCTTCCCCGGCATTTGGTGGCTTATAACATACTCCAACAATTAATTTACCTACCTTCTTGCTTCCTGTACACAGTTCCACCCATAATGTTTCTGCCATATCGTTTACTCCCCCATCTATTCCATCTTTTAAATTTGGCTTCAATTCCTGTTTAACATACATACATACTCCTCCTCCTTTCTTATTAACTCTGTCATGTCTAAATAAGGAGTATCCTTCAATATTTACTGTCCAGTCGTGTGAATCATTAAGCCATGATTCTGCTATACCAATTACATCATAACTTTCCTTTAGAGCTATTATTTCACCACGCATTTATACTCCTGAGCTCCTGTTGTCTCCCTAGCGTAGCACGTGGCTACGGTAGTATTTCTGAAATCACTACCCTTGAGGTCCTTGCTTTTAACTTGGCCCCTAATTCTCGGAAATCATTTTTAAGGACCTCACCTCCACCTCTAACTTTGTCATTGGCACCAATGTGAACCAAGACCGCCAGGTCACTCCCAGCCCCACCCAATAATCTGTCTACACGATCCACCACATGTTTGGGTTTGGTGTGACAGTCCATACTGTATATGATCTTTTGGGTTTTTTATTTGTATAAGGTTATCATGTCCCCACGCAAACGTCGCTTCTCCAATGTAAACAGCCCTAACTTGTCTAATCTGCCTGCATATTCAAGCCCCTCCATTAATTTAGTTGCCCTTCTCTGAACTGCCTCCATTTCCAAGATGTCCCTTTTGTATATGGGATTCCAAAACTGCACCGCATATTCCAAATGAGGCCTTACCAGTGCCTTGTAAAGAGGGAGAATAATATTTTTCTCTCTTGAATCTATTCCTCTCTTTATACAAGACAATATCTTACTAGCTCTAGCCGTTGCTACCTGGCATTGTTTGCTATAGCTAAGTCTGTTATCAACCAGAACCCCCAAATCTTTTTCCATTACAGATGCACTCAACACAGAGTTATTTATGGTGTAAGTGGCACAGGGATTATTAAATCCCAAATGCATCACCTTACATTTATCAACATTGAATCTCATCTGCCATTCTACTGCCCATTTTGATAATCTATCTAGGTCTGCTTGCAGCACTTGCACATCATTGGAAGTTTCCAAAGCTCTGCATAGTTTAGTGTCATCAGCAAACACAGAGACCTTGCTCTCAATGCCCCCTTATAAGTCATTTATAAACAGATTAAACAGAAGCGGCCCCAGTACAGAACCCTGAGGCACTCCGCTTAGAACTTTAGCCCACATAGATGTAGCTCCATTAACCACCACTCTCTGTTTGCGGTCCAATAACCAGTTCTCTATCCACGAACAAATGTTTTCTTCAAGGCCAACAGTCCTCAGTTTATACATTAGTCGCCTATGTGGCACAGTATCAAAAGCTTTTGCAAAATCCAAATATACCACATCCACTGCTGTGCCTGAATCTAACTTCTTGCTCACTGCTTCATAAAAACCAATTAAATTTGTCTGGCATGATCTATTTCTCATAAATCCATGCTGACTAATACTAATAAGATGATCTCTGGAGACAAAGTCAAGGATATGATCCCTTAACAAAGTTTCCATCACTTTCCCTACCACTGATGTTAGGCTTACAGGCCTATAGTTACCAGGCTGTGAACGACTACCTTTTTTGAATATTGGTATTACATTGGCTTTTTTCCAATCCAGCGGCACATCCCCAGACAAAAGCGAATCTGAAAAGATGAGAAACAATGGTCTAGATAGAACTGAACTAAGCTCTTTTAAAATCCGAGGATGCAATCCATCTGGTCCTGGGGCTTTATTGATATTAACTTTGTCTAATTGTTTCCGTACCATATCCTCTGTTAGCCAATGTGAATACTCTTCATTTATTCCCTGCATATTATTACAATCCCTACTGTAAGGACAAGGATTCTCAACAGTAAAAACCGATGTAAAAAACGGTTTAGCAGATTAGCCTTTTCGGCATCCTCAACACCTCTCAGCCACCTCAGCCCCATTATTTAATGGTCCCACATTCTCAGTCCTCATCTTTTTACCATTTATATACTTAAAAAATATTTTGGGGTTGGACTTGCTTTGTTCGGCAATCCGTATTTCATTTTCTATTTTAGCTAGTTTAATTGCTTTCTTGCACTCTTTATTACAGCTTTTGTACTCCCTGTAAGCCTGTTCTGTGCCTTCTGTTTTCAAAATTTTAAAAGCCTTTTTCTTTTTTTTTCATTTCCCTTTTTACCTGAGCATTAAGCCATGCAGAAGTGGACCTCATTTTTTTACACTTGTTACCTAAAGGTACAGATTTAGAAATGTAATAGTTTAATATGCCTTTAAAAGTGGTCCACATCTGCTCAGTATCTTTAAATAGAAACAGTTCCCCCCAGTCTATAAGCAGGAGCGATTCCTTTAACAGCATAAGATTAGCTTTCCTAAAGTTAAAAGTTTTTGTTAAGCCAGTGCACTTTAGTTTTTTGCAACCTATATTAAATGACACTATATCATGGTCACTATTCCCTAAGCTTCCCATTACCCTCATCTCCCAAATGAGCTCAGGGTTATTAGATATCACCAGATCCAACAACGCATTCTGTCTAGTAGGAACTTCTACCATCTGTGAAAGAAAATGCTCATATAGGAAATTTAAGAACTTTATACCTTTTGAGGTGCTGGCAGTTCCCTTACTCCAATCTATGTCAGGGTAGTTAAAATCCCCCATAACCAGAACATGCCCCATACCAGCAGCCTTCGCCAACTGCATATGGAGATTCATTTCCACCTCTTCCCCGGCATTTGGTGGCTTATAACATACTCCAACAATTAATTTACCTACCTTCTTGCTTCCTGTACACAGTTCCACCCATAATGTTTCTGCCATATCGTTTACTCCCCCATCTATTCCATCTTTTAAATTTGGCTTCAATTCCTGTTTAACATACATACATACTCCTCCTCCTTTCTTATTAACTCTGTCATGTCTAAATAAGGAGTATCCTTCAATATTTACTGTCCAGTCGTGTGAATCATTAAGCCATGATTCTGCTATACCAATTACATCATAACTTTCCTTTAGAGCTATTATTTCACCACGCATTTATACTCCTGAGCTCCTGTTGTCTCCCTAGCGTAGCACGTGGCTACGGTAGTATTTCTGAAATCACTACCCTTGAGGTCCTTGCTTTTAACTTGGCCCCTAATTCTCGGAAATCATTTTTAAGGACCTCACCTCCACCTCTAACTTTGTCATTGGCACCAATGTGAACCAAGACCGCCAGGTCACTCCCAGCCCCACCCAATAATCTGTCTACACGATCCACCACATGTTTGGGTTTGGTGTGACAGTCCATACTGTATATGATCTTTTGGGTTTGGTGTGACAGTCCATACTGTATATGATCTTTTGGGTTTGTTGTGACAGACCATACTGTATATAATATTTTGTGTTTGTTGTGACAGTCCATACTGTATATGATCTTTTGGGTTTGTTGTGACAGTCCATACTGTATATAATACTTTGTGTTTGTTGTGACGTTCCATACTGTATATGATTATTTGGGTTTGTTGTGACAGTCCATACTGTATATGATTATTGGGGTTTGTTGTGACAGTCCCATCTGTATATGAATCTTTTGTTGGGTTTGTTCTGACAGTCCATACTGTATATGATTATTGGGGTTGTTGTGACAGTCCATACTGTATATGATCATTTGGGTTTGGTGTGACAGTCCATACTGTATATAATATTTTGTGTTTGTTGTGATGGTCCATTCGTTATATGATCTTTTCTTTTGGGTGTTGTGATGGTCATACTGTATATGTTCTTTCGGGTGTATTGTGACAGTTCATACTGTATATGTTCTTTTGGGTTTGGTGTGACAGTCCATACTGTATATAATATTTTTGGTTTGGTGTGACTGTCCATACTGTATATAATCTTTTGGGTTTATTGTGACGGTCCATACTGTGTATGATTATTTGGGTTTGGTGTGACGTTCCATACTGTATATGATCTTTGGGTTTGTTGTGACAGTCCATACTGTATATGATTATTTGGGTTTGTTGTGACAGTCCATACTGTATATGATTATTTGGGTGTTGGTGTGACGTGTCCATACTGTATATGATCTTTTGGGTTTGTTGTGACAGTCCATACTGTATATGATCTTTGGGTTTGTTGTGACAGTCCATACTGTATATGATTATTGTGTTTGTTGTGACAGTCCATACTGTATATGATCTTTTGGGTTCGTTGTGACAGTCCCATAGTTATGATTATTTGTGTTTGTTGTGACAGTCCATACTGTATATGATCTTTTGGTTCGTTGTGACAGTCCATACTGTGTATGATTATTTGGGTTTGGTGTGACAGTCCATACTGTATATAATTATTTGTGTTTTTGTGACAGTCCATACTGTATATAATATTTTGTGTTTTGTGTGACAGTCCATACTGTGTATGATCTTTTGGGTTTGTTGTGACAGTCCATATGTATATGATTATTTGTGTTGTTGTGACAGTCCATACTGTATATGATCTTTGGGTTTGTTGTGACAGTCCAATACTGTATATGATCTTTTGGGGTTTGGTGTACAGTCCATACTGTATATAATATTTTGTGTTTTGTTGTGATGGTCCATTCCGTATAGGATCTTGGGTGTGTTGTGACAGTCCATACTGTATATGATCTTTTGGGTTTGTTGTGACAGTCCATACTGTATATAATACTTTGTGTTTGTTGTGACATTCCATACCGTATATGATTATTTGGGTTTGTTGTGACAGTCCATACTGTGTATGACCATTTGGGTTTGTTGTGACAGTCCATACTGTATATGATCTTTTGGGTTTGTTCTGACGGTCCATACTGTATATGATCATTTGGGTTTGGTGTGACAGTCCATACTGTATATAATATTTTGTGTTTGTTGTGATGGTCCATTCTGTATATGATCTTTTGGGTTGTGTTGTGACGGTCCATACTGTATATGTTTTTTTGGGTGTGTTGTGATGGTCCATACTGTATATTTCTTTGGGTTTGGTGTGACCGTCCATACTGTATATAATATTTTTGGTTTGGTGTGACGGTCCATACTGTATATAATCTTTTGGGTTTGTTGTGACAGTCCATACTGTATATGTTTTTTTGGGTGTGTTGTGATGGTCCATACTGTATATAATCTTTTGGGTTTGTTGTGACAGTCCATACTGTATATGATCTTTTGGGTTTGTTGTGACAGTCCATACTGTATTATTTATTGGGTTTGTTGTGACAGTCCATACTGTGTATGATTATTTGGGTTTGGTGTGACAGTCCATACTGTATATGATCTTTTGGGTTTGTTGTGACAGTCCATACTGTATATGATTATTTGGTTTGTTGACAGTCCATACTGTATATGATATTTGGGTTGTTGTGACAGTCCATACTGTATATGATCTTTTGGGTTTGTTGTGACAGTCCATACTGTATAATTATTTGGGTTTTTTTTACAGTCCATACTGTATATGATTATTTGGGTTTGTGTGACAGTCCATACTGTATATGATCTTTGGGTTTGTTCTGACAGTCCATACTGTATATATTATTTGGTTGTTTTGACAGTCCATACTGTATATGATTATTTGGGTTTGTTGTGACAGTCCATACTGTATATGATCTTTTGGGTTTGGTATGACAGTCCATACTGTATATGATCATTTGGGTTTGGTGTGACAGTCCATACTGTATATAATATTTTGTGTTTGTTGTGACAGCCATACTGTATATGATCTTTGGGTTTGTTGTGACAGTCCATACTGTATATAATATTTTGGGTTTGTTGTGACGTTCCATCAGTATATGATTATTTGGGTTTATTGTGACAGTCCATACTGTGTATGATTATTTGGGTTTGGTGTGACAGTCCATACTGTATATGATCTTTTGGGTTTTGTGACAGTCCATACTGTATATGATTATTTGTGTTTGTTGTGACAGTTCATACTGTATATGATTATTTGGGTTTGTTGTGACAGTCCATACTGTATATGATCTTTTGCGTTTGGTTTGACAGTCCATACTGTATATGATCTTTTGGGTTTGTGTGTGACAGTCCATACTGTATATGATCTTTTGGGTTTGGTGTACAGTCCGTACTGTATATGATCATTGGGTTTGGTGACAGTCCATACTGTATATAATATTTTGGTGTGTTGTGATGGTCCATACTGTATATAATATTTTGAGTTTGGTGTGACGGTCCATACTGTATATAATATTTTGTGTTTTTTGTGATGTCCATACGTTATATAATATTTTGTGTTTGTTTGGATGGTCCATACTGTATATATATTTTTGAGTTTGGTGTACGGTCCATACTGTTATAATATTTTGTGTTTGTTGTGATGGTCCATACTGTATATATATTTTGTGTTTTGTTGTGATGGTCCATACTGTATATATATTTTGATTTTGGTGGTGACGGTCCATACTGTATATAATATTTTGTGTTTGTTGTGATGGTCCATACTGTATATATATTTTGTGTTTGTTGTGATGGTCCATACCGTATTGATCATTTGTGTTGTGTGTGACAGTTCATACTGTATATGATCATTTGGGTTTGGTGTGACAGTCCATACTGATATAATATTTTGGGTGTGTTGTGATGGTCCATACTGTATATGATCTTTAGGTGCATGCACCTGAAGGGGGGGGGGCATCCTGAAAAGTTATGCACATACAATGTCACAATAAAGTTGAAAATGTTAAGTGCATGCATTCCTCACTACTACTGGCTGAACCTTTTGATTTTTGATTTCTGTTTTTTGGTTAACAGACAGGAGGGTACAGCAACACAAAATTTGTATCATAGGTGTGCGAGGAGAAGTCTTTTTGGTAGATATCTGTATCGTCATTTGTTAAAAAAAAAAAAGACTGTAAGGCTAGGGCTGCGATCCGTTGATTGGTGCATGCAATCCAGTTTTTCCACAAAATGAGAGGGATCGCAGGGCCCACATGTGCGTTTAGTGTGTCCTCTGCCTAAAAGTAGACCCCACGTTGTTGTTTATTTTTACAAATATAGAAACAATTGAGGGGAAATTGATGAGTGTTGCACAAGAAAGAAAGACTTAGGAAGGATTTGTGTAACTTTAAGATGTAAAACGTGATGGCTGTTTCGCAAAAACATTTGTGCAGCCGCCACAAGAAATTCAATATCATGGCATTCAGCCACACCCAGGGCATATTTATAAAGGGCCATTAACTTTCTGCCCAGTTGTTTTCCTGACTTTTTCGCCAAAATCAGAATTACCCGATATATAAAAGGGCGAAAATGACAGTTAACGCAGCGGAAAGTTACCGCTATAACTTCACAGGGGAAGGGGGGTCCCGGTTTTAGCCCTTAAGTCCTTAAGCCCCAAAGCCCTCATCAGGGCTGTGAAGGCCCTTCCAAGTGTTGCAGTGGCACTTATAAGTGCCGGGGAAAGGGGGTCCGGGTTCGAGCTGCAGGACCCCTTAATCCCCAAAGAGCCCTTGTCAGGGTCATAAGGTCACTTCTGAGTGCTGCAAGGGCCTTTACAAAGCTGGGGAATGGGGGTCCCGGTTCGAGCTGTAGGACCCCTTAGCCCCAAAAGGCACTTCTCAGTGCCCCTGCTGGCGGGTCCCTCCCCCCAGCAGGCCCCTCCCATCCCTCCCCCCGGCGTATGGGGCAGGGGGTTGGGAGGGCTGCTGGGAAGGGGTTTCGTTGCGGGTGGTGCTACGCGGAATACACCCCCCTTTCTGGCAGCGGGCGTGAACACAAGCGGCGCAATCCATTCCCACCAGCCCCTCCCAACCCCCTGTCCGTACATCGGGATTTGAGCCCTTCGCCTCGATACTACACTTACCGCATTGCACTAAGTACATTATAACGTTAAATTACCGCCGCACATAGCCACGGTATTGATTTTTGCCACAATATTGATCGTCTTTATAAATATGGCGATAATAACGATTTTTCCACGGTGATGTGTGGTGCAGTGTTCCCTCTAAGCTGTGCACTCGTGCACGCACACACATCTCTGCAGGCCTGCGCACACAGGTTAAAGTGGTGTGCACCAAAAAACCTTCTGGGATGTAAGTGCTGCAGTATGGAGCGCCTTTTTTAAAAAAAATTAAGACTTTGTTTGTATTTGTATGCTACCCACCTAACTAGATTGGTAGCTCTACAGGGCAGGGACCTCATTTCCTCTTGTGGCAAGGCTCTAGGACTTGGACAATTTATGTATTTGCCCCCCTTGTAGACTTTATTGTATTATTACAGCGCTGCTTCCCCAAATGGCCTTTATAAATAAACTAACATACATATATATTCAGGGTCATTTACATTAAAGCTTTTCCTTTAAACTGTCTGATCCAGCAACTTCCAATTGCCTGTGAAACTATTAAACAGTAATAAAGTTATGTAATAATCGTGACTTTTTGCGTGTGTTTAAACATATGATTTATTGGCAATTATAAACTGTAGAAAAGGAATTTCACATAGGGAGAACTAAAATACTTTTTTGTGGAAAAAAGTTTGCCGCTCAGCCAATCACAGACGCGGCTGCCGTCCCCCGCCCCTCTGCTTGCTAGGAAATGCAAGCAGAGGGGCGGGACCGGCAGCCGCGTCTGTGATTGCTGAGCGGCAGCCAATCACGGACGCGGCTGCCGGCAGCTCACTTCCCGTAGGAAAGCGGAGAGGTATGTAAATCATTGGGGAGCTTTCTAAAAAATAAAAGTATGCGGTTGGGCTGGGGGACATGGGGGAAGGCTGTGTTAAGGGAAATAACGCTAGGGGGAGGGATAGCAGAACGGGAGGGAGAGGGAGGGGAGGGAGGGGGGAGAAGGGCTGCGCACGCATGGCAGAAATCTCCGGGAGGCCAGGTGCAGCAGTGTCCTATATGGACCTGCTAGCCTCCTGGTGGTCAGTTTTTGGGACTTTGGGGGGGGGACTACAGGAGAACCAGATGGAGCTGGGATGTGAGGTAAGGATTAAACTACACTACATGGTGGGGCCAGTAGTTGGGGGATTATTAGTTTGGGGTGGACATGCCCTTTAATATATACAGCATCTGATAACTCCTCTCATATGTGAAGAAAGACTCATCGTCATTGCAAAAAAAAACCCACAAAAACCTATTTAGGCTGTAAAGAAAATATTGGGAGTTTGTTCTTCAGCAAAGTGTTTTTACACATAAGGGCAGGGGATAAAATGAAAACAGGTTCCAACAAAATGCTTTCTATGTGAGTCCTTTGCTGGCTTCCCAGATGAAAACTGTGATTTAGATCTGATCAACTACCCCCTTCCTTGTTATTTACCACATTCAAGGCAGATGTCAGTGAGGCTATAAATCTGGGTGGCGCATTTCATTGACAGAAGATTTTGTTAGATTTAAAATGAATGAAAATTCAGCAGCATGAATTGTTGAATACACAGTGATCACTTCATCTCAAAACAGGAAAAATAACAGAAAGTACAGAGAGGTTTCTTTCCATGTAGTCAAAATCTCCACAGGGTCACTTCTACAATAGGATCCCACTATGGAAATAGGATTTTTGCTCGGTTTCCTATTAAGCAGAGTATCAAACACATCCTGTATTGTTTTGATGGCTTGGTGTTAACTAGGGAACAGCTGTACATAATGCGTATAGTAGTTGGTTTATAAATGTATACTTTACATTTTTTAATATTCTCATAGATCTCCCACTGTTAATTGGTTTGCTCCTGCAATTATTGAATGTAAATGTATTTACAGCCTGATTTTCTTAAGAATAAATGAAAGAATAAAATGACACACAACATATATATATATATATATATATATATACAACAGCCTCATTTACCGAGAGACGCTGCGCTCTTTTTTGGTTTAAAGTTACGGCTTCACTATTGGTTAGCGCCACTTTAACACCTTCCTTGCTCCGGCTGCGCGGGAATCAGAAAAGACACCCGCGTTAAAATCACACTGTGAACAAATACCTTTTTCGGGATTTATCCACAGTCGCAAACGCGATATGAATCACGTTCGGGAGATTTACCCAGAGTGCTTGTAATTGCAATCTAAAGTACATTTGAAACTAGGCAGCAGATTGACTTATAAGATTCAATGTTGCTAAATGTAAGGTGATGTATTGGGTTCTAAGGGCTCATTCATACTACATCAGATTGTATCAGTTTTGACCTACAGAAAACCCCATAGGATTTTACAATATCGTTCACACTTGTTGCGTTGTATTACGTTCTGTTCCAGTCCGTTTTAAAAACGCACTGCTGCACTCATTTCTGTCCATCTAAAATGCACAAAAACGTGGTACAATGGATAACAACGCATGTGTTTGCGTTCCTGTCTATTTTTTGCAACGGATGCCTGGGAGTTCCTGTTGATGTCATTTCCAGTCCGCGGGCTATAGGAAACACGCTGAAGAATAGCAAAATCACCAGAAAATCGCATGATCTCTCTCCACAACTTATCTGCTACCTCACTCTCCAAAAGCTCCTGAACTCCCCCACTCGCAGGAAGTACAATAGTTCTTTGGTCCTGCCCCTTTAATTAGTTCAAAAAACGCTTTAAAAGACCTATTTTCATATTTTGGTCAGTTAGCCCAAATTATTGGTGTTATACTTGTGCTGATAGAACTGTACTGTTGGCCAGGGCCGAAAGATTTTGCAGTGTTTGGGCCGTTGGCACTACTTAACTCCTTCATTGCGTCAGGTGCGCTGGGATCACAAGAGACACCCATGCAGCCAGCGCACGAAATTCAATACATACTTTGCACGACTATTTATAATACATTTTTGCAGTGGGTGAGTCCAGAATGTACAAACAGCACATTGAATCCTGAAAGGGAGGTTTCCCCAAGAGCGATAGTGGCTCCAGATAAATTTCAATGATTGTCTTCTATAAAGGCATGAATAGGTTCAAGGGCGAAAATATTATTTTTCCTCTTACAAGCACTGAAAATGGTAGTTTAAAAAACGCAGTTTTAGACTCTTATATACAAAAATTACATAATGTAAGGAAATGGTCAACTAAAAGGAAAGATAACCCCCCAACTACAACAGAGTATAGGTGTAGCACCCCCAACCCCAAGATACTTACAAACCCCCAATGTCTCTAAAGATAGAAATTTCTCGCAATCTCCAATGGACCCTTTTGCAGAGTTGCTGCCTCCTCTATACTAGCTTGCACTGATCTAAGTAAAAAGATCTAAAAACTACATTTGGTTATTGGCCATGACATGAACCCCACAGCCATGGCACTGCTGCTATCCAAAAAGAAGAAGTTTCCAGTGTCCTGCAGAGATTGTGAGGAATATCTATCTATCGTGGGTTTGGGGGGTGCGCACCTACCAGTCTGAGCTTCTTAATACAGATGGTATAGAATTAAGATTGGAAGTTTTATCAACTATAGATCTAAGTGTTATTTATGCCCTTCAGTGCAGTTGCCCTTTGGTATACATAGGGAAACGTTTAAGAGCTGCGCCTAAGGGTACTTGAGCATATTCGTGACATTACACAATAGGGAGGAAAGTAGTGTCAGAGACACTTTAATTTGAAACATGACTCAAACCCTGACTGCTTGTCCGTTTGGGGGATCAAAAAAGTGCTACCACCCAACGGGCTAGAGACTGGGATAGAAAGATCCTCCCAAAGGGAAAGCAGGGGGATTTATACCATGAAGAGTAGATCCCCTAAGGGAATGATGAGGAACTCCAGTTCCATATGTTCCTTTAGATTATATAGTCGTTTTGTAGCTATAATGTATATATGGGTTCAATACTCATTCTCATTCTTCCCTCCCCCCCCCCTCTTATTGGGGATATTCGCGAATCCATGCCTCATCAGTAGTCCAGTAGCTGTCAGTCAGCAATGTACACTTATTGATATGCATATTTAATGTATTTGGTTTATAGGATGTATCTCCCCATACTAGGATACCTAGGGCTATGTACATATAGTTGATTGTTACCGGCAAGAGTAGCCCCTGGACTGATCAGTTATTCATTGATTGGCACGTATATGCTGTGACAGCTAGGAACCTTAATGTTGTAGTTCCGTGTTCTCCACGGGACTTCTATAGGCTACACAAGACTTCGCTATTTAAGCCATCCTACGGGCTGGAGTGTATCATGTGACCCGGGAAGAAGGGACGTGTGCGTCCCGAACGTACGTCGGTTGGAGGTCTTTACACGGCGCATCAGCCAGGCGGAGTGAGACGGTGTTTCTGCAGCAGTGAGATTGGATAGGACCTAGTCAAAACATTGTGGATTCATAGAGATGTTCTGGACATTGCATATTCTTGGAGGTCGGGACTATGGACTTTCAGGATCCGGTCTTATATGGGTGAGATCTTTCCTGGAACTATGTACTTGTTTCTCCCCGATTGACTTTATCATCCTACTTTTTCACGGATATTTACTTTCTGGCTTCCGCTGGACCTGATGCTGCTTTTAGCGTGTCTTTTTAGATATATTTTTGCTTATATGTGCTTATTAATGGTGTATGGGGATAATAAATGTGATATATTTATACATACTGTGTTTAGCAGTCTAGTGTCCACCTCCTGACCGTTACCTTTGTATGAGGTGCGTTTTGGCCCTCTATTATTTCCATTTGAGGGTGATTATATGCAGTTGGAGTGCTCCTGGGCTTTGTGCCCTTGTACCACCTAGCTTACTCCCCTTTTTCCTTTTTCGTTGGTCTATTTCCTTGCTTCATTTTCAGCCCCTCCCAGCCTCTTTGGGACTAGTCTTGGTTCCTTTCTTCTCTAACACTGCCGGTTCTGCTCTTTCCCTCTCGCTTTTTTCTGTCTCTTTTCTACTTTTCTTTTTTCCTTCCTTGGCCCCCTTACCTTATTGTTTAATGTTGTTCTAGGTTGTGCACCCGCCTAAGGGCGCTGACTGCTTCCCATATATTATGCCGATCATACAAGTGTTGGTATGCTTGATACCTTTTTCTTTTTTACTTTGTTTATAATATATATATATATATATATATATATTAATATATATATTATATTATATACACACACACACACACACACATTCCTGGGTCCCATACAATATCATATTTAGAGATGTTTCGAAACTTTTCCAATTTTCAAAATTTTCTGAAATTTCGAAAGTTCGAAAATTCGAGTTTCGATTTTTGAAATAGTCTACTTTCGTTTTTCGAAAATCGTCTACTTTAATTTTTGGAAATCGTCTATTTTTGATTTTCATTTTGCAAAATCATCCAATTTAAATTATTGATTTTTGAAAATCGTCTACTTTCGATTTTCGAAAATCGTCTATTTTCGTAAATCATATACTTTCGGTTTTTGAAAATCGTCTACTTTGATTTTCGGTGTAAAAAAAAGAATTCAAAAAATCCGGGTTCCATGAAATTCGGGAGTTCTCAAAGTTTCGTCGGGACTTCGAAACCCTCAGATCCGATTCAAAACTGGGTTTTATTAGAAACCAGATTACATCTCTAATCATATTATTTGCACACTGGCATACATTACAAACAATGGGGTTTTAGTATACATTACTGTGATCACATGAATGAAAAGCCTTCCAATCATGTCAACAAGGTAACCTCAGTTTGGAAGGTCCTAACTTTCAACCTTTTAAATTAATTATGATTAGCAAACTTTTGCATTTCTCATCCTTGTGCACTGAATCAATTAGCAGGCTTTCTCACTTCCCCTGCAAACTGACTTTTTATGGTGAGGGAAGAGGCCATCCATCCATTTTAAAGCACTGGATGGTCATGTTGAGTCATAGTTAAGCCAAGGGTTCTTCCCTGTGCAGAGTCTGCCCTATGACGTTTTCCTCACAGCGCTTGTAGATAAAATGTGATCAAGCCCACTTCCTAATAATGGAGCTGTGTGAGCTGAAAAACTTCATGCTGAAACATAATGTACATTTCTCCATAGCCCAATCACATTATTTGCACTATGTGGCTCTCTTATAATGCTTCTCAGGTGTTATAGATCTATTTAAAAGGGGTGATTCTGTTCTATTATAATTCACATAAGGAAAGAATGTCCATTTAGTTTGAAGTGACTGGTGATAGGGCACGTTAGACATGACAAATTAAACTAAAAAGCCACTATGTATAAAACACTCTTGCCTTTATGATATGGCCCAATAAATATAACCACAACCACCTTTGCTTTTTCATCTATTCTCCATACTGCGTCGGAGATCTCCTTCCCATTACCACATAGAACATGCCCAAATGTTGGGAAAATCCCTAAAATTAATCAGTTTCTACCTCTGTAAAATAGGGACCATAGCTACACTCCAGTTAGATATTGTGGAATATCATTAATAATAATACCAAAAATAAATGATCAATGAACATTTCCCGGTAGTGTATAGTATCATGGTGTCTATGTGCAGTAGTAAATCTAGATTACACATTTACTTACAATTTATGGCTATAAAAAGGAAGGCCTTCTAACCATATCCGAGGTCTTAACTAGTTGTCTTGGTCATGTCTCTCAACCTATTTGCTTGGATGCATTTTGTTTGGAAAGGATTGCATTGGATTAGACGTTTATGGATATATTCCAAGAAAGGGTTGAGAAAGATGGTCAACCTTTCTAAATTACACTGCAATGTTAATGATAATTTAAACAGCGAAGAGTGCGTACGATCAAACAGCTTAAATCGATGAAAGGATTGTAATCTGTAGTGCGGACAAAGGGGGTTGTATAGTATACAAAACCATGCTGATTACATTAGTGAGGCTATTCGCCAACTTAGCAACACGGACGTTTACCAAATATCGTCCCATGACCCCACGAGAGTTTTTCAGGATAATTTAACAGATTTGTAGTAAGGGAGTTATTATGGGATATTTGTAGAAAATATGAAAAATTCCTCATCAACGGCATCCCTCACACCCATCTTCCACCATCTTCCCAGGTCCATAATCCCTCTTGAAACCAGAGGGAGGCCCATTGTGGCCAGTATAGACTTTTTTAGCTCTGGTCTTTTAGATTGGGTAGACCACATGTTACAACCTGTGGTACAGCATACGGAATCCATACCAGAGACAGTGCTCATTTTTGGAAAAAATGGACAAAATTAATTGGGAAAATGGCTTTAGATGGGCTACGATCAGAAGCGTGGGTGCTTCTTTTGCGCCCACCTATGCGAATATCTTCATGTTATGGTGGGAAAAGTCCCATGTCTCTGGAGGTAGTCACATTTTCTGTAATAATTTATGCATTACAGTCGTTTATATGATGAATTGCCATCTGAATGACAATGTTTTGAACATTTTTGTGACTCTTAACACTAGCACGACTGCAGTTGAGTTCCTGGACTTAGAACTTTTCGTTGACCTGGCACTCTCACTATTGGATCTGCCTTATATAGGAAAAAGATATCAGGCAACTCAATATTATGGGCAAAAAGCTGTCATCCCCTCAATACCCTCAGGGGTATCCCCTATAGCCAGTTCATTCGCATACGCAAGATTGTTCCTCGAAACCATTTTGTATCAGAATCTAATCTTCTGAAAAATCATTGCATGCAGGGATACCCTGAAGGGTACCCTTTAAGAGGAGGTACTTTCTTAGCCTTATGGGCAAAAGGGAAGTCTTCTGGATCTTCCTTCTCCAAACCAGGATGCCAGTCTTAACTCCTGCTGGGGATGTGACCCACTTAATTATTCTATATAATATTGATGAGAGGGTGGGATTCCTTTGGGGGATTTCTTATCTTTCTTACCCTTTTCCTTACGGTGTCCCTGTTGCAGGAGTTATGTGTGTGTTTTTTATGCCTTTTCTAATAAATTTGGATGGAGGATAAAAAATCACCCTTCATTTTAATTGTCTAACTCCTCCCTATATAGGAGGACTTTTACCTGGCAGCACTAAGGGGGTGGACCCTGACGCGTCAGATGAGTCTGGCCATGTTTGGTGTTTTTATGCTGTGCCAATAAAGTTGATTTGGACCTTCCAGAAGTGCGGCCTTTGTTCTGTTGCTTCATGTGTGGATTAGACTTTTACTTCCTCTTGCCCATTAGCTTTATAAGACGCAAAAGGTCTTCCACCCAGTACTTGGTACCAAAAGCATAGGACCTTCAATTAAGATCTTGGTTAGGGTTCTGCTTAAAGGGTATGTCCAGCAAAAATGTAAGTTTTGTTTAAATGATTTACTGAAGAACAGGAGGTAAATGCACTATCTCTTACCTCCCATCCTTCAGTACGCATGCGCGCACAGTGCAAAGGACTGGAGATGTGTCGGAGGCTCGGGGAATTCGGCGCTGAAGTGGGTCCACGGGTAAGTGTCTCCTCCTCTCCTTTACGATTTACTGAAGAACAGTAGGTAGCATTTTCCTCCTGTTCTTCAGCAAATAAGTTAGAAAACAAACTTAAATTTTTGCTGGACATACCCTTTAATTACATACTAAAAACTCCTGTGTTTTCAATATTAACATTTGCATAATAATAAGTCACATGGTTTCCCAGGATCCAATAGGCTTCTAAATTATCAGTTACTGTATAAAATCTAACTCTACAGTGCATTCTTATGAAAAAAATGAAATTTATTGCTGCACATAAACAGCAAAGAGACCTTTATAAATACTCAATAAAAATCTGCAGGGTTTTTTCTTTTAACTGAAGAATTCTTTGAATTTTAACATGCATCACCGTAACAAAATAACATAAGCAGTAAGGAGAGCCACTAAAATAATAAAATACTGCGCATTGTGCCCCGAGAATTATAAAGTGCTGCAAAATGATGGGGCAACAAAACAAACAGTAAAAACGGTTGTTAAACCTCGAGGATCAAAATGAGTTTATATCCGGTATTAGAGAAAAACAGTCCCATTGATTGAATTCTTGATTTGTCTATATAGAAGCAAATCAGAGAATATTTAATGAAAACCTTACAAAGAACTCATGGTACTGAGTTGATACAACCGTATATAGGTCGCTGTGAAGAGTGCTAAAGAGGACAGAAGGCAGAATGACACGTTAAATTACCTCCATGATGTATGCTTAATGAACCCCCTTGTGTTGATCACGCTTAGCATTAATCAAGCCATGAACAGATTCCCTTATTTTCTAATGCTTCTCTGATAAACTGCAATTTCATTTAACCTTGGATAGGAACTTTAATGGCTTCCACGGGACAAGGTCAATATCTTTCCTGCCTGAATATACAGTGATTAAACTGCTTCGCGAGATGTATGCCATGAATTTTCTTGATTTGAAATTAGAAAATTTTTATTTTTGACTATTTGCATAAAATATGCTAAAAGCAAGCCCATAAAGATTTATCTGTATGATAGAATTTTATTTGTAGGGATATTTTTACATTCTTAAAGAAAGTTACATGAGTTTAAAAGAGGTAAGGGAATAAATTAAAAATTTTGCTTTTTTATTATGATTAACCTAAAAATTTGCAGGAATCCAATATACATACAGTGCTCATGTAGTCCAAGTAATGTGGCACTGTGCTCTATAAAAAACAGCAAGTTGCACTGTGCAAAGCATAACTTAAACTTGCATGGAAAGGCATTCCTCAATTACAGGACAATATCGATATATGAGTGTGTTAGGTCAGTTTATTTTAATTTATTACTGTGTTACTTATAGCTGCATTCCTTCAAAACAACAAAAATGGGAACTTTAGGAAATAAGGCAGCAATCTAGCATTCAGGATAATTGCCTTACACTTTCCTAAAGTTATATTTTTGAATACTCTTAGTAAAAAGTTTCTCATGGAGATATTGTTACTTAGCTTTATGGAAGCACCATAAAGTCTAATTGGACCGGCAATAGAGGAAGTTTGGAAAGTATAGGTCAGTGTTTTGGAGAGTAGGTTTGTGCTGCCCTAGATTCTTTTTTATGTTAGCCATTCAAGCTATAGAATGGTAAGACCAACATAATCCGTGGCCATGTGAGGGGGATACTAGTGTCTGGAGCAAAACTCCTCCGAGTTGCTCTCTTGCAACAGTCCTCATTGATTGAATTCTTGTCTAAAAGGGAACAAATCAGAGAATATGTAATCAAACATTTACTGTATTATATATATATATATATATATATACATATATATATATTATATATATATGGTTGAGGAAGCTTAACTCTTTAAGAAATAGTGTACACAATAAAACACCAAATTGTTTCTCTAACCCAACCATGATGAAATATGCTTATGTAGGGTATCCACATATGTAGAACCCTTATTGGAAATATATAGACTCTATGTGCAAACTGTATATGTTGTGTGAAGTATAAAATATACTGTCAACGCTATAGAAATAACAGACTGGAAATGTTGCTACTGCTGTAGATACTTAATGCACCCAATCTATCATGTAATTTAATCTAGCTGATGTTGAGTTCCGTACCTCTGCTGTGTAAATTTATATTGATTATTCTACAGTTTATTTTTACTCCTGAAATTACTATGTTTTTGAACTTCAGCGAAAAAACAATCAGACATATACTTAGAAATAATCTACAATAAATAAAATTGTTTTGGAACAATTTGCTACTTGTACAAGAAAGCGTGATTGCACTAGGATCTGTGGGGAGAATTCAGAAGCATCTACACCATGTAGCCCATAAGGATCAACAGAGCAGAATGGTTCTAAAGGCTAAAAGGGAAACAATGATCATTATTGGGGTATTTGAATTTTTTCAGATTCCTTATGATTGTGTTGCATATGAGTTGTATATGGATTGAGTTTTTCGAAATTTAATAAGCTTGTCCAACCTTGTGGAAGTCAGTGCATATCGTGACTGTGTTTCTTGCGGTGACCGATGTAACAGATTTGCAAATGAGGAAATATTAAAGGACAATATACTCCTTCCCGCCTAAATAAAGTCAATTAGAGTATCCAGGATCAGAACCTAAAACACTAAGAAACCTTTGCCATAAGAGGTGCAAAAGTTTGTCCGTGCTGTTAGTTTGCAGCAACCAATCAGATGTTCGATTTTTACTGGGTTGCTGTAGTTAGATAACACATCGGATTGGTTGATACAGATTATTAGCACAGAAAATTTTGTACCTTTATTGCATTAGACTCTAGGGGGCATATTTATAAAGGGCCAAAAATAGCACCCAAAAATTACCACCGAACATCGCAGCTGCGAAATAGCGCTATCGCCGTATTTATAACGGCGAACGTCATCGCCGCAAATGTTCTCGGTGTGATGTCCGGTGGTAATTTTAAGTTCCTTCCCGCGATACTGCACTTATTGCAATGCGCTAAGTCACATATTGCCACAAGGGACCTAAAATCCCTTCCCGGCGGGATTTGCCCCCCGCTCGGCAGCGGTAACCACCTGACGCCACTGCTTCCCAGCAGCCCCTCCCACCCCATCCCGCTCGCAGCGAACATATGGAACAGAAGGGTTGGAGGGGCTGCTGGAAGGGCTGCAGCAGGTGGTCGCGACCACCCGCCACGCACCCCTTCCCCTGCAGCCCCTCCAAGCCCCCTGCCCCGCCACTGGCAGAGAGGGAAGGGCCCCCTGGAAGGGGTGGAGGCACCCTCCCTTCTTCTTTCTCCAGCCATCTACTGCGATGGCATCTGAGTTCCGCTGCGGAAAAACCAATCAGATTTTCCGAAATCTGATTGGTTAATGTAAAGCATGTAAACCAAGCATTAAAAAATTGACCAATCAGAAACGCATTAGGGTTTTCTGCAACCTATATAAAGAGGTGCAACTCTCCGCCGTGGTCCTCAGATGCCATTGCAGTTGATGGCTGAAGAAAGAATAAAGAAGCGGCTCTGCTGAGGCCAGCGTTGCCACTGTCTCTCTGTTGGCCGCGGTGAGCCTGTCTGGCATCGGCGACCTCAGTGGTAGTCCAAAATACCCTCCCTCCATACCTAGTTTGAAGTCTCCTCCACCATCATCAGTAAGGTGCTACCTATCCTACTACAAAGCTGACAGAAAAGACACCCCAATTCTCTAAAACCCCAAACCAATCTCCTTACACCAACTTCCCATTGCCTCCCTAGTGTAGCATGTGGCTGCAGTAGTATTTCTGAAAACTACCCTGGAGTTTCCTACTTTAAACTTGCCCCAAACAATCTCGGAAGTCTTTTAAGAACCTCTCCTCCTCCTCTAACTACTGGCACCAGTGTAAACAAGGTCATTTCCAACCCTAGCACCCGTTAGACAATACACTGTTAGCATGTAGGGTCTTTGGTGACAGATAACCCTATCCACCTTTCAATAATGCATTTCCCTACCACTACCACCTTCGTAGCTGACACTTGAAAATGAATGACTGGTTTTGGCAAACAAAACATACGTGTGTCGCCGCTCAGCCGGGAGTCATTGGTGTAAAAGTGTAAAATACTGTTACTACATGGTTTTTGTGACCACACAGTATGTACACCGCTGCAAAAGTCTAAAAAGGATAATCTAGAATAAACCGGTATTATTTAAATGGCCACAAAGAATAGGGACGCGTCAAGAAATACAGATTGTGGTGTTATTTTACGTAAAACCAGGGATTTTATTAGTTATAGTTAATTTGTAAACTAATTTCAAACCATGATGAATTACAACTGAGATATTGGAACATGCCAGTTATAGGCTTGGCAATTGATCATGTCTCATACTTACCGGAAAGACTGACTTTCTGACAGTGGGGTAGACACCATTTCAATGGAAAGTATTTCAAATGAAAGGCAAGATCAAAACAGCCATTAAGAATAAAAATATATCAATACATTTTCCATTGATTTTAGGCTGCTTAGACAGAAAAGCAATAAAGGAGGGTTTCATTATTAGTAAGAGTAGACAGAGTAAACTGTACCTGATCCACATATAACAGTAGCGTGCATTAATGTCAGGGTCCCTTGACTCCATTTAAAAACATCACCCTAAGGCTGTCAAAATATAGTCAGTCACCAAACCGGAGCTTTACTGAAGGACGCGTAAGAATTTTCATTAAACTTATTCAAGGATCCTGCTACTGTGTTAGAATAGCTAACATTAAATTGCAAAGATTACAGATTAAAAAGAAAACTAGCCTGCAATACCAACTCTCTAGAGACATGTTACATCTGAGTATAGAAAAAAAAGACAGATACAGTAAAGGTTTATAACACACGTACGATCACGGGGGCCAACAAATGTACCGTTTATGGGAGCTTCGTCGGCTGACGAATTATCTATATACTTTATTGCTTTTATGTCTATTCACTGACAGAGCCTGAAACGCACCAGACAAGTACTATGTTTTCCTTTTTTTATACTAACAGGGAGATTCAATAAATTTCTTATCGTTTAAATGGTGCTAATTTTGCCCCATCCAATCAGATCTTATTTAACACTTGAAAGCTAACATCTGATTGGTTGGGGCAAAATTAGAACCATTTTAAACGATAAGAACTTTTATTGATAACCCTGTATGTGTTTACAAGACATTTTTAATACAAAAGAACTGCTATCCAGCGTTTCTCGACTAGTGCGGAGGTAGAAAACCAATTGTTTGTACTGTGAAGGGAGAGGAGTGCTCCAACACCTCATGCCAACTTGGTTAATGAGAGAAGGGAATCTTACTGGATGGGTAAGAGCTAGACCATAGTCACTACTACTATACTTGAATTGAATATCCATAAAAGTCAGTTATTATTTTTCTTATTCTCATTCATTGAAAACCTGCCTATTCAGTGATTTTTCTAAGCATAAATAATTCAAGTACAGGGGCCCGGCCCCCTGCAAGATTGAAGGCCGGGCCCCTGACCCACCCCTCCCCAGAGGTCCACAATCAGCTGTTTTTAAACAGCTGATCACACATATGAAGGAAACATACATGCATTAGCTGTTTATTAGACCGGACACGAACTTCCAGTTCGGTTCCGGCTTTTAAACAGCTGATCATGCATATGTTTTGCATCATATGTGCTATCAGCTGCTAAAAACAGCTGAGCGTGGAGGTATGGGAGGGTCCCTCTACAATTGCGGTTAATTGGGTGGTGGGCCCGGTTGTTAACCACTGTTCTTACCCTTAATTCAGACCCCGGGGCACTTCAGTTGCTAAGCATGTTTATCTTATTATATCTGTGTATCAATCTGGAATACAATGCTTATCGCAAAATGGTTTTAAACTAAAAAACTAACTAAATTGCATACAAAGGGACCTACCACCACACAGATTTATTTTAAACGAGTCCAAGGCTTCATATAAAGCACAATAAATACCAAGGTCCCACTTCAACTCACAAAAATATAGTGTTTCTGCAAAGTGTTTTGTGCATTTCTTTTGTGTGTACCGCGTTTAACGGGCACATGGTCAAGATCAAAGACTGCGTAAATGCGTCTGGCAATGCAAATTCTAATTGCAATTCAAATGTGAGGCCTAAACATTACTGAAATTTACAAAAAATCCTGGTTGAAATGTTGCTTTTCTGCTTTATTTAAAAGGTTCACATACATTCAAGTTAATGAATTTCTTAAAAACTTGGAGGGCACTGTGTAGCAGTTTTCAAGCATAATGTTTTCTTCCTGTATGAATGACTGGAATGTATATATATTGCTCTTTATAAAAAGGGTGACATTACAGCTGCAGCAACGTTTTCAAATACAATGATTCTGCGCCTGATAAAAAGGTCTACTTTCCTAACCATGGTTTCATTATGCCAGGCCCCCTACTATAGTACCCATCCTCTCCAGCAGCAGGAACAAAGTCAGGAAGGTTTCCAGCTGCAGTAAGGTGACCCCACATTCATCATGGTTTAGACACATTTTATTTAAAGACTTAACTAGAAAGGAAAGTTTAAGTATAAACTTTGAATTTGGCTTAAAAGGCCAAAACACCAACTTTTTTGAATCTAGCTTTTACTGTATATGTTTTTTTGGGTGTGTTGTGATGGTCCATACTGTATATAATCTTTTGGGTTTGTTGTGACAGTCCATACTGTATATGATCTTTTGGGTTTGTTGTGACAGTCCATACTGTATATGATTATTTGGGTTTGTTGTGACAGTCCATACTGTACATTCAAAAATTCTCGAAAATTTTCGGATTTTTCGGATCTTCGGGATTTTTCTATGAGATCCGGAATTGAACATGAATGAAAATAGTGATTTCCGGCCACTAGTTATATAGCTATTTTTTTTAATTTTTAATACATTTACCAAAATAAAAGGTAAGTCCCTCCATTATGTTTGAATAACCTGAAGAATAAGTCGCATAAAATAAGAGATACATCGGAACCCTCTATTTCCTAAGTGATCGTATTCCTATGCCTGTACTCCAAACTGAGTTACCACTACAGTGTACTGTTTTTTTTTTTTTTCATGTATATTAAAAAGCGTGGTGTGTAATTAGACCAGAAAATAAAGATAGTCCTATGCACCTAGTCCAAAGGGGCCACAGATACCTCTTAATATTCCACCCAGAAATGTATTGTGAGGCGTTGACGCTTTCAAAGTGTAACCTGGGCTAAAGGAATCTGTCTACATTGTCTCTCCTTGCTGTGTGACAAAAGCTTTGTCACCAATTATACTGTATATTTGTATGATACTTGCACTTGATTATGTATCTTTTCTGTTCTCAATTATTAACAAGTGTCAAAACTGGGTATGTTGTACATAACATGTGACACTAGTAACCAATTAAAGACATAACACAAAACTACAACCCCAGGATTTTCTGTGATATTTTTGCCAGTGATACTAACCACAATTTATTATATTATCACATCATTTCTTCGCCACTTTTTCTACAGTCTGATGAAATCTTTCGCCAGAATCATTGCAAAATATTTTGCATTTAACCTTCGTGAAAACCATAGACGAGATTATAAAAGCAAAAATTTGAATTTTTAGCCATTTTCGTCAGTAACATCCGAAGGCTGCAACGATGGCGGCGGCAGGTTATTGTCTGGAGCGGTATGTCTTGGCTGGAAAAGTTTTTTTAATCACTCTTCGTTAAAAATTCCCAATAGTATGGGGAATTTTACAATTATGGGAATTTCAAACACCTGAAAAATGGGGGCTCCTTCTGCAGTTTTATACATCTCACTGCGTGGGAAACAGGCACATCCGGCCATGTTGTATGTCATTGGGTCCTAGTACCAGACATTGCTATCGGTATAAGATTATACAAGAACTTTGTAATGGTTTGCACAGGGGTTTAATCATAAAAGTTTAGGAAATTTTGAAGTCTTCAGAAATTTTATTGAATTAGTAACACAGCTCCACAAAGATAGTTGAGGAAAAAGATAACACTCCTCCGGTCTGCATGCCTACAGCTGTCTAATATGAACATTGAAATTAAAATAAATGCATGAGATAATTCTGATAACCAAGAACACGTTTGGGCCCTCAAACCAAATGTTATATTAAAGTGCTTTAAGCACAATTTGCCTTGGCACTTTGACCACAGGAATGGATTAGCTGACAAATTAATTACGTGAACTACACCTAGGCTGTCCAACAATCAAAAAAGTGTTGTCTGTTGCTGGTGATTCCTTCCATGTAAGAAGCTACAGTTACTAATCCAGAAATATATAAAACAACAATGCGAAGTGCACAATTTCAGGTCTTAACAGACCTTCAGAGCACGGCAAAACTTAAATACTGCACATCAAAACCACACATTTCCGCCAAAGTAACTTGCTTTGACTGTCAAAGTTTTTAGCTCTGATGATGAAATATTATTAGAGGATCTGCTAAGTTTAAGCCAAAACCAGACTTGGGTAAAACTCTGGTACATCTCTAAACATCACAAGATTTTCACATTAATCCTTGCTATGGGCCAATAAGAAGCACAGCTTGCACTCACTAGTGGACATTTTATTATTCTACTAAACCTACCCTTAGATACAGTGTCTGTGAAAGGTTGAAAGAAAAAACTGTAAAGAAAAAAATTGATGTCATTAATCTTTTTTAAATGCGATGTATATTGAACATGAAATTAACAAAATCAACCTATCAATAATGCCATGATGTATCATGACCATGCTGCAAACCACAAGAAAAAATCCAGAAAGCTGCATGCGTCATAACACTAATTACACTGTCACATCTTGTGGAACATTTTCTTAATGGCCTGTGCCAAAGGCCTTAGGTTTAAACATTACCCTCCCTTCATATTTGACACCAGTAAAATATATACAGTAGATATCATATAAATATATACATCAGTATTCATGCAATAAGAAATGGTAAATGCAGCCCTAATACGTATATACAGTACTTATTGTTATAAACTCTACAATATAAGTAAGATGTACTGTGCAGGATATTCATAAATTTCTGCAAACTACATCAGTGTGATCTAAAGGCTAAATATGCTAAATAAATACCTTTATATTATTGGTGTTCTCATTTTCTCACTATAAAGACATAGTACCATACAAGCATATGTATCGAATGGGTTTGTAACCATGGTGTTTATTTCTACTCTATTACTAGGACATGGAATTAGAATGTTTATTTCTCCGTTTCCCAAAAAATGGCACTGTAATGGGCAAGATCAGTAATCTTTCCAGTAGCCATTGGTCACGAGGTGGAGTAAATTTTAAAGGGCATGTCCACCCCCAAAACTATAATCCCCGCCACTATGGCCCCACATGTAGTGTAGTAAATCCTTACCTCACATCCAGCTCCATATGGTTATCCTGCGTCCCCCCCAAAGTCCCAAAAACTGCCCACCGAGGATAGCAAGTCCATAAGGACTCTGCCTCCTATCTGGCCTCAGGAGAAGTTGGAATGCGTACTGCAGCCCTTCTACCCCTCCCTCCCCCCTCCCTCCCGTTTTGCTTATCCCTCCCCTACAAAAAACCCCTTGCCCAATAATAGAATATTTCCCCCAGCCCCAACCCGGCAAAAAATAATTTTAAGAAAGTCCCCAGAACTCTAACTTACATTCCCTCTCTCTCCCCCGGGTTTTCTAGAAACCGCTGCCATGTCCGTGCTTGGCTGCCTCTCAGTGCGCATGTGCCGATCTATGCGCTATAGAAGACAAGGTCGTCGGGACCTTGTCAGACCAAGCGCCGGGGGAGCGCAGCGAGCAGGTAAGTTTCTTACCTTCTCTCCTGGCTCCTGTGTGTTCTATTGAAAAACGGAAGGTAAGGCACAGCTCCTTTACCTCCCGTTCTTCATAGAACTGGATTCCCAAACTTTAAAATGAGTGGAGAATCCCTTAAGGGTGGACATGCCCTTAAGAGAAACATTAGACTTTAGAAACTATCAGGGAATTCATATAAAGTTCTTATCGTTTAAAATGGTTCTAATTTGCCCCAACCAATCAGATCTTATTTAACATTTGTGAAAGCTAATATCTGATTGGTTGGGGCCAAAATAGCACCATTTTTAACGATAAGAACTTTTTTGAATAACCCTTTAGGTGATTGGCAAAAAATCTGGGAAAAATGGTTGTAGAGTAGCAATTCACACATATAGGAAGGACCAGTCTTTTCAGGATCTTATTAACAAACTTTTAGCACACAGCCTAACCTCTATCATTTTTTTTTTAAATACATTTTTTTTTTGGTAATTATAACAAACAAAGCCATGAAAAGCAGACTTATTTATATCAGGGAGATTTAATAAAAGTTTTTATTGTTAAAAAGGGTCCTAATTTTGCCCAAACCAATCAGATCTTGTTTAACATTTGAAAGCTAACATCTGATTGGTTGGGCCAAAATTAGCATCATATTTAAGGATAAGAACTTTTATTGAATCTCCCTAGCAACATTTTGTTTCTTAAAGGGGCATTTACACATGCTCAATATACCTTCTAACTGGAATTAAAATAATCACAGGACGAACACCAACAGCTGCTATTGCTCGGGGCAGATCTGCCTTACGTGATTCAATATTGCATGTGGGGTTCTTAATCCCAAACAGACTTTATCACCGTGCATCACTTTAAAAGTGCATGGCCACCCCCAAAATCATAATTTTACCCATACGGCCCACTTAGTAGTTTAAAATAAAACCTTATCCTTACATCTCTGCTCCTTATGGTTCACTTGCCTCTTCAAATGCCAGGAAACTCCAAGCTGGTCTGTGAGTGGTCTGTTCCATGCTGATTCCTCGTCCTCATCAAGGTCTGGGGCATGCTCCTCTCAGCAATCACAGATGCGACTGAGTTCCGGCCCCTGCTTGACAAGCAGGAGGCTGGATCGGATCACTGCGGGGAGAAGGCAGTGTATAGAACAATTATGACTAAATAAACTAGTGCCCAGTTTCTTTCCATGCTATACTCTATATATAAACCTGCCTTGCCGTTTGCAAAGAAATTTGCTCATGTATAGCTCTTATTGATATTTATGTAAATCAAAACACTTATCAGATAAATAATATATGTCTGGAACATGCTGTCATGGGTGACACTTATAAAGACTATTAAAGTATTACCATGTTACGTGGCCATACCACGTTTATTACACCTTTTCAATGGCAAATCTCCTTACCATTATCACGCACACAAAAAAGGAAAAGGAATCAACATTAAATAATGTTGTAGATTTCCATACAAATCGGACCTTTCTTCGTACCCTTTTGGTTGAAATTAGTTCATTTCTACCCCTTGCCTGCGCGAGCTGGCGACAATGGACTCAGCTTGATTCTCTTCCTCCTACACACGTTTTCAGCCATCGTTCTCACAATTTCAACATTTGCACTATATGTTAAAACACTTTCCACAGCAGGCATTTTTAAGCAGACATAAAGAAATTAATTGCTGGTATTATTGTCTTTTTTAAGCGTGCATTTACTACAAAAACCCATGTCAATTCCCCATTTAATGTTTCAACATTATGTTCTATACAAATCTGATAGTAATGTGCTTTCAGCAGAGAACATTATACAATATATTTATATTTACAGATAATATTTATTGATGTATCTGTAATTTCAACCAGCAGACAAACAAGAGCCTTTTGATCCTCTGTTTTAACGGTTTGTGAGAAACAATTAGGCAATAATTTCTGTTTGTGTTAACATTCTTTATAACACTGCCATTCATTTATAAATGTATCTATGAATATAATTCCCTTGTTTGTAATTGGGTTTAGAATAATAGAAAGCTGGTAAACTGGTTAAAGATAGTGATGATTTAAGTGAGCAATGCATCTAATTCAAAGCATCACAACGTTTTGGGAAAACCTTCACCAGGTGTGATATAGAATGGTATAATATATGGTGATGAAGGATTTACCAAAATGTTGTGCTGCTTTGTCACAATAAATCACTAAAATTCACTGGAAGGTGTGCTTTCCTGCACTTCTTTTTTATTATATACCTATGTGGCTTAGACTTCTGAAGGGTGATGATTTTGTTAAACACTTTTGGAAAGTAAGCAGTGGGGAAGATTAGCTGGATCATTACTGTAAACATAGGTCTTGAGTGCATTACAAGATTTAGGGGAGGCTGTGGGTGGTAAAAAGACGGGCTAACCAATACCCAGAGTGATAGTGGCTCTAGGTAAACTCTAGGTAAACTTGCCACCTTATTTTTAGTTACTCTAAAGCTTCATACACAAGTGCGATCTGACTGCGTTCACATGTGTATGCACAGCCGTTTCAGCTGAAAATCTTGCAGTGTATGGGCACGGTCGGGGATCGTTTCCTGACTGGCCGGGTGGATCTTCAACCGAACCCATACACGGCACTATTATCAGACAAAACGGCCATGCATACACATTGTGCATCGTGGGTTGGCACCTGCGATCACACGTGTTTATTAACCTAAAGTGGGACCTAGAGGTAAAACATGCTAGGCACACCAGTCTTGATAGTGAAAAGTATCTTTTACTAGTGACGTTTCGGAACGTGTGGTTCCTTCTTCAGAACCAAACAGTTTGTTTGGTCTGAAGAAGGAACCACACAGGTTCCGAACGTCACTAGTAAAAGATACTTTTCACTATCAAGACTGGTGTCCTAGCATGTTTTACCTCTGGTTATACTGGCTGTTGGCTACAGCGCTTAGAGCACCCGCATGAAATGACAAGTTTCTTACCTACGTTGAGGTGTGCAGGATCCCAACCCTTTTCCTGTGTATAAAAGTGGGTACTAGGAACACTTTGTAGATGGTGTAATAGGAGCCAGATTTTGCAATTGCATCAAAACTTTAACAGGATTATTTTTCTCCTCCACAACTTTCCACTATAGAGCATATGATCTATTGTCACTATAGAAACCAGTAGAAAGGTACCACATTCTCATACACTTCATTATGTAATGTTTCTTTCAATTTCCATTCTTTTTTACTTCATTCCCATTCTGTGACATAATACTTTTTTTTAAGAATTGCTATAAAATTGCCTGTTTATATTTAGAGTTGTCCAAAGTTTCATTGTCATGTTGGTTTGGCAGTAAAATTCAATGCATTGTTCTCCTGTAAATTTATTTTTTATTTAGGAGTGAATTCTTATTTCAGGATGGATCTTCTTATTCAAAGATCGATTATGTAGCTATCATTATTTAGGAATGAGTAGGGTAGTTTACCAACTGGTAGTGTTATTTAACATACCCCTGCCTTATAATTGCCCTTCATCTTTAACCTTAAGTGCTGTCAAGTAAGGTTAGAAGCGTCTTTTGCAAAGGTAAGTATAGCGAAAATATAGAAGTGTGTGGGGGCAGGGAATGCTAAAAATTGGCTACATTTTCTTCCGGGGAGTGGACATGTCTTACTGTGCTAGGTGATCCAGACAAATTTGTGTAATTAAGACGCTCTCTTGTTATTATACCTTTAGGTGTTTGGTTTAATTGGTTGACGTGATGAGTGCCTGTTGCTGATCTCTGTTTTAATTGTGCTTTGAATAAGTTATATGTCCTGAAGGAAGTGATGTGTCAGCTTCTTTGATGTTTGATTGGATACCTTTAGGTTGGACCTAAGTTAATATTTTGAAATTAGGAGAGATGTAGCATAACACGTTAAATAATTCAAAAGCCATAAAATAATAATATACCTAATAATATGCCAATATTAATTTCAAATAATCATTTTTAGGTTGACATGTTTATAAACACCTTCTTCCATTATAAGAGTAGACAAATTTGATGGTAAAGTATAAAAGTTTAATTATGTAAAAATAATATGTTTACACATAACACCATTCACATGCTGTTGGTGCTTACAGTCTACTAATTAATTTTGTCTTGAGATTGATTCATCTCACTAACTGAATTCTTCTGAGCACGTCACAGTCATTGAGACATTTATCTGTTTTCTGTTAACTTGTTTTGTTGTCCATGTTTAATCCATTGCTTCTTAATGTGCTGACCTTGGTATTCCATGGGGGTTTGATGATGAGAATGTTAGACCATAACCTTAACAAGTAACATTCAGCTGTCAGTTGCTTTGAGACAGTTGAAGCCTGTGGATAGAACTGAAAGATGTTCTATGCTCTCGCTTTGACTTTTATACACATAATCTGTATCTGAATTTGTGTGTCTACAGGAATGCATGAGAATTAGAATTTGTTTTTTTTACATGATTCTGGTATAACTATTATTATAAAATGATATGGCATAAAAGCAACCAGAGGATGTTTCACAAACATTGAAACCCTAGTATTTTTCTACAATTATTTCTAATTTGTTCTTACAGTTTTTTATGGAAAAACCAAACAATTTATGATATATTTAACCAATATTATACAATGCTAGGAATGCTAGATATAGCAGAAGGAATAATCTCCAAGATTCTGTTATGTTTAGTGGCATCTCTCTATAGAATTTTATTAGATTAATCTTCACAGTAAATGCCTGTTGAGTATATGCTGTGCTCCTAAAAGTATTTTCCCTCAATTTATCACTTATTTGTTTCTAATTGAATGTTGAATACCAGTTCCTTACCTTCCGTTACCATAACCTTCTTGAGGCATTGCTATAACATCATCATGTCAGTAATGCCATGCAATGCAATGCAAACCATGATCCGAACAGAAAACATTGTGAGAACATCGTGAACAGAAGCTACACACGACATTACAATTGGATAGATGTTCCTGTTCTCATGTCAAATCGGCATAACTTACAAAAGGAGCTTTCTGTCAGTTAGCTTTAATTTTTAAAAATGTATTATCGTTGTTATACATTGTAGATTAGCCATGAACATCCCGATCAGCTGCATGATTGTGCAAATTATTAATACTGCCCTCTGAAAATTGACCAGACAATACATGTGCCATGTTCCCTCACTGCTTCTGGATGCTGTGGCCACAAGTAGATTCAATGAAGGTTTTTCCCCTTCTGAGTGATCAGACTATACTGCTCACCCTTGATGAGCGTCTATCAATCTGAAGGATAAATGGAGATAATTTTTCACAGATTTGAATGGGTTGGCTTTATTTCTTCCGTTTTACACATTTCTAAAAATGTTGACACTTTGGATATATGTATTGGAGATATAATATATAAAATATATATATATTATATATATAATATATATATATATATATATATATAATAGTATTTAAACTTTTACACTGGTTAACCCAGTAGTCCTAAGTATAGCTAGTTAAAATTCACTTATTGGGATCAGAATCTAAGCTTTCTATTTAAATTGCCTTCAGAATTCTTGACATGATACAGAATTTGTACTGTTGACTCGTAACACTAGATGTAAAATACAATAAATGAGAGACATTTGAATTCCCAAACGATTAAAAGGCTCTATATGACATTAACAGGTAAAGCTATACTGAGTGTTTAGAAATCCAACAGAACATAGATTTATTGAATGGCAATGGCAGTTAAGATGAATTTTCTCTATAATAAAAGTTGTTTGTTCTTTACTTAGCCATATACAGTATGAAGTCTTTGAGCGAATTGTCCAGTTTCCAGACCATCTAGTGCTAATGAACTATGGTTCTCTGCATCTAGTTTGTAAATTACAGCAAACTGCAGGTCTCGAATGTTAAAACCAAGTTTTTTTATAAACAACTTGCACTGTAGTGTTGATTCAACATTCAGACTTTTATAGCATGAAAAACATTTCCCAGGTGCATTATTTCAGCTCTATGAGATTAAAGTAATGGCTGGTGGTGTGTATAAAATGAATCCTGAGAACTCTGGAAGTTCATCTTAGCCGTTTAGCTATTAATCATATGGTCTATTGCCTCCAGACAAAAGTAGCCTTCCTCCTAGTGTTACACAAAAGGTAATCCTACCATATTTTCTCAAGGTTATATACTTCAGTCTAAAATGTAAGAAGTATTATTTTAGCAAAATCACAATAATTATGCCTGGTGTCTTATATAGGAATTAGGCTGGCAAGAAGAGAAAAAATGTGCAAGAACAATTAAGAACAATTAGTACGTAAACAAGTATAAACAAAAGTAAATATGACAAGATCATCACCTTTTAACGACATAGAATATGAATAGATAAAGGGAACTATGTAACTATGGTGTTTATTGGTATCTTTTATATTTCTATCATATACTGTATATATATATATATATACACAATTGCCCAATAAAGGGCATATTGCTAACAATGGGATTGGTACTTTCATGCTAATGTGTGTACCTGCAAAACAACTGTTTCTGGTGTCTGCAGACAAACGTTCAGCATCAGCAACAGCCATTTTGGACCTAAAATTTCCCTCGGCCACAGTTTTCTGAACTGATGTATAGGGAGTCGTCCTCAATCATTAGGGTGTGTGCGCCATAACAGATGACAGACAGAATCCTACAGATTCTTACTGTGTATACCTAGACCAGACAGCAGACATTTCCTTATATATGCTTGTGAAGGTTTTCATTCATCCAGGTCATGGTTTATATGTTGTATTCAGCTAGATCAACCAGGTACAGATTCTTGTACAAGATATTCTGGATTGAGAAAGCCAGTCAGATGACAGAAGAACTAACTTAAGTCCAGTTGATCTAACCGAATACAACAGATATTCCTTGCTATATCCGATTCCCATACACAAACACACACCACACGCCGACAAAAATATTAATAATGATTTGGATGTTAATAGGTCTTTCTAGCTGTGTAAAATATGTGACACAAATAAAATCAACGCTTAATAAACACACAAAATGCTTATCTAAGTGTGTGCTATAAAGTAGCATCCAGCTTGCAATTTGCTCTTAATTTTGTGGAAAAGATAAGACTATAGTATATGGCTACAGTCACTTGGGAAATTAACTTCTCTGCAAGTAAATCTGAAAAACAATCTACATCCTATAAAAGACTTGTTCTTGCTTTTATTATCTTTCCTTTTGCTAAACCCCTGTTGGAATCATTCCGATATTCCTAAGTAAATACATATTTTCCCTTAACTTTCAATTGTCCTTTGATACTCAAAATTGGACCCACTTGATAATTATGTGTTTTACAGATTTTTTTTTCTTTCATTTTTGTTTTTGTACATGTAATCTGTTAATGCTAAAGCTAGCAAGAGTCTAGATTGTTAACATCGATTTCTTTCATGATTTCACTATTTAAAACGACCATTCACTAGAAACGAGCCCCAGTTTAGAAAAAAATTGTGCCATTCTGGTATTTGGAAATTCCGATAGTCGGAAAATTTGAAAATCACATTGAAAAGTAGAAATTCGCAATTGAAAATTCAATCCTATTTGGTTCAATCCGATTTTGGAGTTTCGGTAAAAGCACCCCATAACGGATCGATTTTGAGCAGTTTATGGGAAAATTGAAGATCGGACCAGGCGGAAAATTTGCCATGATCCCATCTTCTGTCCTAATCTCTCCACAGGTTTCAAGTGAAAATCTGCAGAAAGGTCGAGGCCCCAAGGTGCAGAACGCCGAACTTTTTGTTTGATCGGATTTCCAACCATTTCCTGATCGGAAATCCGGAATGAAACTTGTTTTTGATCTATAGCATTCACGTGAGTGTGTCAATGAAGCTACAGAAGTGGTTAAACAGGGATGGAGAACGTTAATATTAAGGCAGGCTTTACTATAACTTAGCTTTAGTTTTTCAAACATAGAGTGGGATGGGGAATATTATGTATGTGCTAAAGATTGTTGTATGTAAACTTTTAATAAAATGGCAGAAGAACCTTAATTAAAAAGTAGTTAAGTGCTGTGTGTTTTTACTTTCACTCATATAGTATTGCCATGGGGCTAATATTTGAACTGATGTAGTGATTGGGCCAGAGTACTAATAAGGAAGCTAGCCATGTAGTGTCCAGTACTCCACACATGCAAGCTAACAAGACAGACTGCTAAACACTCAACTACTAGGCTGGGAATGGCCACGTTACAGTCAATATTCACATATGAGTTTTCTAATAAGCATTTCATTTTCTTTTAGTTATGCAGGAGATTTAGCGAGAACTTGTCAGGGTACATTAGGAATCAATAATAAACAAGAAAACTCGACATGTTCTGGTAAGTAATGAAATTTTATGTCCATGTAAATTAAATCCACAAATTTTGTAGCAGGACCTAATCAATTAAGACAAAATATAATAGCTAACAGAAAACTACAGGACAAGAGAAGACTTGCTGACATAGATTATGATCAAAATCCCGCCCCAGCAGTATTAAGAGGTTGACTACAGTAATGTCACTGGTCATCGACTTGATCAATTATCTCTTTCAGCCACATCCAATTATCAGTTTATTGTAGAGAGGGATTCTAATAAATCAGTTTACATTACACTGGATTTCACAGGCAGAAGGTGAATCTTTAATCCAAGCACAGAAATTTCAGTTTCATAGCAAATGTAAAAAACACAGCATGACCATTTTTTATTAGAACTATCGTAAGTAAAATCTACTCCCATGTTAGAATGATCTAGGCATCTCTTTTTTAGCAGTTGTTTTTTAATCCTTCCAAATGGGGCGCATTTACAAAGGTTCATACCGTTATAATATAATGCAGTTGTAGAATAGTGCCTGCATTGCGAAAAATCACGCAATATTGACCATAGAGAACTGGGAGAGTCCTTAGTGAAATACTAAGAACTTTGGGGTGAATTTGTGTTCAACCCTCAATCCAAACACAACAGTACCATTAAATTTAAATGTGAAATACCATCTTACAGAAAGATTGTATTTTATTGAGCATTTAGATTAAATGACATGTGCACATGTGTGGATGTTTTCATTAATTGTATTATTTTTTGTCATTAACTCTCTCTAATATTAATGAATTAACCCTTTGCAGGCAGTGTACAGCCTGACTAGTTTGGGCAGCACTTGAGAAAGGACCTAGACTGTCTGAAACATGTTGTGTGCACAATGTTATATCTCACTTTTGTTATATGCAATACCTGTGGGGTTGCCTGTCTCATTGGTTGCTCTCTAACCTTTTTATTTATATTGTATTTTTGTCCAGGAACGACATCTGGGCAACCAGTGATCTAGAGGATACGTAGGTATCTGCAAACTGTATTTGTAGTTTGGGCAGCAACACACAACCCCCAGACTGGGACCAAGTGCTGGAAGTATTCATTGTGGCCTCAATCAAACACCCCTCACTGAGTGGGCAAGAAGGATATTGCCAAAGCAGCCACAATTACAGGGTTACGATGGCAAACATGTGTCCTAGAATGCGTTGATAGTGGAAGGTGCTTAGGAAACCTCAAACCTCATATATAGCTAAAAGTTAAGGAGGGCCGTAAACATAAAAATAATGATTAAACAATCCCAATAATGGATGAATAATTTTCAGCACAACAAAGATTTGTCAGCATGTCTGATAAAAAAATCTACTTCATACGATACGATATGTGTAGGAAATTGGAGTGTCCTGACCGTGTGTTATTATTTTTACATGAAGGCTGTTCTCAATCCAAAGTTATAAATGCTTATAAAGTCTCTCTTTCTATTTTCTAAAGGCGGTTACATTCTTGCAATCAATATCTGTGCTTTCCTCTATGTATGGGCACCTTAGAGAGAGATTTTTCTTTTCAGGATTGTGGCTAGATTTAAAATGATAAAGAATTCTGGGGGGCGTAAAATATATTGACGTGCTGAAGCAAGGGACGGACTTGCTTGTGATGTCACATCTCATTGTGTAAGTAGGAAGGAGTACCCCTTATTACCGCTGTAAATTTAGATAAACTGCAGCTAAAAGCATGACCCTGATTTATTTTAAGATGTAGGCTCTTTCGTCGAGGGCACTTATATGGTACCTCAGTTCCTTTATTTTTTTTAATGATACTACAGTCATGTGCGTTTAGGAGAAAAACGCTTTACAAATGTTATTGTATTGTATTTCCAGACAATTACAGCCCTATGTAATAAAAGTTTCTATTGTTAAAAATGGTGCTAATTTTGCCACAACCAATCAGATGTTAACTTTCAAACGGTAGTTACTTCTGATTGGTTGGGGCATTTAGCACCATTTTTAACAATAAGAACTCTTATTACATAGGCCTGTTAATGTTTTTTTTCTGAAGAATTCATGTTTATTTTCAAGCCATATTTGTTTTGTATCATTTGCAAGGGTGTGTGGATTGTAGAAATGTCTGTGTATATCATGGCAGGGCAAGATATAGAGTGGAAGTATAAGTGAATTGGTACCGATGAGAAGTCACCTTGTCTAGGTACAAGGGAGAAATACATAATGAAATAAGCTTTGTCTGCACAGAGTTGGGAACCAATGTAAAGGAATTGCTGAGAAGAAGAAAGCAGATTAAATAATTAGTGTCAATTAGCCCCAGCAAAATCATTCCACAAAACAATTGGTCTCAAGTGCCCTGCTTAATTATGTGAGACTTTCATAGCTTCTATCAAGTAGCTTTGATTCATGTTCCACTCTTTCCCAGAGGTACAATAATTATTGTCTAGTAAATAAACCCCCTGTAATTAATTGCCTTAGCAAACAGCACAGTATCCTAATAAAATGTTTACTGGTGAGTGTAACTGCAGATTTTCATTAGTCTGCTGATTATTTACCATTATCATAAAACATCCCATTGCTATGCTATTCACCTGCATGGTTCTGTAAACACCCATACCTTTACTTGTTAAAACTAACATTTAAGTTCTGATCATTGCTTTCAAACACTTTGTTATTATGTTTGTTTTATAAGATCATTTGAATTATGAAACAATAATCAGTGAACCCCAATCTTTCATTCAGAGCATTATTATGTCTAGGACATTCTCATTTATGATGCATTGATTTTGCAATTCTTCCCAAAGCCTTAAAGATAGAACAGGACTGTAAGACAGGAAATGGGGAGACGAATATTGCATCCGCATTACAGACTAAAGGTCCTACACACGTATGACTGGACGCCCAGCCAACGATCTCCGAACACAAGACATCCGTGAGATGAACGGCCGAATTGTCTGATAGTTGCGCATGTGTATGCGATCCCTTGGCCGCTCATTCTTCAGAGGGTCCAGTCATATGTGTGTACGAGGCTTAGTCGTTTCTTATCTCTCTTTCCTGTTCCCACTGCTTAATAGAGTACAGGTCCAATTGAACCCAAATTGATTTGACGATTCTGAAGTTCCAAATGGAACATTCGGAACTCACTAAATCTACTGGTCCGATTTTGAGAAACATCAAATCTACAGTGGCAACTTAATAAAGATTTCATTAACCTTTGAATTCGAAAGGGCAGCACAGTGGCTCAGTTGGTTAGCACTGTCCTGAGTTCAAATACACCCTTAAGCTGGGTACACACGATGAGATATTTCGGTCCGATCGAAAATACCTGATAGTTCAGTGTATGGTCGATCGGACCAAAATAAGACACATCAATACATCCATGTCCGAATCGGACGAAGGGACGATCGGAGACAATGGAAAACCTCGTCCAATCATGCGGTCCTCTTGGACCGCACGATCGGTCGCGGTAGGAACTAGTTGACGCGGGCTGCTTTGCTCGACCGACAGTCCTTCCTCCTGACCGACCAGTCGAAAGTTATCGAACGGTCGTTCAGGGGGAAAATCGCTAGGGTGTGCCAGTATATTAGACACATCTGCAAGGAGTTTGTAAGTTTCTCACCGTGCTTGTGTGGGTTTCCTCCGGGTTTTTCCAATACAATCATAAAAATATACTGATAGGTTGTATATGTCCAATAAATGTGCTTAGATTGTAAGCTCTTTGGGGCAGGGCCTAATGTGTGTGTTGTATATATGTAATTGTAAAGCGCTATGGAAGATGTGGTGCTATATAAATCCACAATAATTAATTTTGAATATTTGGAATTTATCAAATTCAATGTGCATTCTCGAAAATAGCTCAAACATGATAATTTTTTTCTATTTCTTATAAGTTTTGGTTATATGTACGTGTTCCCCACACCATTTTCAGGTCCAAGAGCCATACTTTCTATCGCTATTCTCTACTTAAATTTAATGATAAACTTTGAATTTTTATCTCCTATGGAATTCTATGGTTCTGTTTTTTACCAGATCACAGTAAACTCATGGAGTCCATACTGTATATGATCTTTGGTTTGTTGTGACAGTCCATACTGTAATGATATTTTGGGTGTGTTGTACGTTCTACTATATAATTGTTGGTTGTTGTGACAGTCCATACTGTATATGATTATGTGTTTGTTGTGACAGTCCATACTGTATATGATTATTTGGGTTTTTGTGACAGTCCATACAGTATATTATTATTGGGTTTGTGGTGTGACAGTCCATACTGTATATGATCTTTTGGGTTTGTTGTGACAGTCCATACTGTGTATGATCATTTTGTTTGTTGTGACAGTCCATACTGTATATGATCTTTGGTTTGTTGTGACAGTCCATACTGTATATGATCTTTTGGTTGTTTGACGAGTCCATACTGTATATGATCTTTTGGGTTTTGTTGTGACAGTCCATACTGTATATGATCTTTTGGGTTTGTTGTGACAGTCCATACTGTGTATGATCATTTGTGTTTGTTGTGACAGTCCGTACTGTATATGATCTTTTGGGTTTTTGTGACAGTCCATACGGTATATGATTCTTTGGTTTGTTGTGACAGTCCATACGGTATATGATTATTTGGGTTTGGTGTGACAGTCCATACTGTATATGATCTTTGGGTTTGTTGTGACAGTCCTACGTATATGATCTTTTGGGTTTGTTGTGACAGTCCATACTGTATATGATTATTTGGGTTTGGTGTGACAGTCCATTACTGTTATGATCTTTTGGGTTTGTTGTGACAGTCCATACTGTATATGATTACATAGTAATTAAGGTTAATAAGACATACGTCCATCAAGTCCAACCTATTCACCCCTTTTTTTTTTTTTAACCCTACCTAACAGTTGATCCAGAGGAAGCAAAAAAACCCAGCTAAAAGGGGGAAAAAAATCCTCCTGACTCCAAACGGCAGCGAAAGTATCCCTGGATCAACCGATCAATATGCATTAATACCAGTAATTGTGCTTGTGAAGGTTCTCATTCATCCAGGTCATGGTATATTTGTTGTATTCAATTAGATCAACGGACTTGAAATGTAGTTTCTTGAAGACGTTTCGCTAGTCATCCGACTGGCTTTCTCAATTCAGAATGACTTGTACAAGAATCTGTGGCAATTAGTACCCTGGAAAATCCCAATTAGCATATCACAGCCAGGTGTTAAGGGTGTGATTGGATAGTGGCTAAGAGGTATTATAGGAATGCCCAGAGTAAGGTGTTAAACAGCATTGCATGGCAACGTTGGTGTCGAACCCCCCACCTCTATTTAGGCTTGGTTTCTTTATTTTCACATAAATGGCCTCCTTAATGGCAAGACAGGAGGAAGAACATGGTCATCCCATATGTAGCAGGGGTCTCCGAGAATTAAAAGATTTTCAAAAAACATCGTATCCCTGTCTGCTTTAAACCGAACAACACACTGAGAGCAGCAATTGGTACAATCCGAAAGACCCAATACTAAACACAGAGAAAAGCGACATCATATATGCAGTGCAGTGCAGTGAAGATGCTCTGAGTTGTATTGGGGGAGAACCAAACAGCAACTGCATCAACGTATGGCCCAGCACAGAAGAGCCAATTCCTCGGGTCAGGACTCAGCCTGTATCTGCATCTTAAGGATAAAGGACATACCTTTGAAGATTGTAATGTTAATATACTGGCGAAGGAACGTGACTGGTTCAAGAGAGGTGTTAAGAGGCGCATTTATGTGAAAATAAGAAGACCAAGCCTAAATAGAGTGGGGGGGTTCGACACCAACTGTCTGCCATGTCAATGCTGTTTTAACACCTTACTCTGGGCGTTCCTATAACACCTCTTAGCCACTATCCAATCACACCCTTAACACCTGGCTGTGATATGCTAATTGGGATTTCCAGGGTACATAATTGCCACAGATTCTTGTACAAGTCATTCTAAATTGAGAAAGCCAGTCGGATGACAATCGAAAACGTCTTCAAGAACTACATTTCAAGTCCAGTTGATCTAATTGAATACAACAAAAATACCAGTAATTCTCAATATTTTTAGTTTTAGAAACTTATCCAGGCCTTTTTTAAAGCATTTATGAACTTGCCATTACCACATCTGCTGGAAGACAGTTCCACAGTTTCACCGTTTCGCTGTAAAGAAACCCTCCTAACCTGAAGATGAAACTTCTTTCTTCAACCTCAAAGATGTCCACGTGTCCTCTGATTATGACCTTTAGTCAACAATCACCAAGAGTTCATTGTATGGCCCATTTATATATTTGTATAAGGTTATCATGTCCCCACGCAAACGTCGCTTCTCCATGTAAACAGCCCTAACTTGTCTAATCTGCCTGCATATTCAAGCCCCTCCTTAATTTAGTTGCCCTTCTCTGAACTGCCTCCATTTCCAAGATGTCCCTTTTGTATATGGGATTCCAAAACTGCACCGCATATTCCAAATGAGGCCTTACCAGTGCCTTGTAAAGAGGGAGAATAATATTTTCTCTCTTGAATCTATTCCTCTCTTTATACAGACAATATCTTACTAGCTCTAGCCGTTGCTACCTGCATTGTTTGCTATAGCTAAGTCTGTTATCACCAGAACCCCCAAATCTTTTTCCATTACAGATGCACTCAACACAGAGTTATTTTGTGTAAGTGGCACAGGGATTATTAAATCCCAAATGCATACACCTACATTTATCAACATTGAATCTCATCTGCCATTCTACTGCCCATTTTGATAATCTATCTAGGTCTGCTTGCAGCACTTGCACATCATTGGAAGTTTCCAAAGCTCTGCATAGTTTAGTGTCATCAGCAACACAGAGACCTGCTCTCAATGCCCCCTTATAAGTCATTTTAAACAGATTAAACAGAAGCGGCCCCAGTACAGAACCCTGAGGCACTCCGCTTAGAACTTTAGCCCACATAGATGTAGCTGCTCCATTAACCCCCCACTCTGCTGTTGCGGTCCAATAACCAGTTCTCTATCCACGAACAAATTGTTTTCTTCAAGGCCAACAGTCTCAGTTTTACATTAGTCGCCTATGTGGCCAGTATCAAAAGCTTTTGCAAAATCCAAATATACCACATCCACTGCTGTGCCTGAATCTAACTTCTTGCTCACTGCTTCATAAAAACCATTAAATTTGTCTGGCATGATCTATTTCTCATAAATCCATGCTGACTAATACATAAGATGATCTCTGGAGACAAAGTCAAGGATATGATCCCTTAACAAAGTTTCCATCACTTTCCTACCACTGATGTTAGGCTTACAGGCCTATGTTACCAGGCTGTGAACGACTACCTTTTTGAATATTGGTATTACATTGGCTTTTTTCCAATCCAGCGGCACATCCCCAGACAAAAGCGAATCTGAAAGATGAGAAACAATGGTCTAGATAGAACTGAACTAAGCTCTTTTAAAATCCGAGGATGCAATCCTCTGTCCTGGGCTTTATTGATATTAACTTTGTCTAATTGTTTCCGTACCATATCCTCTGTTAGCCAATGTGAATACTCTTCATTTATTCCCTGCATATTATTACATCCCTACTGTAAGGACAAGGATTCTCAACAGTAAAAACCGATGTAAAAAACGGTTTAGCAGATTAGCCTTTTCGGCATCCTCAACACCTCTCAGCCACCTCAGCCCCATTATTTAATGGTCCCACATTCTCAGTCCTCATCTTTTACCATTTATATACTTAAAAAATATTTGGGGTTGGACTTGCTTTGTCGGCAATCCGTATTTCATTTTCTATTTTAGCTAGTTTAATTGCTTTCTTGCACTCTTTATTACAGCTTTTGTACTCCTGTAAGCCTGTTCTGTGCCTTCTGTTTTCAAAATTTTAAAAGCCTTTTTCTTTTTTTTTCATTTCCCTTTTTACCTGAGCATTAAGCCATGCAGAAGTGGACCTCATTTTTTTACACTTGTTACCTAAAGGTACAGATTTAGAAATGTAATAGTTTAATATGCCTTTAAAAGTGGTCCACATCTGCTCAGTATCTTTAATAGAAACAGTTCCCCCCAGTCTATAAGCAGGAGCGATTCCTTTAACAGCATAAGATTAGCTTTCCTAAAGTTAAAAGTTTTTGTTAAGCCAGTGCACTTTAGTTTTTTGCAACCTATATTAATGACACTATATCATGGTCACTATTCCCTAAGCTTCCCATTACCCCATCTCCCAAATGAGCTCAGGGTTTATTAGATATCACCAGATCCAACAACGCATTCTGTCTAGTAGGAACTTCTACCATCTGTGAAAGAAAATGCTCATATAGGAAATTTAAGAACTTTATACCTTTTGAGGTGCTGGCAGTTCCCTTACTCCAATCTATGTCAGGGTAGTTAAAATCCCCCATAACCAGAACATGCCCCATACCAGCAGCCTTCGCCAACTGCATATGGAGATTCATTTCCACCTCTTCCCCGGCATTTGGTGGCTTATACATACTCCAACAATTAATTACCTACCTTCTGCTTCCTGTACACAGTTCCACCCATAATGTTTCTGCCATATCGTTACTCCCCCATCTATTCCATCTTTTAAATTTGGCTTCAATTCCTGTTTAACATACATACATACTCCTCCTCCTTTCTTATTAACTCTGTCATGTCTAAATAAGGAGTATCCTTCAATATTTACTGTCCATCGTGTGAATCATTAAGCCATGATTCTGCTATACCAATTACATCATAACTTTCCTTTAGAGCTATTATCACCACGCATTTATACTCCTGAGCTCCTGTGTCTCCCTAGCGTAGCACGTGGCTACGGTAGTATTCTGAAATCACTACCCTTGAGGTCCTTGCTTTTAACTTGGCCCCTAATTCTCGGAAATCATTTTTAGGACCTCACCTCCACCTCTAACTTTTCATTGGCACCAATGTGAACCAAGACCGCCAGGTCACTCCCAGCCCCACCCAATAATCTGTCTACACGATCCACCACATGTTTGGGTTTGGTGTGACGTCCATACTGATATGACTTTTGGGTTTGGTGTGACAGTCCATACTGTATATGATCTTTTGGGTTTGTTGTGACAGACCAAACTGTATATAATATTTTGTGTTTGTTGTGACAGTCCATACTGTATATGATCTTTGGGTTTGTTGTGACAGTCCATACTGTATATAATACTTTGTGTTTGTTGTGACGTTCCATACTGTATATGATTATTTGGGTTTGTTGTGACAGTCCATACTGTATATGATTATTGGGGTTTGTTGTGACAGTCCATACTGTGTATGACCATTTGGGTTTGTTGTGACAGTCCATACTGTATATGATCTTTTGGGTTTGTTCTGACAGTCCATACTGTATATGATTATTGGGGTTTGTTGTGACAGTCCATACTGTATATGATCATTTGGGTTTGGTGTGACAGTCCATACTGTATATAATATTTTGTGTTTTGTTGTGATGGTCCATTCGTTATATGATCTTTTCTTTTGGGTGGTTGTGATGGTCCATACTGTATATGTTCTTTCGGGTGTATTGTGACAGTTCATACTGTATATGTTCTTTTGGGTTTGGTGTGACAGTCCATACTGTATATAATATTTTTGGTTTGGTGTGACTGTCCATACTGTATATAATCTTTTGGGTTTATTGTGACGGTCCATACTGTGTATGATTATTTGGGTTTGGTGTGACGTTCCATACTGTATATGATCTTTGGGTTTGTTGTGACAGTCCATACTGTATATGATTATTTGGGTTTGTTGTGACAGTCCATACTGTATATGATTATTTGGGTGTTGGTGTGACGTGTCCATACTGTATATGATCTTTTGGGTTTGTTGTGACAGTCCATACTGTATATGATCTTTGGGTTTTGTTGTGACAGTCCATACTGTATATGATTATTGTGTTTGTTGTGACAGTCCATACTGTATATGATCTTTTGGGTTCGTTGTGACAGTCCCATAGTTATGATTATTTGTGTTTGTTGTGACAGTCCATACTGTATATGATCTTTTGGTTCGTTGTGACAGTCCATACTGTGTATGATTATTTGGGTTTGGTGTGACAGTCCATACTGTATATAATTATTTGTGTTTTGTGTGACAGTCCATACTGTATATAATATTTTGTGTTTTGTGTGACAGTCCATACTGTGTATGATCTTTTGGGTTTGTTGTGACAGTCCATACTGTATATGATTATTTGTGTTGTTGTGACAGTCCATACTGTATATGATCTTTTGGGTTTTGTTGTGACAGTCCATACTGTATATGATCTTTTGGGGTTTGGTGTACAGTCCATACTGTATATAATATTTTGTTTTTGTTGTGATGGTCCATTCCGTATAGGATCTTGGGTGTGTTGTGACAGTCCATACTGTATATGATCTTTTGGGTTTGTTGTGACAGTCCATACTGTAATAATACTTTTGTTTGTTGTGACATTCCATACCGTATATGATTATTTGGTTTGTTGTGACAGTCCATACTGGTGTATGACCATTTGGGTTTGTTGTGACAGTCCATACTGTATATGATCTTTTGGGTTTGTTCTGACGTGTCCTACTGTATTGATCATTTGGGTTTGGTGTGACAGTCCATACTTGATATAATATTGTGTTTTTGTTGTGATGGTCCATTCTGTATATGATCTTTTGGGTTGTGTTGTGACGGTCCATACTGTATATGTTTTTTTGGGTGTGTTGTGATGGTCCATACTGTATATGTTCTTTGGGTTTGGTGTGACCGTCCATACTGTATATAATATTTTTGGTTTGGTGTGACGGTCCATTACTGTATATAATCTTTGGGTTTGTTGTGACAGTCCATACTGTATATGTTTTTTTTGGTGGGTTGTGATGGTCCATACTGTATATAATCTTTTGGGTTTGTTGTGACAGTCCATACTGTATTGATCTTTTGGGTTTGTTGTGACAGTCCATACTGTATTATTTATTGGGTTTGTTGTGACAGTCCATACTTGTGTATGATTATTTGGGTTTGTGTGACAGTCCATACTGTATATGATCTTTTGGGTTTTGTTGTGACAGTCCATACTGTATATGATTATTTGGGTTTGTTGTGACAGTCCATACTGTATATATATTTGGGTTGTTGTGACAGTCCATACTGTATATGATCTTTTGGGTTTTGTTGTGACAGTCCCATACTGTATATATTTTATTTGGGTTTTGTTTTTGTGACATTCATACTGTATATGATTATTTGGGTTTGTGTGACAGTCCATACTGTATATGATTTTGGGTTTGTTTGACAGTCCATACGTATATTATTATTTTGGTGTGTTTTGACAGTCCATACTGTATATATTATTTGGGTTTGTTGTACAGTCCATACTGTATATGATCTTTTGGGTTTGGTATGACAGTCCATACTGTATATGATCATTTGGGTTTGGGTGTGACAGTCCATACTGTATATAATATTTTGGTGTTTGTTGTGACAGTCCATACTGTATATGATCTTTTGGGTTGTTTGTGACAGTCCATACTGTATATAATATTTTGGGTTTGTTGTGACGTTCCATACAGTATATGATTATTTGGGTTTATTGTGACAGTCCATACTGTGTATGATTATTTGGGTTTGGTGTGACAGTCCATACTGTATATGATCTTTTGGTTTTGTGGTGACAGTCCATACTGTAATGATTATTTGTGTTTTGTTGTGACAGTTCATACTGTATATGATTATTTGGGTTTGTTGTGACAGTCCATACTGTATATGATCTTTTGCGTTTGGTTTGACAGTCCATACTGTATATGATCTTTGGGTTTGGTGTGACAGTCCATACTGTATATGATCTTTTGGTTTGGTGTGACAGTCCGTACTGTATATGATCATTTTGGGTTGTTGGTGTGACAGTCCATACTGTATATAATATTTTGTTGTGTTGTGATGGTCCATACTGTATATAATATTTTGAGTTTGGTGTGACGGTCCATCTGTATATAATATTTTGTGTTTGTTGTGATGGTCCATACTGTATAATATTTGTGTTTGTTGTGATGGTCCTACTGTATATAATATTTGAGTTTGGTGTGACGGTCCATACTGTATATAATATTTTGTGTTTGTTGTGATGGTCCATACTGTATATAATATTTTGTGTTTGTTGTGATGGTCCATACTGTATATAATATTTTGAGTTTGGTGTGACGGTCCATACTGTATATAATATTTTGTGTTTGTTGTGATGGTCCATACTGTATATAATATTTTGTGTTTGTTGTGATGGTCCATACCGTATATGATCATTTGGGTTTGGTGTGACAGTTCATACTGTATATGATCATTTGGGTTTGGTGTGACAGTCCATACTGTATATAATATTTTGGGTGTGTTGTGATGGTCCATACTGTATATGATCTTTAGGTGCATGCACCTGAAGAGGGGGGGGGCATCCTGAAAAGTTATGCACATACAATGTCACAATAAAGTTGAAAATGTTAAGTGCATGCATTCCTCACTACTCGGCTAGAACCTTTTGATTTTTGATTTCTGTTTTTTGGTTAACAGACAGGAGGGTACAGCAACACAAAAATTTGTATCATAGGTGTGCGAGGAGAAGTCTTTTCTGGTAGATATCTGTATCGTCATTTTGTTAAAAAAAAAAAAAGACTGTAAGGGCTAGGGCTGCGATCCGTTGATTGGAGTGCATGCAATCCCAGTTTTTCCACAAAATGAGAGGGATCGCAGGGCCCACATGTGCGTTTAGTGTGTCCTCTGCCTAAAAGTAGACCCCACGTTGTTGTTTATTTTTACAAAATATAGAAACAATTGAGGGGAAATTGATGAGTGTTGCACAAGAAGAAAGACTTTAGGAAGGATTTGTGTAACTTTAAGATGTAAAACAGTGATGGCTGTTTCGCAAAAACATTTGTGCAGCCGCCACAAGAAATTCAATATCATGGCATTCAAGCCACACCAAGGGGCATATTTATAAAGGGCCATTAACTTTCTGCCCCAGTTGTTTTCCTGACTTTTTCGCCAAAATCAGAATTACCGCGATATATAAAAGGGCGAAAATGACAGTTAACGCAGCGGAAAGTTACCGCTATAACTTCACAGGGGAAGGGGGGTCCCGGTTTTAGCCCTTAAGTCCTTAAGCCCCAAAGCCCTCATCAGGGCTGTGAAGGCCCTTCCAAGTGTTGCAGTGGCACTTATAAGTGCCGGGGAAAGGGGGTCCGGGTTCGAGCTGCAGGACCCCTTAATCCCCAAAGAGCCCTTGTCAGGGTCATAAGGTCACTTCTGAGTGCTGCAAGGGCCTTTACAAGAGCTGGGGAATGGGGGGTCCCGGTTCGAGCTGTAGGACCCCTTAGGCCCCAAAAGGCACTTCTCAGTGCCCCTGCTGGCGGGTCCCTCCCCCCAGCAGGCCCCTCCCATCCCTCCCCCCGAGCGTATGGGGCAGGGGGTTGGGAGGGGCTGCTGGGAAGGGGTTTCGTTGCGGGTGGTGCTACGGGAATACACCCCCCCTTTCTGGCAGCGGGCGTGAACACAAGCGGCGCAATCCATTCCCACCAGCCCCTCCCAACCCCCTGTCCTGTACATCGGGATTTGAGCCCTTCGCCTCGATACTACACTTACCGCATTGCACTAAGTACATTATAACGTTGAAATTACCGCCGCACATAGCCACGGTATTGATTTTTGCCACAATATTGATCGTCTTTATAAATATGGCGATAATAACGATTTTTCCACGGTGATGTGTGGTGCAGTGTTCCCTCTAAGCTGTGCACTCGTGCACGCACACACATCTCTGCAGGCCTGCGCACACAGGTTAAAGTGGTGTGCACACAAAAACCTTCTGGGATGTAAGTGCTGCAGTATGGAGCGCCTTTTTTAAAAAAAATTAAGACTTTGTTTGTATTTGTATGCTACCCACCTAACTAGATTGGTAGCTCTACAGGGCAGGGACCTCATTTCCTCTTGTGGCAAGGCTCTAGGACTTGGACAATTTATGTATTTGCCCCCCTTGTATGACTTTATTGTATTATTACAGCGCTGCTTCCCCAAATGGCGCTTTATAAATAAACTATACATACATATATATTCAGGGTCATTTACATTAAAGCTTTTCCTTTAAACTGTCTGATCCAGCAACTTCCAATTGCCTGAAACTATTAAACAGTAATAAAGTTTATGTAATAATCGTGACTTTTTGCGTGTGTTTAAACATATGATTTATTGGCAAATTATAAACTGTAGAAAAGGAATTTACACATAGGGAGAACTAAAATACTTTTTTGTGTGGAAAAAGAAGTTTGCCGCTCAGCCAATCACGGACGCGGCTGCCGGCAGCTCACTTCCGCGTAGGAAAGGGCGAGGTATGTAAATCATTGGGGAGCTTTCAAAAATAAAAAGTATGCGGTTGGGCTGGGGGAACTGGGGGAAGGCTGTGTTAAGGGAAATAACGCTAGGGGGAGGGATAGCAGAACGGGAGGGAGAGGGAGGGGAGGGAGGGGGGAGAAGGGTGCAGCACGCATGGCAGAAATCTCCGGGAGGCCAGGTAGCAGGCAGTGTCCTATATGGACCTGCTAGCCTCCTGGTGGTCAGTTTTTGGGACTTTGGGGGGGGACTACAGGAGAACCAGATGGAGCTGGGATGTGAGGTAAGGTTAAACTACACTACATGGTGGGGCCAGTAGTTGGGGGGATTATAGTTTTGGGGGTGGACATGCCCTTTAATATATACAGCATCTGATAACTCCTCTCATATGTGAAGAAAGACTCATCGTCATTGCAAAAAAAACCCACAAAAACTATTTAGGCTGTAAAGAAAATATTGGGAGTTTGTTCTTCAGCAAAGTGTTTATTACACATAAGGGCAGGGGATTAAAATGAAAACAGGTTCCAACAAAATTGCTTTCTATGTGAGTCCTTTGCTGGCTTCCCAGATGAAAACTGTGATTTATGATCTGATCAACTACCCCCTTCCTTGTTATATTACCACATTCAAGGCAGATGTCAGTGAGGCTATAAATCTGGGTGGCGCATTTCATTGACAGAAGATTTTGTTAGATTTAAAATGAATGAAAATTCAGCAGCATGAATTGTTGAATACACAGTGATCACTTCAATCTACAGAACAGGAAAAATAACAGAAAGTACAGAGAGGTTTACTTTCCATGTAGTCAAAATCTTCCAAACAGGGTCACTTTCTACAATAGGATCCCACTATGGAAATAGGATTTATTGCTCGGTTTCCTATTAAGCAGAGTATCAAACACATCCTGTATTGTTTTGATGGCTTGGTGTTAAGCTAGGGAACAGCTGTACATAATAGCTGTAGTAGTAGGTGTGTTTAGTAAATGTATACTTTACATTTTTTAATATTTCTCATAGATCTCCCACTGTTAATTGGTTTGCTCCTGCAATTATTGAATGTAAAATGTATTTACAGCCATGATTTTCTATAAGAATAAATGAAAGAATAAAATGACACACAACATATATATATATATATATATATATATATATACACAGCCTCATTTACCGAGAGACGCTGCGCTCTTTTTTGGGTTTAAAGTTAACGGCTTCACTATTGGTTAGCGCCACTTTAACACCTTCCTTGCTCCGGCTGCGCGGGAATCAGAAAAGACACCCGCGTTAAAATCACACTGTGAACAAATACCTTTTTCGGGATTTATCCACAGTCGCAAACGCGATATTGAATCACGTTCGGGAGATTTACCCAGAGTGCTTGTAATTGCAATCTAAAGTACATTTGAAACTAGGCAGCAGATTGACTTATAAGATTCAATGTTGCTAAATGTAAGGTGATGTATTGGGTTTCTAAGGGCTCATTCATACTACATCAGATTGTATCAGTTTTGACCTACAGAAAACCCCATAGGATTTTACAATATCGTTCACACTTGTTGCGTTGTATTACGTTCTGTTCCAGTCCGTTTTAAAAACGCACTGCTGCACTCATTTCTGTCCATCTAAAATGCACAAAAACGTGGTACAATGGATAACAACGCATGTGTTTGCGTTCCTGTCTATTTTTTGCAACGGATGCCTGGGAGTTCCTGTGATGTCATTTCCAGTCCGCGGGCTATAGGAAACACGCTGAAGAATAGCAAAATCACCAGAAAATCGCATGATCTCTCTCCACAACATTATCTGCTACCTCACTCTCCAAAAGCTCCTGAAACTCCCCCACTCGCAGGAAGTGACAATAGTTCTTTGGTCCTGCCCCTTTAAATTAGTTCAAAAAACGCTTTAAAATGACCTATTTTCATATTTTGGTCAGTTAGCCCAAATTATTGGTGTTATACTTTTGCTGATAGAACTGTACTGTTGGCCAGGGCCGAAAGATTTTGCAGTGTTTGGGCCGTTGGCACTACTTTAACTCCTTCATTGCGTCAGGTGCGCTGGGATCACAAGAGACACCCATGCAGCCAGCGCACGAAATTCAATACATACTTTGCACGACTATTTATATATACATTTTTGCAGTGGGTGAGTCCAAGAATGTACAAACAGCACATTGAATCCTGAAAGGGAGGTTTCCCCAAGAGCGATAGTGGCTCCAGATAAATTTCAATGATTGTCTTCTATAAAGGCATGAATAGGTTCAAGGGCGGAAAATATTATTTTTCCTCTTTACAAAGCACTGAAAATGGTAGTTTAAAAAACGCAGTTTTAGACTCTTATATACAAAAATTACATAATGTAAGGAAATGGTCAACTAAAAGGAAAGATAACCCCCCAACTACAACAGAGTAATAGGTGTAGCACCCCCAAACCCCAAGATACTTACAAACCCCACAATGTCTCTAAAGATAGAAATTTCTCGCAATCTCCAATGGACCCTTTTGCAGAGTTTGCTGCCTCCTCTATTACTAGCTTGCACATGATCTAAGTAAAAAGATCTAAAAACTACATTTGGTTATTGGCCATGACATGAACCACCACAGCCATGGCACTGCTGCTATCCAAAAAGAAGAAGTTTCCAGTGTCCTGCAGAGATTGTGAGGAATATCTATCTATCGTGGGGTTTGGGGGGTGCTGCACCTACCAGTCTGAGCTTCTTTAATACAGATGGTATAGAATTTAAGATTGGAAGTTTTATCAACTATAGATCTAAAAGTGTTATTTATGCCCTTCAGTGCAGTTGCCCTTTGGTATACATAGGGAAAACGTTTAGAGAGCTGCGCCTAAGGGTACTTGAGCATATTCGTGACATTAAACACAATAGGGAGGAAAGTAGTGTCAGAGACACTTTAATTTGAAACATGACTCAAACCCTGACTGCTTGTCCGTTTGGGGGATCAAAAAAGTGCTACCACCCATACGGGCTAGAGACTGGGATAGAAAGATCCTCCAAAGGGAAAGCAGGGGGATTTATACCATGAAGAGTAGATCCCCTAAGGGAATGAATGAGGAACTCCAGTTCCATATGTTCCTTTAGATTATATAGTCGTTTTGTAGCTATAATGTATATTATGGGTTCAATACTCATTCTCATTCTTCCCTCCCCCCCCCCTCTTATTGGGGATATTCGGAATGCCATGCCTCATCAAGTAGTCCAGTAGCTGTCAGTCAGCAATGTACACTTTATTGATATGCATATTTAATGTATTTGGTTTATAGGATGTATCTCCCCATACTAGGATACCTAGGGCTATGTACATATAGTTGATTGTTACCGGCAAGAGTAGCCCCTGGACTGATCAGTTATTCATTGATTGGCACGTATATGCTGTGACAGCTAGGAACCTTAATGTTGTAGTTCCGTGTTCTCCACGGGACTTCTATAGGCTACACAAGACTTACGCTATTTAAGCCATCCTACTGGCTGGAGTGTATCATGTGACCCGGGAAGAAGGGACGTGTGCGTCCCGAAACGTACGTCGGTTGGAGGTCTTTACACGGCGCATCAGCCAGGCGGAGTGAGACGGTGTTTCTGCAGCAGTGAGATTGGATAGGACCCTAGTACAACCATTGTGGATTCATAGATGTTCTGGACATTGCATATTCTTGGAGGTCGGGACTATGGACTTTCAGGATCCGGTCTTATATGGGTGAGATCTTTCCTGGAACTATGTACTTGTTTCTCCCCGATTGACTTTATCATCCTACTTTTTCACGGATATTTACTTTCTGGCTTCCGCTGGACCTGATGCTGCTTTTAGCGTGTCTTTTTAGATATATTTTTGCTTATATGTGCTTATTTAATGGTGTATGGGGATAATAAATTGTGATATATTTATACATACTGTGTTTAGCAGTCTAGTGTCCACCTCCTGACCGTTACCTTTGTATGAGGTGCGTTTTGGCCCTCTATTATTTCCATTTGAGGGTGATTTATATGCAGTTGGAGTGCTCCTGGGCTTTGTGCCCTTGTACCACCTAGCTTACTCCCCTTTTTCCTTTTTCGTTGGTCTTATTTCCTTGCTTCATTTTCAGCCCCTCCCAGCCTCTTTGGGACTAGTCTTGGTTCCTTTCTTCTCTAACACTGCCGGTTCTGCTCTTTCCCTCTCGCTTTTTTCTGTCTCTTTTCTTACTTTTCTTTTTTTCCTTCCTTGGCCCCCTTACCTTATTGTTTAAATGTTGTTCTAGGTTGTGCACCCGCCTAATGGCGCTGACTGCTTCCCATATATTATGCCGATCATACAAGTGTTGGTATGCTTGATACCTTTTTTCTTTTTACTTGTTTTTTATAATATATATATTATATATATTAATATATATATATATATATTATAATAATACACCACACACACAACACACATTCCTGGGTCCATACAATATCATATTTAGAGATTGTTCGAAAATGTTTCCAATTTTCAAAATAAAAATCGAAATTGTTCGAAAATCGAGTTTGATTTTAAATAGTCTACTTTCGTTTTTCGAAAATCGTCTACTTAATTTTTGGAAATCGTCTATTTTTGATTTTCATTTTGCAAAAATCATCCAATTTTAAATTATTGATTTTTGAAAAATCGTCTACTTTCGATTTTCGAAAATCGTCTATTTTCGTAAATCATATACTTTCGGTTTTTGAAAATCGTCTACTTTTGATTTTCGGTAAAAAAAAAGAATTCAAAAAATCCGGGTTCCATGAAATTCGGGAGTTCTCAAAGTTTCGTCGGGACTTCGAAACCCTCAGATCCGATTCAAAACTGGGTTTTATTAGAAACCAGATTACATCTCTAATCATATTATTTGCACACTGGCATACATTACAAACAATGGGGTTTTAGTATACATTACTGTGATCACATGAATGAAAAGCCTTCCAATCATGTCAACAAGGTAACCTCAGTTTGGAAGGTCCTAACTTTCAACCTTTTAAATTAATTATGATTAGCAAACTTTTGCATTTCTCATCCTTGTGCACTGAATCAATATAGCAGGCTTTCTCACTTCCCCCTGCAAACTGACTTTTTATGGTGAGGGAAGAGGCCATCCATCCATTTTAAAGCACTGGATGGTCATGTTGAGTCATAGTTAAGCCAAGGGTCTTCCCCTGTGCAGAGTCTGCCCTATGACGTTTTCCTCACAGCGCTTGTAGATAAAATGTGATCAAGCCCACTTCCTAATAATGGAGCTGTGTGAGCTGAAAAACTTCATGCTGAAACATAATGTACATTTCTCCATAGCCCAATCACATTATTTGCACTATGTGGCTCTCTTATAATGCTTCTCAGGTGTTATAGATCTATTTAAAAGGGGTGATTCTGTTCTATTATAATTCACATAAGGAAAGGAATGTCCATTTAGTTTGAAGTGACTGGTTGATAGGGCCACGTAGAACATGACAAATTAAACTAAAAAGCCACTATGTATAAACAACTCTTGCCTTTATGATATGGCCCAATAAAATATAACCACAACCACCTGTTGCTTTTTCATCTATTCTCCATACTGCGTCGGAGATCTCCTTCCCATTTACCACATAGAACATGCCCAAATGTTGGGAAGAATCCCTAAAATTAATCAGTTTCTACCTCTGTAAAATAGGGACCATAGCTACACTCCAGTTAGATATTGTGGAAATATTCATTAATAATAAATACCAAAAAATAAATGATCAATGAACATTTCCCGGTAGTGTATAGTATCATGGTGTCTATGTGCAGTAGTAAAATCTAGATTAACACATTTACTTACAATTTATGGCTATAAAAAGGAAAGGCCTTCTAACCATATCGAGGTCTTAACTAGTTGTCTTGGTCATGTCTCTCAACCTATTTGCTTGGATGCATTTTGTTTGGAAAGGATTGCATTGGATTAGACGTTTATGGATATATTCCAAGAAAGGGTTGAGAAAGAATTGGTCAACCTTTCTAAATTACACTGCAATGTTAATGATAATTTAAACAGCGAAGAGTGCGTAGCGATCAAACAGCTTAAATCAGATGAAAGGATTGTAATCTGTAGTGCGGACAAAGGGGGTTGTATAGTAATACAAAACCATGCTGATTACATTAGTGAGGCTATTCGCCAACTTAGCAACACGGACGTTTACCAAATATCGTCCCATGACCCCACGAGAGATTTTCAGGATAATTTAAACAGATTTGTATGTAAGGGAGTTAGTAATGGGATATTTGTAGAAAATATGAAAAAATTCCTCATCAAACGGCATCCCATCACACCCATCTTCCACCATCTTCCCAAGGTCCATAAATCCCTCTTGAAACCAGAGGGTAGGCCCATTGTGGCCAGTATAGACTTTTTTAGCTCTGGTCTTTTAGATTGGGTAGACCACATGTTACAACCTGTGGTACAGCATACGGAATCCTATACCAGAGACAGTGCTCATATTTTGGAAAAAATGGACAAAATTAATTGGGAAAATGGCTTTAGATGGGCTACGATCAGAAGCGTGGGTGCTTCTTTTGCGCCCACCTATGCGAATATCTTCATGTTATGGTGGGAAAAGTCCCATGTCTCTGGAGGTAGTCACATTTTCTGTAATAATATTATGCATTACAGTCGTTATATTGATGAATTGCCATCTGAATGACAATGTTTTGAACATTTTTGTGACTCTTAACACTAGCACGACTGCAGTTGAGTTCCTGGACTTAGAACTTTTCGTTGAACCTGGCACTCTCACTATTGGATCTGCCTTATATAGGAAAAAGATATCAGGCAACTCAATATTATGGGCAAAAAGCTGTCATCCCACTCATACCCTCAGGGGTATCCCCTATAGCCAGTTCATTCGCATACGCAAGAATTGTTCCTCGGAAACCAATTTTGTATCAGAATCTAATCTTCTGAAAAATCATTGCATGCAGGGGATACCCTGAAGGGTACCCTTTAAGAGGAGGTGACTTTCTTAGCCTTATGGGCAAAAGGGAAGTCTTCTGGATCTTCCTTCTCCAAACCAGGATGCCAGTCTTAACTCCTGCTGGGATGTGACCCACTTAATTAATTCTATATAATATTGATGAGAGGGTGGGATTCCTTTGGGGGATTTCTTATCTTTCTTACCCTTATTTCCTTACTGTGTCTCCTGTTGCAGGAGTTAATGTGTGTGTTTTTATGCCTTTTTCTAAATAAATTTGGGAATGGAGGATAAAAATCACCCTTCATTTTAATTGTCTAACTCCTCCCTATATAAGGAGGACTTTTACCTGGCAGCACTAAGGGGGTGGACCCTGAAACGCGTCAGATGAGTCTGGCCATGTTTGGTGTTTTTATGCTGTGCCAATAAAGTTGATTTGGACCTTCCAGAAGTGCGGCCTTTGTATTCTGTTGCTTCATGTGGATTAGACTTTTACTTCCTCTTGCCCATTAGCTTTTATAAGACGCAAAAAGGTCTTCCACCCAGTACTTGGTACCAAAAGGCATAGGACCTTCAATTAAAGATCTTGGTTAGGGTTCTGCTTAAAGGGTATGTCCAGCAAAAATGTAAGTTTGTTTCTAAATGATTTACTGAAGAACAGGAGGTAAATGCACTATCTCTTACCTCCCATCCTTCAGTACGCATGCGCGCACAGTGCAAAGGACTGGAGATGTGTCGGAGGCGTCGGGGAATTCGGCGCTGAAGTGGGTCCACGGGTAAGTGTCTCCTCCTCTCCTGTACGATTTACTGAAGAACAGTAGGTAGCATTTTCCTCCTGTTCTTCAGCAAATAAGTTAGAAACAAACTTAAATTTTTGCTGGACATACCCTTTAATTACATACTAAAACTCCTGTGTTTTCAATATATACATTTGCATAAATAATATAGTCACATGGTTTCCCAGGATCCAATAGGCTTCTAAATTATCAGTTACTGTATAAAATCTAACTCTACAGTGCATTCTTATGAAAAAAATGAAATTTTATTGCTGCACATGAAACAGCAAAGAGACCTTTATAAATACTCAATAAAAATCTGCAGGGTTTTTTCTTTTAACTGAAAGAATTCTTTGAATTTTAACATTGCATCACCGTAACAAAAGATAACATAAGCAGTAAGGAGAGCCACTAAAATAATAAAATACTGCGCATTGTGCCCCGAGAAATTATAAAGTGCTGCAAAATGATGGGGCAACAAAACAAACAGTAAAAACGGTTTGTAAACCTCGAGGATCAAAATGAGTTTATATCCGGTAAATTAGAGAAAACAGTCCCATTGATTGAATTCTTGATTTGTCTATTATAGGAAGCAAATCAGAGAATATTTAATGAAAACCTTTTACAAAGAACTCATGGTACTGAGTTGATACAACCGGTATATAGGTCGCTGTGAAGAGTGCTAAAGAGGACAGAAGGCAGAATGACACGTTAAATTACCTCCATGATGTATGACTTAATGAACCCCCTTGTGTTGATCACGCTTAGCATTAATCAAGAGCCATGAACAGATTCCCTTATTTTCTCAATGCTTCTCTGATAAACTGCAATTTCATTTAACCTTGGATAGGAACTTTAATGGCTTCCACGGGACAACTGTCAATACTTTCCTGCCTGAATATACAGTGATTAAACTGCTTCGCGAGATGTATGCCATGAATTTTCTTGATTTGAAATTAGAAATTTTTATTTTTGACTATTTGCATAAAATATGCTAAAAGCATAGCCCATAAAGATTTATCTGTATGATAGAATTTTATTTGTAGGGATATTTTTACATTTCTTAAAGAAAGTTACATGAGTTATAAAAAGAGGTACAAGGGAATAAATTAAAAATTTTGCTTTTTATTATGATTAACCTAAAAATTTGCAGGAATCCAATATACATACAGTGCTCATGTAGTCCAGAGTAATGTGGCACTGTGCTCTATAAAAAACAGCAAGTTGCACTGTGCAAAGCATAACTTAAACTTGCATGGAAAGGCATTCCTCAATTACAGAGACAATATCGATATATGAGTGTGTTAGGTCAGTTATTTTAATTTATTACTGTGTTACATTTATAGCTGCATTCCTTCAAATAACAACAAAAATGGGAACTTTAGGAAAGATAAGGCAGCAATCTAGCATTCAGGATAATTGCCTTACACTTTCCTAAAGTTATATTTTTGAATAACTCTTTAGTAAAAAGTTTCTCATGGAGATATTGTTACTTAGCTTTATGGGAAAGCACCATAAAGTCTAATTGGACCGGCAATAGAGGAAGTTTGGAAAGTATAGGTCAGTGTTTTGGAGAGTAGGTTTGCTGCCCTAGAATTCTTTTTTATGTTAGCCATTCAAAGCTATAGAATGGTAAGACCAACATATAATCCGTGGCCATGTGAGGGGGATACTAGTGTCTGGAGCAAAACTCCTCCAGAGTTGCTCTCTTGCAACAGTCTCATTGATTGAATTCTTGTCTATAAAGGGAAGCAAATCAGAGAATATGTAATCAAAACATTTACTGTATATATATATATATATATATATATATACATATATATATATATATATATATATGGTTGAGGAAGCTTAACTCTTTAAGAAATAGTGTACCAAATAAAAACACCAAATTGTTTTCTCTAAACCCAACCATGATGAAATATGCTTATGTAGGGTATCCACATATGTAGAACCCTTATTGGAAATATATAAGACTCTATGTGCAAACTGTATATGTGTGTGGAAGTATAAAATATACTGTTCAACGCTATAGAAATAACAGACTGGAACATGTTGCTACTGCTAGTAGATACTTAATGCACCCCAATCTATCATGTAATTTAATCTATGCTGATGTTGAGTTCCTGTACCTCTGCTGTGTAAATTTATATTGATTATTCTACAGTTTATTTTTACTCCTGAAATTACTATGTTTTTGAACTTCAGCGAAAAAACAATCAGACATATACTTGAGAAATAATCTACAAATAAATAAAATTGTTTATGGAACAATTTGCTACTTGTACAAGAAAAGCGTGATTGCACTAGGAATCTGTGGGGAAGGATTCAGAAGGCATTATCTACACCATGTAGCCCATAAGGATCAACAGAGCAGAATATGGTTCTAAAGGCTAAAAAGGGAAACAATGATCAATTATTGGGTATTTGAATTTTTTCAGATTCCTTATGATTGTGTTGCATATGAGTTGTATATGGATTGAGTTTTTCGAAATTTAATAAGCTTGTCCAACCTTGTGGAAGTCAGTGCATATCGTGACTGTGTTTCTGCGGGTGACCGATGTAACAGATTTGCAAATGAGGAAATATTAAAGGACAATTATACTCCTTCCCGCCTAAATAAAGTCAATTAGAGTATCCAGGATCAGAACCTAAAACACTAAGAAACCTATTGCCATAAGAGGTGCAAAAGTTTGTCCGTGCTGTTAGTTTGCAGCAACCAATCAGATGTTCGATTTTTACTGGGTTGCTGTAGTTAGATAACATCGGATTGGTTGATACAGATTATTAGCACAGGAAAATTTTGTACCTTTTATTGCATTAGACTCTAGGGGGCATATTTATAAAGGGCCAAAAATAGCACCCAAAAATTACCACCGGACATCGCAGCTGCGAAAATAGCGCTATCGCCGTATTTATAACGGCGAACGTCATCGCCGCAATATGTATCTCGGTGTGATGTCCGGTGGTAATTTTAAGTTCCTTCCCGGCGATACTGCACTTATTGCAATGCGCTAAGTACAATATTGCCACAAAGGGACCTAAAATCCCTTCCCGGCGGGATTTGCCCCCCCGCGTCGGCAGCGGTAACCACCTGACGCCACTGCTTCCCAGCAGCCCCTCCCAACCCCATCCCCGCTCGCAGCGAACATATGGAACAGAAGGGTTGGAGGGGCTGCTGGGAAGGGGCTGCAGCAGGTGGTCGCGACCACCCGCCACGCACCCCTTCCCCTGCAGCCCCTCCAAGCCCCCTGCCCCGCCACTGGCAGAGAGGGGAAGGGCCCACTGGAAGGGGTGGAGGCACCCTCTCCTTCTTCTTTCTTCAGCCATCTACTGCGATGGCATCTGAGGTCCGCTGCGGAAAAACCAATCAGATTTTCCGAAATCTGATTGGTTAATGTAAAGCATGTAAACCAAGCATTAAAAAATTGACCAATCAGAAACGCATTAGGGTTTTCTGCAAACCTATATAAAGAGGTGCACTCTCCGCCGTGGTCCTCAGATGCCATTGCAGTTGATGGCTGAAGAAAGAATAAAGAAGCGGCTCTGCTGAGGCCAGCGTTGCCAGCTGTCTCTCTGTTGGCCGCGGTGAGCCTGTCTGGCATCGGCGACCTCAGTGTAGTCCAAAATACCCTCCCTCCATACCTAGTTTGAAGTCTCCTCCAACCCATCATCAGTAAGGTGCTACCTATCCCTACTACAAAGCTGACAGAAAAGACACCCCAATTCTCTAAAACCCCAAACCCAATCTCCTTACACCAACTTCCCATTGCCTCCCTAGTGTAGCATGTGGCTGCAGTAGTATTTCTGAAAATACTACCCTGGAGTTTCCTACTTTAAACTTGCCCCAAAATCTCGGAAGTCATTTTTAAGAACCTCTCCTCCTCCTCTAACTTGGCACCAGTGTAAACCAAGGTCATTTCCAAACCCTAGCACCCGTTAGACAATACACTGTTAAGCATGTAGGGTCTTTGGTGACAGATAACCCTATCCACCTTTCTAATAATGCATTTCCCTACCACTACCACCTTCGTAGCTGACACTTGAAAAATGAATGACTGTTTTGGCAAACAAACATACGTGTGTCGCAGCTCAGCCGGGAGTCATTGGTGTAAAGTGTAAAATACTGTTACTACATGGTATTTTGTGACCACACAGTATGTACACCGCTGCAAAAGTCTAAAAAGGATAATCTAGAATAAACCGGTATTTTATTAAATGGCCACAAAGAATAGGGACGCTGTCAAGAAATACAGATTGTGGTGTTATTTTACGTAAAACCAGGGATTTTATTAGTTATAGTTAATTTGTAAACTAATTTCAAACCATGATGAATTACAACTGAGATATTGGAGACATGCAGTTATAGGCTTGGCAATTGAATCATGTCTCATTACTTACCGGAAAGACTGGACTTTCTGACAGTGGGGTAGACACCATTTCAATGGGACAAGTATTTCAAATGAAAGGCAAGATCAAAACAGCCATTAAGAATAAAAATATATCAATACATTTTCCATTGATTTTAGGCTGCTTAGACAGAAAAGCAATAAAGGAGGGTTTCATTAATTAGTAAGAGTAGACAGAGTAAACTGTACCTGATCCACATATTACAGTAGCGTGCATTAATGTCAGGGTCCCTTGACTCCATTTAAAAACATCACCCTAAGGCTGTCAAAAATATAGTGCAGTCACCAAACCTGAGCTTTACTGAAGGACGCGTAAGAATTTTCATTAAACATTATTACAAGGATCCTGCTACTGTGTTAGAATAAGCTAAGCATTAAATTGCAAAGATTACAGATTAAAAAAGAAATCTAGCCTGCAATACCAACTCTCTAGAGACATGTTTACATCTGAGTATAAGAAAAAAAAGACAGATACAGTAAAGGTTTATACACACGTACGATCACGGGGGCCAACAAATGTACCGTGTATGGGAGCTTCGTCGGCTGACGAATTATCTATATACTTTATTGCTTTTATGTCTATTCAGGCTGACAGAGCCTGAAACGCACCAGACAAGTTACTATGTTTTCCTTTTTTTATACTAACAGGGAGATTCAATAAAAGTTCTTATCGTTTAAAATGGTGCTAATTTTGCCCCATCCAATCAGATCTTATTTAACACTTGAAAGCTAACATCTGATTGGTTGGGGCAAAATTAGAACCATTTTAAACGATAAGAACTTTTATTGAATAACCCTGTATGTGTTTACAAGACATTTTTAATACAAAAGAACTGCTATCCAGCGTTTCTCGACTAGTGCGGAGGTAGAAAACCAATTGTTTGTACTGTGAAGGGAGAGGAGTGCTCCAACACCTCATGCACACTTGGTTAATGAGAGAAGGGGAATCTTACTGGATGGGTAAGAGCTAGACCATAGTCACTACTACTATACTTGAATTGATATCCATAAAAAGTCAAGTTATTATTTTTCTTATTCTCATTCATTGAAAACCTGCCTATTCAGTGATTTTTCTAAGCATAAATAAATGCAAGTACAGGGGCCCGGCCCCCTGCAAGATTTGAAGGCCGGGCCCCTGACCCACCCCCTCCCCAGAGGTCCACAATCAGCTGTTTTTAAACAGCTGATCACACATATGAAGGAAACATACATGCAATTAGCTGTTTATTAGACCGGACACGAACTTCCAGTTCGGTTCCGGTCTTTTAAACAGCTGATCATGCATATGTTTGCATCATATGTGCTATCAGCTGCTAAAAACAGCTGAGCGTGGAGGTATGGGAGGGTCCTCTTACAATTGCGGTTAATTGGGTGGTGGGGCCGGTTGTTATACCACTGTTCTTACCCTTAATTCAGACCCCGGGGCACTTCAGTTGCTAAGCATGTTTTATCTTATTATATCTGTGTATCATATCTGGAATACAATGCTTATCGCAAAATGGTTTTAAACTAAAAAACTAACTAAATTGCATACAAAGGGACCTACCACCACTTACAGATTTATTTTAAGACAGATTCCAAGGCATCATATAAAGCACAATAAATACTCAAGGTCCCACTTCAACTCACAAAAAAATCATTGTGTTTTCTGCAAAGTGTTTCTGTGCATTTCTTTTGTGTGTACCGCGTTTAACGGGCACATGGTCAAAGATCAAAGACAGTGCGTTAAATGCGTCTGGCAATGCAAATTCTAATTGCAATTCAAATGTGAGGCCTAAACATTACTGAAATTTACAAAAAAATCCTGGTTGAAATGTTGCTTTTCTGCTTTATTTTAAAAGGTTCACATACATTCAAGTTAATGAAATTTCTTAAAAACTTGGAGGGCACTAGTGTAGCAGTTTTCAAGCATAATGTTTTCTTCCTGTATGAATGACTGAGAATGTATATATATTGCTCTTTATAAAAAGGGTGACATTTACAGCTGCAGCAACGTTTTCAAATACAATGATTCTGCGCCTGATAAAAAGGTCTACTTTCCTAACCATGGTTTCATTATGCCAGGCCCCCTACTATAGTACCCATCCTCTCCAGCAGCAGGAACAAAGTCAGGAAGGTTTCCAGCTGCAGTAAAGGTGACCCGCACATTCATCATGGTTTAGACACATTTTATTTTAAAGACTTAACTAGAAAGGGAAAGTTTAAGTATAAACTTTGAATTTGGCTTAAAAGGCCACATTTTGAAAGGAAATGTGTGTGTTTGTGCTGTAGATTTTTAAACTCAATTAATAATGGCAATGATGAGGACATTGTTTTTTACTTACCCTTTAAATATGCCTGTCACATGAATGAATGGGTAGGTCAGTTGGTGTGTGTACTCTGTCAGGTTGGGGGAAAAAAACTTTGTTGATGATTAATCAAAAAGTTTTTTTTGACTATAGTTACCCTTTAAATATAGCAGCCGTGGAAATGGAAGGGTAGGAAGGGTAGGTCAGTAGGTTGGAAGTTAAAAAAATAAACTTTTTTGATTATTGATCAAACATTTTTTTGACTTTAGTTACCCTTTAAGTATGGCTGCCATGGAAAAGGAAGGGTAGGTCAGTAGGGGTGTATACCTGAGTCAAGTTGGGGGTTGAAAAACAAACTTTTTGGATTATTGATCAAAATGTATTTTTGACTATAGTTACCCTTTAAGTATGGCTGCAACAGTAATGGAAGGTTAGGTCAGTATGTGTGTGAACCTGGGTCTGGTTGAGGGGATATGTCTTTGGGAGGTTGGGGGTATGTGTTTTTGCAGGTATGACCATATAACTAACTTTTATTGATGACTGATCAAAATTCGTTTTTTGACTATAGTTACTCTTTAAATATGGCTTCCATGGGAATGGAAAGGTAGGTCAGTAGGTGGGTGTACCTGTGTCAGTGTGGGGGGTTGGAGGTATCAGCGTTTGTATTTATGACCATGACACAAACTGTTTTGATCTCTTGATTCTTAAACCTCAAAAATTCCACATTTGAGGATTGTTACCATTATAGCCTATGCAAAAATAAATGCCCCGAAATTCACAGATAACGCTGTAATGCTTCCACGGATTCCTTAGCTAGGTAATAGCACACTTCTCCTATATGACCCGCACGTCTGTATCAAATTTGATGTCTCTAGCTCAAAAACTGTAGGAGGAGATACAAGTGGAAGAATAAAACAGAAGAAGAAATAGAAAGAACAGTAATTTGGCTCCTCAAGCCAAATTAATTATAAACTTATATATAAGTTGCCCTTATTTCAAGTGTAGAATTGCAAATTCAGGTTCAATACAGGTTCATATGGGGCATATTTACAAACTCGCAGTATAAATTATGGCCAATTCTAACTTCATCAACATTTTATGATGTGGCTTCAATATTGTATAATGTTTAAGGCACCAATGGACAAATACAGCGCAGGGATTTACAAGTAAGGCGTGGGGTAACAGTTTTGCAAGACCTCACTAAAATGAACTTGCATTGTGCTCTGTTCACTGCAACATAATATTGTCTGTATAGGCTGCATTTAGTTGGGAAGTTCATTACTGTGAGACATTATCATGTTGCAGGAAACTTGTTCATTTCAAGTAAATTTTTACATTCAGAAATCTAAACATTAATGATGAAGAAAGTTTTGTGAAATCAGCCGTTCTGCAGAATTTAAGTGGAACTTTTCTATTGTTTGACCCTGATTTCCAACTTTTTGATCTTGGTTTTCGAATGTTCAACTGAATTTTTTTTCGATACATTCCAATTTTCAGAATTTCCTTTAAGTCCACTGGATTTTCATAGCAAGAACCGAATCGAAACTACAGGACTCATCTCTACTAAACAAACCTGTTACATTGCTAAAGTCGGTTTCAGAGTTTTGTTGTTCTATTGAAAATTTCTATACGCATTTCACTGATAAAAATGAGTAATAATTAATGCCAGAGACAACTTGGCCTTTATATCAAGCAAATCTTGGATTTTACCTATTTTTGTTTTTATATATTATTTTATTGTTATTTAAATTTATTATTTAAATTAATGGAAATGATATGATGACCAAACTTATAAATATTTTTGGTAAGGATATATCATTATATATATATAATATTAAAAGGTTTCTTCAGAGACAGAGACCCCAACACAAGTCTGCATAATGACCCCATTAATCATCATGTCATTAGACAAGAAAGGACTTTATGAGTTTTGTACATAAAACTATACCTCATTACCCAATTAAAGCAGAGGTTTGCCAAACAAAATAGCAATACAATTCCAATTCAGGGGCTTGCACTGGCTCTATCTCTATACTAGAGACACAATAACCAAGCACTTGATCCTCCTATTTCTTACTCTTCAGAGAACCACAAGTGAAAGGGCAGCTGTATTTTCCTTGATATTGGACCACACTTAAAAAGGAAATGACAGATGGAGAACCACCCAGTCAAGGCAGCCGTGAACTCTGAGCTTCTAAACAATACAGGCTGACAGTTGAGAAGATGCATTTGCTTCTATAAAAACAGCCAGCTGCTGGTCTCGCTGTATTTTAAACAGAACATGAACTTTTCTAATTCATTTCTCCATAACTGTGATATACTTATTAAAAACAGAAAAGAAAATGAAACCTTTGTGCATCCCAAAGATGTTATTGGAAACGTATTTGATTATTCTTGAATAAAATGATAAATATAAGGGTTGATCTATTCAATAAAACACAAGCACTGCTCTACCCCCATGTATCACAACTAGTGCAAATACTGACCAGACAGGCCTAAATCTCAAAATGTAACAAAAAGAGAAAGAGAAAGGTCTTCCAGTTCACTAATAACCCTTCATTACCAAGGGATATTAAAGGGCAACCATATTGTAAACATTAGTTTGCCACATCTTAATCTATAACTAAATACATGTAGGTAGCCCTTACTCTGAGATGTGTGTGTCATAACATGCCTTCAAACCACTACTTATTTTGCTCTGTCTCAGTATTCCCCTCCCACTCTTATCTGACTCCTCCTTTCATCTAACATGATTTTCTGAAAAGTCAACCATACTCAATAATCACTAGAAGCCAGCACAGGGAGTGGGTATTTCAACCATGCAATTCACACATTGTTGAATTGTCACTATTTCAGTTACAGCAAAACTGCACACAGCAGAAGAGTTCATGATGATAAGGGACCTGATTGACAGCTGAAATTAAATCTGTTTCTAAAGATATCTAAAGAAATAGCAGGCAGATCTACAAAAATATATATTTAGAATAAAACATCACCCTTTCCAGATAGAAAAACACAGAACATACAACATTAAAATTCTCAAAGCAAATATAAATAGTAGTGTACACTATACATACATGTCAGTCCAATCGTCAAGCCATTCTACAGTCTGTGCATGGATGTGATATGGCCATGGATGTGGTCTGTGCATGAGGTAATGAGTGCTATTGGAGGGGGTAAGGGGGGTTTGCAACCATTTTATTATCAAAATAAATGTATTATATCTTTTTTATGGATAGTATTGTCTGTAACTAGGGCTTGCCAAGTAAGAGCTGCCATGCTGCCTACATTAATAAATAACAACAGCAAAACTACCTATTGTGACTCTTATTACTGTCTGGGGCCTCAACAAAGGTTCCCCTTAACATACTCCTACTGTATCTTTAACAGAAATAAATAAAATCTCAACTCACTACTAAAGCCACAGGAAAGCAATTTGCACTGAACGCTGTCTGTTATAATCTACAAGTATCAGCATCCTTCAATAGCAAAGGGGCTACATTCCTTTTTCTTAAATTTGACATAGATTGGACACTAGCGTTTTTGTACAAACATGCAATCACGGACCCAATCTGTGGCACACGGGTGGATGCAGAACAGGCATTTCCACTGACTATCAGTTGGAGGTTCAATCAAGCGGCGTTGATGATCCGCCAGGTTGGATTATCAATGACGAGCATCTGAACAGCCACACAGCCCCACCAATCGCCCATGCACCTACTGATAGTGGACAAAAAAGCTGTTTGTCTAGAGGGTTGCAGGTCGCACGTGGGTACAGAGCTTAAGACTTGAGATTATATATAAGGCATTTCTGGTTACAATAACTTTTAAGATATCGGTATTAAATCAAAACCAACATTATTATTATTATTATTATTGATTTATATAGCGCCAACATCTTCCGTGGCTCTTTACAATTACATAGTCATACATTACATACAGGGTAATACATGTCATACAAAGTCATAGTTATTACATACACAGGTAATATATAATATAAGTAAACAGAGTGATGAGTTTCTTACAGCAATACCGTAATACAATAGGAGAGAGGACCCTGCCCAAAGAGCTTACAGTCTAGAGGAAATGGGAGTGAGACATAAGGTTGCGGGAATTGGTAGGCTGTAAATAAATTGGCAGTGGAGTGTGAAAGGCTGGTTGGATCACATTGGGTAGTAAGAGGAGTAATGTTTAGGACAAGTTATATGCTTGCTCGAAAAGGTGTGTTTTAAGGTTACGTTTGAAGGTATTATTGAGGTGAGTGAAGGACAGACTGAGGAAGGGAGTTCCAGAGCAGAGGGGCAGCACAAGCAAAGTCCTGAAGAGGTGACAAGGGTGGATAATAGGAAGAGAGGTTGCGGAGCAGAGGTTGTGCCTGAGACAATATCGGTGGATCAGCTCTGAGATATATGAAGGGGCTGTGTTGGATAGTGCTTTATAGGATAGGGTAAGCAGCTTGAACTGGATCCTTGGCATGATGGGGAACCAGTGGAGAGACTGACAGAGAGGAGAGGATATATAGGTGTATTGTTAATATTAATAGTAAGACTAGGGAGGGGAACAGATCGTGAGGGTTGGAAAAGGACAAGTTCAGTCTTGTCCATGTTGAGTTTGAGGAAGCGGGAGGACATAAAGGCAGAGATGGCACTAAGGCAGTCGGGGACCTGGGATGTCAGTGTAGGGAGGTCTGGGGCAGAGATGTTTATTTGGGTATCATCCACATACAGGTGATACTGGAATCCAAGTGAACTAATGAGTTGTCCAAGGTCATAGGTGTAGATTGAGAAAAGAAGAGGAACGAGTGCTGAGCCTTGCGGGACCCCAACAAGGAGAAGGCGAGGGGTGGAGCTAATTCTGGAGTGGAAAAAACTAAAGCTCCTACCAGTCAGATAGGAGGATAGCCAAGAAAGTGCTGTGTCCTGTATACCCAAGGAGGCCAGGATCATTACATTGAGAATTGACTGAACTTAATTTAATATTATGCTTTCCTTTTCTATTAAAGGGTCACTAAACTCACTCAAACAACGTTACATTATCTGGAACTACAATTTGAGAAAAGTAAAATGGTGGTGCTCACATATTTATTTGTGCTTGATTTGTCATTAAATTATAAATGTTTAGTGAGTGCTCCTAATTACCCTCACCCTCCCTTACTCATTGCCTCCATGTAGTATCTGCGACAATTATAATTTATCCACAGCCTCACCATAGACACTGCTCTGCTTACAAATATCCCCCTCCCTCCCCCTGCCGTCTTTTCTCTGCTGATTCTCTTGCAGTAAGTGTGCTGGCAGGCAGCCAAATATCCTAGTAAGAGGTCAGGGATAGGGAACATATTATAATTTCTGCTTCTGGGGTGACAGGTCTTTCCCTCTGGGATCTTGGTGTGCCTAAAGTTTTCATTTTTGTATAGTATAGATTATAGTATAGATACACTTGAAGTTACATATATACCATGATTACTTGTCTTCTACAGTTTGATAACTCCTGGTTGGTTGCGGCAGAATAGCACTGGAAAATGTTGTGCCTCTTTGTAATTAAGCCCTAATGGTTTGGGGAGACTACTAAATGGAATGCACAGATATCTAGTTAAACTCTCATTTTAGTTTGGCACAGTCCGTGGCACTTAATAGGAGCGTCTCTGTAAGTGCATATTACTAAACTTGACTGTGCACTATAGGGAGTAATAAACATGTAATTAAAGGGGAACTCAAGTCTCCAGACAACATTGTCCCAATAGACAGAGCACATTCACAAACATACAACAAGCTGTGTCTCACCTCTCCCTTTGCTGTGGCCATTGGGTGATTTATGAAAATAACCTGTGAGTAATAGGGGTCAGCTCCCACAATCCACCTTAGCCGGGTAAACCCCCAGCATACAGGCACATGCTCAGTAGAGCTCAACAGATCAAAACAAGGAAGTTGCAGCCTTACTTCCTAGAAGCAGACAGCCAATCAAATTATAGCACAGAGATCCTCCCTCTCCCTGACAGAAAAGGGATTTCCGTTTTTTGTTTTCAAACACATTCAATACTCCTGTCCTTTACTTTTCATACAAAAAATAAAAGTAATCTTTGCAGTGTATTTCAAAGATAGCATGGATGTAAGAAACAGAATTATTACATTTTAGTAAAACTAAAAGTAAGTCTGGGGAATAGAACCTGCAACTTTTTACTCTGTCTTGCTAAAAGCAGAGCTCTTACATCTAGACTAAGGGAGGCACAACCTAAACCACTGGTACATCTATAATATTGTACTAGGAACATAAAAATAAACAAAAAATAAAGGTAAGTTTGGAGATTCAAACTCATGACCTTTTGAACTGCATGTGTCTAAACCTGGCATCTTACAAGGTGAGATACCACTGAATAAGCTGAGAACCTAGGTACATTTCGAATCTTTTGCATGGAATATCATAGAAACAAAAAAAAGGTATAATCTGGGGTATTGAACTTGTGACCTTCTAAACTGAGTATTTTTTTACACCTTCTGCTTTACCCAGTGCACCAACACAGAATAAGCAGAGAGTCCAGCTACATTTGGAAGCTTTATCTTTTGCCAGGAAAAGAATAATAAAAAAATGGAATAACTTTGAAAGACGCTTGTTAACATGCAGTTTATTTTCCAGCAACTCACACTGACTGGTAAATAAACTGCAGGGTAACAAACAGCTTTAAAAGTCTTCTCAGGGACTTCCATATTGGTGTGTAGACATCTGTATAGAAAACACTTAGGGGCCACTATCGCTCTGGGTAAATGCTTCTTCTGCAATTTAATATCGCGTTTGCGAATGTGGGTAAATCCAGGTAATGGATTTACCCACTGCGGGATTTTAACACCAGCTACTTGCTGGCATTAAAATCCTGCTCTAAAACTAGCGCAAACGCGATATTAAATCGCGAGCATCGGATGCGCGGGTGATTTTTGCGTAACCAGCACATCCAACGCTAATATGGAGCTAAAGTCGCACTAACTGGTAGCGAACCGGTTAGCGTGACTTTAACTCCATATATTTTCCCAGTGAGTCTGGGTAAATGAGGACCTTTGTACATAGAGAAAGTGAATACTGGGGTCAGGGGGCATGGTTCTTTGATGACATGGGCTGTGGGTTTTATCAGCAACAACATGGAATCCTTCTTATTTACAGAATTTATATTTATATTTATTTAAAATCCTGCAGTGGATAAATCCATTACCTGGATTTACGCACATTCGCAAATGCGATATTAAATCGCGGAAGAAGCATTTACCCAGAGCGATAGTGGCTCTGAGTAAATGAGCCCCAAAGTGTTTTCAATACAGATGTCTCCACACCAATATGGAATCCCTGAGAAGACTTTGAAAGCTGCTTGTTACCCAGCAGTTTATTTACCAGTCAGTGTGAGTTGCTGGAAAATAAACTGCAGGGTAACAAGCGTCTTTCAAAGTTTTATTAGGGACCTCCATATTCCATTTTTTTATTATTCTTTTCCTAGCAAAAGATAAAGCTTCCAAATGTAGCTGGACTCTCTGCTTATTCTGTGTTGGTGCACTGGGTAAAGCAGAAGGTGTAAAAAAATACTCAGTTCAGAAGGTCACAAGTTCAATACCCCAGATTATACCTTTTTTTCTGTTTCTATGATATTCCATGCAAAAGATTTGAAATGTACCTAGGTTCTCAGCTTATTCAGTGGTATCTCACCTTGTAAGATGCCAGGTTTAGACACATGCAGTTCAAAAGGTCATGAGTTTGAATCTCCAAACTTACCTTTATTTTTTGTTTATTTTTATGTTCCTAGTACAATATTATAGATGTACCAGTGGTTTAGGTTGTGCCTCCCTTAGTCTAGATGTAAGAGCTCTGCTTTTAGCAAGAAAGAGTAAAAAGTTGCAGGTTCTATTCCCCAGACTTACTTTTAGTTTTACTAAAATGTAAGTATTCTGTTTCTTACATCCATGCTATCTTTGAAATACACTGCAAAGATTACTTTTATTTTTGTATGAAAAGTAAAGGATTATATCATTGTTAGGACAGGAGCATTGAATGTGTTTGAAAACAAAAAACGGAAATCCCTTTTCTGTCAGGGAGAGGGAGGATCTCTCTAATATAATGTGATTGGCTGTCAACTTCTAGAAAGCAAGGCTGCAACTTCCTTGTTTTGATCTGTTGAGCTCTACATAGCATGTGCCTGTATGCAGACACTTAGCTGGGGGTTTGCCCAGCCAAGGTGGATTGTGGGAGCTGACCCCTAGTACTCACAAGTTATTTTCATAAATCACCCAATGGCCACAGCAAAGGGAGAGGTGAGACACAGCTTGTTGTATGTTTGTGAATGTGCTCTGTCTATTGGGACAATGTTGTCTGGAGACTTTAGTTCCCCTTTAAACATTTTATTTGTGTGTGTTCCAAAATCAATGCTGTGAAGTCTGGACTGTTTGAGTGCCGGGAAATTTTCTAGTACACAGATCAATTTGACAGTTTTAGACTGACGCTAAAAAATACACATACACAAACAGTGCTGCTAATTAGAGCCTAATTATTTAGGATTGTTGGTAGGTATGCAGAGAGAGGGAATACATGAATGCACATGGGTTACTGTTTGCTTTGTATACGGTACATGGGGATACAGGGAGGGTGAATGGGTGAGAGAGCATACATTGCTATTACAGAGGGGCATGAGGATAAAGGGAGGGTATGGAGGTGAAGGAGTGTTTGTAAGTCACAAAGAATGTTTAATCTCATGGTTCAGAACTTTGTGCAAGGAATAGGGAAGCATATCTAGTTCAACAGGAGTGTGCAGGAGTATGTGAGGCCCCACATATTGTTTAGTGTAGGGGTAAAGTCTTTTGTGTGTGAGTCACAGCGGAAAACAGCTAGATTAACAGCTAACGTTGAATAACTCAAAGCTGAAAATAATGGGAGTTATTTAATAAAAGTTCTTATCGTTTAAAATGGTGCTAATTTTGCCCCAACCAATCAGATGTTAGCTTTCAAATGTTTCATAAGTTCTGATTGGTTAGGGCAAAATTAGCACCATTTTAAACAATAAGAACTTGTATTGAATCTCCCTGAATGTGTCTAGCCATGTTCTACGAACGTATTTCTGAACAGTATTTTAACCTGTTTGCACAAATTTTAGGAGTCGTGTGTGCACATTAGAGTGCATAGGTTGGGGAAAAAAAATTTATTAAAAACATACACACCCACCAACACATAAACATAAATAGACTAATATTCACACAAACTATTTCCACTATACATGGACAAGCCATCTATCTATCTATTATCTATTTTTCCCTACAAAAAGCATAGCAATAAATGAATTGTGTGAATTGTGTTTTTTGGTTCTATTGAAATGGAAGGGTTAAGAGAAGTTTGATTCTTTGCATTAAAGATGGAAAGCATATTCCCTGTAATAATCAACACTAATGGTTGTTTTGACGGGTGAGAGAGGTGAACAACTTAGTGTATCAATTACAGTTGTTGAATCAATCAGAGTGTTGTATGTTTGACATTTTCCATACATTAGAATCTTTCTTCCATGAGGTAGTAATGACTAAGAGCCCTGTAGAACAGGGAATTATAGTAAGTGTCAAAACCCTGATTACTACTAGCAATAATAATGCTTCTCTCCTGTGAACAACAATAAGGAAAATAATTCAATCCACAGAAGAACATTCTACAGACAGGACTCTCGCAGATAAGGAGCTATCTGTTGATACTAGGCATCACTGCAAGTCCTACAATGTTTCTAATGTTTCTCCTCTTTTTTCAAAATTAAAATAAAACCCGAGTTTCGTTGCTGTTTGTATCTAAATATAGTAGTATCTGAAAAGGATGTTAAATTTGCAATTGAGAGGGGAGATTTAGAGTTGATTGTCTCAGAACTTAGCTTGTCTATATTCTATTCTTCCATCTTAACTGATGGCCATTTACCTCTCCCTTGGCAGTTTGGGTTTTTTTTTACATTGCTTACAAACCGACCTACCTGGATTTAAGGGGCAAGGGGCTCGAAAATTCTACTTTAGAAGGCCAGAAATATATATGACCATATAATTTAGATTCAAATAGGGAGAAACAACAGTAGTGTGATACTTAGCTGTGGCCTCAGGTTTAACCAATAAAAATGATGAAAATAAAAACCCGATCATTTAATGAAAATGGTCTGAATATGCAAAGGACCAGGCCCTTCCCCATTCCCTAAACTAGTCTCACCAGGTTATAGGCGACTTAATAATATTTCCCTGTGCTAAATACTCACTGTGCTGAAAAAAACCCTAGGGTGAGCACCCCTTCCAACCCCCTAGATAGTCAAGACAGCAGGTAAAGCTTTATTGGAAGAACATTATATTCATGAGCAACAAAGGTTATTTTTTTGTGTTTGTTACAAACAAACACAAAAGTTTTACATTCAAATGGAAAATAGAAACAGATAGTTTAATGTGAGGAGATCTTGGATATAGATTGTTGTTAATATAGATCTGTTGCATTGTAACCTATGGTTTTAACCACTTAAAAAGAATTGTGAATGGGATAGGTTCTTTTGTATTTAAAGGGCATGTCCACCCCCAAAACATAAATTTAGCCCACTGCTGGCCCCACTGTGTAGTGTGAAAAAATCCTTACCTTACACCTCTGCTCCTCTGCCTTCCTGTGTGTGAAAAGGTTTCTGCCGCTTCCCTGTCCTCCTGAAGGACTCTGGCATGTGCAGGGGAGCTCTCCCCCTCCCTCCCACGCTCCATATTCCTCGTCACTGTACCTAAATTTCTAGAACAAAGCTCTGTAGTGTAGCCACCCCCGTCCCATTCCTAACCGCATGGTTTAAATAGAAAAAAATGCACAGAATCTTAATTACTAGACCGCGTTCCTTCGGCTTTCTTCATTGCCAGCAGCTGCGTCTGTGATTTGCTGCCTCTCAGAAAGCCGGGGGTTGTGTGGGTTTAAAGACCCGATCCAACTTAGTGTTAAGTTTCACGCCACAAGGTAGTGCAAAACTGAACTCTTTGAAAATTGGATCGGGTATGCTGCGCTGTTTCCAAAAACATTTAGAATCAGCACAGCGCCCTAAACTCAGTGTAAAACCCACATTAACCCAATATAACATTGGGTTAATGTGGGTATAATGTAGTTTTCTAACACAAATGGTCAATTGCTGTAAATACTTCATCTCAACAGTCCAATATGACTTGGGTTTTAGGTAGTTACCCAATCACTCCCAGGAGTGCTTGAAAAACATTGCAAGTGCTTACCTGCTAAGGACAAAATTATAAGTTGGGAAAAAATGGCGTCACCCAGAGGAACAAGTAATTTTAGAAGAAGAACAACAGGCTCAATGTACACAAGAGGATTGTGTTTCAAGATCAGGTACAGTGTAAATATCACATATCAAAAGTCTTCCATTGGGAAACTGGAAATTGATCTTACACAAGGTGAAGGTAAGAAATTTGCTTTTGGTATTTCTCCAAGCACACAATAATATTTACCTGCTATGTAAAAAGAGGTTTTACATTCATCCAATGGATTAAAATAATTTAGCTAGAGTAGCAAATAAAAAAACATATCTTAGTGTATTAGAAATAACTTGATTTTGTACTTGGAGTTGTTTTTACTTCTAAAATAAGGGGAAAAGCCAATAAATATATTTAGGAAAACTGAAAATATTTTTTGGAATACTTGTTCTAAATCAATCCAACAAATTTAGGACAAATTTAATGGAATTAAAACATGTAGAAAATAAATAAAAAAATAAAAACGGTAAAATGATCTTTTGTATCCCATAAGCTGGCCATCCACTTGCTCATCATTCCATTGCTTCAACGCACACTGATCTAATTGATTGTAATTTTGAACAGAGCGGCAGTTGATGTTCCTCTTACCAAACTATTTGCTGTAAAATATACATGAGAGATTCAGACTTATTACACACTTATAAACATGTCTCTTCTGTGTAGCTCAGAATCAGAAAGACAGGCAGATAGATAGATACTGTAGATAGATAAATAGAGAGATAGATAGATAGATAGATAGATAGATAGATAGATAGATATCATAGATCGATAGATAGATAGATAGATAGATAGATAGAACTTGGCCTGTATACTGTATTTATTACATAGACATGTACTAAAATGTATTGTGTAAATCAGCTGTAAACATTGTAATATGCACAGATGGAACAGATGTTTTACTGTTTTCATCCCCATGTTTTGGACTTATCTATAAAAACAGTGCAAGTCAATTAAACCAGTAAAGAGAAAGTGTATTTAACATTGCAAATTTGTAAAAATAACTAATCTATATATAAGATATGTAAAAATTAAAAATCTTACTCTGCCAGAATAGCAACAATAATAATCCTTAAATATTTGGTTAGTTGTGTAGGTAATAAATTGCAACATATATTAATTGTGGTTGGGGGCAACCCAACCACAATTAATTGTCCAATTTTTGGTTTTAAGGATGAACATTATTTTTAATAGGAGGTTATTAATATGCTCTATCAACAGTCTTTATTATAAAGACTAATAGCTGTAATAACAGTGGAAAGATTAAACATGAATCTGGCATGGGGTACATTTACCAAAGGCAAAAATATTTTTAAATATAATTTACTGGTATTGTCAAAATAGGAAAACAGTATGGTAGCCATTTAAATGTATAAGTGGGGCTACTTGGATAAGAAATGCATATCACGTGCACCTGATAAGCTATACCATGGTTGTGCAATATTTAAAGAGACATTATGGCAGTTACCACACATATGTTTAACTACAAATATTCAGGAAAGGAATGTTTTGTGCATGCAATCAACTATGCCATCATAATGAAGTACCAATATAACAGTATGGCAGCTTCCACTCATACATGAACACAAAAAAATATACAGAGACTTAATATAGGCAAATATGTCCCCTATTTTTTTAGATATCCAATCTGAACCATCTGACATTTTAGCTGTCATTCAAGTGCCATATTATCATAAACTGCCATGTGCAGTTTTGCTGTAACTGGAGGTGATAGTTGGTATGTGTGAATTGCATGGTGGGAAATACCTTCTCACAGTGGAATACCCACCTTAAGGGATGCTTACATGTATTTAATTATAGATGAAAATTAGGCAAATTCTTTAGTATATATACCTTTTTAGAGTGGCAGTCTTTCAGTTTTCTCTGCACTAATCAATCAAAAATGATTTTCCTGAACTTCCCAAATCTACAAATAGTGGATTAAATGTAACTAAGATAGACAAAGATCATGAAAATGAATGAAATGATTCAACACTGCCATATATATTTCTACTCCCTATGAATGGTCCTGGTGTTATAAAACTGGAATCCACTGATAAGGAAAACTGAAAGATTGTATTTATTATTATTCAGATATTAAAAGCAATCTATATAATGTATATAAGAAGATACTTCATTTATAATTACTAAATTTAAATGACCCATAAACAAAAGTTCTAGCATACTTGCTCCTTTCCCATTAACTATTAAAGGGCACGTCCACACACCAAAATACAATTCAATTTTAAATGCACAATACCCCAAAACCCCTGGTCCACACCTTGTGCTTACCTTTTCCCCCAACATCCCTGAAGATAGATATTCCTCCCTATCCCTGCCATCCCAGTAATCTTTCTCCCATTACCAGCCACCAGCTATATTGGGGATGTCATGGTTAATTACTTGTGGCTGCTTTCAGTGCAACCTCCCCAGCACATGTATAAGCTCATAAAAGAGCTTATACAACTTGAAGAAGTGGTGGAAACCTATCATGTGAGGGCCAGTGGAGATTAGGAGGAATATCTATCTTTAGCGATGACATTATTACCCCACAGTGCAGGAGGTCTCCTAACCACTCCTTATCCCTCCGCATAGTGCAGTACAGGCTGCTCTGGTTTTGTTTTATATAACCAGTTTATGCCCAGATGGAAGTTCATATGACCAAATACATACATTCTATAATATACAGTATAGATCATATAATCATATTATATATATTCTCTACTTGATGATTATCATCACCGTTAGCCAATACAGATATCACATTTACTTTTGTTATAAAGTATATTCAGTTACGTTCTGCTTCACTGAGAAATCCACACTTTCTACATTATAATTAGTGTCATTCAAAATGAGAGCTGTGACACTGACAGTGGATCTGATGGAATTTACTGAATATTATCGGTATTGAAACCTATTGGGCAAGATGAAAAATTTCTATTACTGACTCCCTTTACTACAGTAAACATATAATAACATGTAACCATGTATGGGCACACTGAATGATTGTTCTGTATAAAGAATATATGGAACTACTGCTCCTGTGCGGGTCAGTTTCTGGACATAAGCGACCTAGGGAACAGTTAGAACCCCATTCAAATGTTTTTTTTTTTTCTTTTAAATGACAGGGATCCTCATCGGTCTTAAAGCAACAAGCTGTTACCAATCTAGTTTCCTGTAGCCTCCCTGTTTGTAAACAATGTGATCACCTTGGCTAAGTTTTTCAATCTATGTAAAGAATAATCCAAGAGGTGGTTGAGGAAAGTTTCAGTTGGGAATTGAGCACCAGGAGTGACTTGCTTAGGGCACCAAAATGGCCAGAACCAGACCTGCTCCTGTGTATATATAATACCGGTATATATAACATAATGTATTATAGACAGTCAGCTATACAACCACCTCCAGGATTTATTAGTCACAGTGGAGTAGGTACAGATAGTACTGTAAGTACTGTATTTAAACCCAGTTTCAGCAATCACCTCAGGCATCTGCAGAGTAAAGTTGATACAGTTTCCTAAGCTGCTGTCAATCACAGGGCAGACCGAATAAAATTTTAAAACAACAAATTCTTCTTTTCACTCACAGCTCAATTAATGATGTAACAATCTATGGAACAACCCATGTAATGAGCTATAGGCCCAGGAACAGCACTGAGCAAGCAGAAAGGGTGGATTCCAGGCACCAGTGTCCCCCCCCCCCCTAAACACACTGCCACTGTACTCCAAACAAAATGTCATTCTAACATGTATGAACCCTTAATCAGGTAAAATGAGGGAAAGAAGAATGGTTACATAATATTAACATGTGTGCCAACAGATTTCATTGTCTGTATCCACCTACATTGCCCCAACCAACCTCCCATTCATGAAGTAGATCAGTAAGTCATGCAGCCATACCAGGGAACCAATCATGGTCAGTCATTTTTGGCAACCACTGCTTGCGGATATTAGGCCAATCCCATCAGATTTGTTAGAATTTGTATTATATCGCCCATGTGCATGGCTGCCTTTAAACTTCTGAATCATCTCCATCATCACATAGAAGATACCACTAAACCACATAGCTTGTCCCTGCCACATTCTCTCTCATTTACTAAAGAGCACATCTTCCTAAACTGAAAATGTCACTTCTTTCTGTGAACTCAGAATATGCTCAACAGATGTTAGTTAAATGCAGCCAGAAAAGTTCTCCAGCTATTGAAACTGCCAAATGTGACATAAAGCCACATTGTAAAAATCATCTGTAAAGCAGTTTATGCCATTGAATTGTCTGTGAGTTAATTACTGTGATCTAGGAGAGAAGAGAATCTCAGGCTGGGCTGCAATGGGAAAAAAATGGTTTTTAGTTCACAAAAGCAAGTCAATCTTCTGGTTATTACAGCGAGAGACCATGGGGGGCACTGTGAGCAGTGATTCTGTGTATTCTGTAAAGAATATATTTACCTATATTTTAATTTATAAAGCGCTTCTTGTGTATGCAGTACTGTACATTATAAGTACACACAAGAGTGCTAAATAGTTATGTAAATAACAAATAGTAAAAAGTCTCATGAATAATAAAAGAAGGATATGGAGATGTTTAAGTGTGCTGTTCACTGACATACAGATACATGTTGGCAATGTGTAGCATTGTTAGTATTAAAAACATTCCCATCCAAAATGTGGACTTAAGAATCATCCTCTGTACAGCTGCACTGAAACGTACCAATTATTAAATGTATTCTAGAAATCATTCATTACATAGAGACTGTGTGTGTGAGGGGGGGGGTTGAATGTGTAGGTTATAGTATACTAGTATATTCATTTTCAGAAAATATAATGGGGAGGTTTGTATTCCATAGGTGTGTGAGCTCTTTACATACAGTTTTGGATTCTGTCACCTTAAAAAGAAATAAGCAAGTGGATCTATAAATAGACCTTTTAAAATGATTAATGATTCCTCCTTTTAATTAAATAATAATAACTGCAGTAATAGCTATGTAATTATTATTATTGTTTTATGCCAATAGTACTGCATATGAGACCTATTGCACTGTATGTCCATGTACTCTATAACTGTGTAACTATAGTGCTCCCCAAACTTTATCAAAATCCATTGGTTTTTACAGGTAAATATTTACATATGAAATTCACTTGCTATTTATTCTGCTACTGGAGTTATTGTGTGTACATTTATATCCCGTGTGTTTTTCTCTCTCCAGGGTCCTACCCTATATCCCTGTGACAAGAAAGATGGATCTGTTATAATGTGGAGTGGTCCTAGATGCTGTTGGATTACTGGTAATTAAACCCAATCCCCCCAGTCACATTTATCTAGTAGGGAGATTCCAATTGGAAGCCATGTAGGGCAGACAGTGTGTCCTCTGGAACTGTGAGACACAATCAATACTGACCATGGGGAGAATTTACTATTTTTTAACAGGAGGAGAAAACATTGAGAAACTGCCATGTAATGGTCCAGGAGCCATAGAAATTATTTATCCTTCTAGGCTTGCAGGTTCTCATGGGTAGGAGGAATTTATTCTATTCATATATTTATTGACTCCCAGTACCTGCCAAGATCCCCTCCTTATATATATTAGATATGATTTATAGTGTTAGAAGTGAACAGCTCATAGATTTTAATCTTACTAAATGGAAAGAGTTAATTTAGTGAGTGCACACAGCCCCTACCAGACATGGATGTACTAGGGATACATTAGGGATATACTAGGGATACATTAGGGATATACTAAGGATATATAAGGGATACATTAGGGATATTCTAGGGATATATTAGGGACATACTAGGGATATACTAGGGATACATTAGGGATGTACTAAGGATATATATGGGATACAGTACATTAGGGATATATATGGGATACAGTACATTAGGGATATACCAGGGATATATATGGGATACATTAGGGATATACTAGGGATATATTAGGGTTATATTAGGGATATACTAGGGATATATATGTATATATTAGGGATATACTAGGGATATATATGGTATACATTAGGGATATATATGTACATTGGGATATATAAGGGTATATTGGAATACATTGGGATATACTAGGGATATATATATATGAGATACATATAGGATATAACTAGGGATATATATGGTATACATTGGGATATACTAGGATATATATATATATATGAGTATATTAGGGATATACTAGGGATATATATGTATATATTAGGGATATACTAGGGATATATATGATATCATTTAGGATCTATAACTAGGGTATATATATAATATATGAGATACATTAATTATGATATACTAGGGATATATATGGTATACATTAGGGATATATATGTACATTAGGGATATACTAGGGATATATATGGAATACATTAGGGATATACTAGGGATATATATGGTATACATTAAGGGATATACTAGGGATATATATGGTATACATTAGGGATATACTAGGGATATATATATATATATGAGATACATTAGGGATATACTAGGGATATTATGGTATACATTAGGGATATACTGGGATATATATGGTATACATTAGGGATATACAAGGGATATATATATATGAGATACATTAGGGATATACTAGGGATATATATGGTATACATTAGGGATATACATGGGATATATATGGTATACATTAGGGATATACTAGGGATATATATATATGAGATACATTAGGGATATACTAGGGATATATATGTATACATTAGGGATATACATGGGATATATATGGTATACATTAGGGATATACTAGGGATATATATATATGAGATACATTAGGGATATACTAGGGCTGATTATATGGTAACATTAGGGATATACATGGGATATATATGGTATACATTAGGGATATACAAGGGATATATATATATGAGATACATTAGGGATATACTAGGGATATATATGTTACATAGGGATATACATGGGATATATATGGTATATTAGGGTATACTAGGGATATATATATATGAGATACATTAGGGATATACTAGGGATATATATGGTATACATTAGGGATATACATGGGATATATATGGTATACATTAGGGATATACTAGGGATATATTAGGGTTATATTAGGGATATACTAGGGATATATATGTATATATTAGGGATATACTAGGGATATATATATATGAGATACATTAGGGATATACTAGGGATATATATGGTATACATTAGGGATATACAAGGGATATGCTATGGATATATATAGGATAAATTAGGGATATACTAGGGATATGGATCATAATAGAGCTGCAGTCACACTACAGTGGGAGATTTATCTCTGGAAAGTTCAGCACTGACTTAGGAAATTCGCCAAGTATTTGGAACTTCCAATTCGTTGTGTTCGATAGAGTTAAAATGAAATAAAACCGTGCAGCCCTATGGAGGAGGTTACACGGGAGGTAGGAGAATAATGGAGGAGCGACTGGCAGGTTGGGGAATGGAGATCTCTGTGGGATTGTTCTTGGTTTATCCTGACAGTGTAGGAGTATTTACTGTACTTACTGTACACTTTAACCCTAAACTGACCGCACTGCTTACTGTATGCGACAGATTAACCCTTCATCTACTAGATTGCAGCACTTACAACATACGGACCTATTAACCTATGATATACCACATACTACTTAACTGCAGCACTGACTGTACAGGGAAAGATTAACCTTTTCTATACCCGATGCATCTGCAATGCAGCACTAATTGTAACTTGCATGTCAATCCCAGGTATGTGTTACACAGATGGTTGTAATGAATTACTTGATGCTGCCATTAGCAATAATTCAGATGTACTGTGATTATTATTATTATTATTGTTATTATTGTAGTTGTTGTTGTTATTATTAATATTATTATCATTATATTATTGTTGTTGTTATTATTATTATTATCATCATTATATTATTATTGTTGTTGTCATTATCATTATTAGACAGGCTGTGTGTCTACCTGTTAGTGATAGGTTCTAATAGTTAAGATCCTCTTTATGTCTTGTTGCTTCTCATCGAATCAACTTGTTAGCATTGAATTCTCCTTGTATATTAATAATGGAATGTTTCATTTAGGTGAAGGGTGATTATTTTACATTAATGATCTACTTGTGTTGTTTGTTTTAATTTGTGTTAATAGTGTGAGTGCCTCATGTCAGATGGATGAATGATGTGTGTGAATGTGTGTAATTAGTACATTTCAGACTACTCCAGACATCCATTCATTCATTCATTCATATTCATTCTTTCTCTCTCTCTCTCTCTCTCTCTCTCTCTCTCTCCCTGCACATTCTGTACCCATTCCCTACCACACTGTACCCTGCACATTCTGTACCCATTGACTACCACACTGTACCATACACATTCTGCACCCATCCCCTACCACACTGTACCATACACATTCTGCACCCATCCCCTACCACACCGTACCCTGCACATTCTGTACAGATTCCCTACCACACTGTACCCTGCAGATTCTGTACCCATTCCCAACCACACTGTACCATAAACATTCTGTACCCATCCCCTACCACAATGTACTCTGCACATTCTGTACCCATTCCCTACCACACTGTACCCTGCACATTTTGTACCCATTCCCTACCACACTGTATCATACACATTCTGTACCTATTCCCTACCACACTGTACCCTGCACATTCTGTACCTATTCCCTACCACACTGTACCCTGCACATTCTGTATAGAGTTCCTGCCCCAGGCTGTGGTCCTGCTAGATAAACTACATGTCCATACAGTAAGTGCTTGGTCCTTGGTTACAAGAGAAACCCTAGTTGATCACTAGTATGTTGTTTCCCTAGGATGTAAATCAGGTCTCAAAAGCTGTTGTCCAAATCGAAGAAACAGAGAAATTAATCAGCAGCCCCATCCATCATAGGCTGTAATAAAGGGAGAGACAGGGATGAGGCAGATGATATGATTAAGGAGCTGTGGTCGTTTTAATTAACTTTTTGCTGTCCTGTAATGATCAAACTGGTCAACAGACCCGGTCAATAAGCATGTTAATATCAAACAAATAAAACCGGGGATGATTAAAAACCTCCTGGTTTATTAAATTTGAAATTCAAATGAAATTTATGCTGTGGATGAGCACAGAATTTTAATCTGGTCGACAGGGTTCAGTGCAACAGCTTGTGTCCCCTTGGTGGGAGGATTGAAGGTTAGGGACAGGCAACTTACTGCTACATACACTGTATGTACACTGCTACTTTATGTACACTGAAACTGTATGCACACTAAAACTGTATGCACACTGATACTGTATGTACACTGCTACTGTATATGTATATACACTAATACTGTATGTACACTGATACTGTAAGTACACTGCTACTGTATATACACTGCTACTGTATGTACACTGCTACTGTATGTACACTTCTACTGGCTACTGTACGCACACTGCTACTGTATGTACACTGCTACTGTATGCACACTTCTACTGGCTACTGTATGCACACTGCTACTGTATGTACACTGATACTATATGTACAATGCTACTGTATGCACACTGCTACTAGCTACTGTATGTACGCTGCTACTGTATGTTAACTGCTACTGTATGTACATTGCTACTGTATGCACACTGGTACTGTATGTACACTGATACTGTTTGCACACTGCTACTGTATGTACACTGGTACTGTATCTACACTGCTACTGTATGCACTCTGCTACTGGCTACTGTATGTACACTGCTACTGTATGTACACTGCTACTGTATGTACACTACTACTGTATGCACACTGCTATTGGCTACTGCTACTGTATGTACACTGATACTGTATGTACACTGCTATTTTATGCACACTGCTACAGGCTACTGTATGTACACTGATACTCTATGCACACTGCTACTGTATGCACACTGCTACTGTATGTACACTGCTACTGTATGCACACTGATACTGTATGTACACTGCTACTGTATGTACGCTGCTACTCTATGTACACCGATACTGTGTGTACACTGCTACTGTATGTACACTGCTACTGTATGTACGCTGATACTGTATTTACACTGCTACTGTATGTACATTGCTAATGTATGTACACTGCTACTGTATGTAGACTGCTACTGTTTATACACTACTGTACATACACTGCTGTTGTTTATACACTGATACTGTATACTGCTATTGTAAATACACTGCTATTGTAAGTACACTGCTACTGTACATACACTACTACTGTACATTCACTGCTAAATACACTGCTACTGTATATACACTGCTGCTGTTCATACACTACTACTGTATGTAGACTGCTACTGTACATACACTGCTAAATACACAGCTACTGTTTATACACTACTACAAGCCATGGCTTGAGAAAGGTCTGAGACAAAGACCGAAACGTCGCTAAGATTTTTTTCAACAAGTCCTGAGAGTGCTCTACATGTTACTATGGTTGGATATCTATCTATCTATCTATCTATCTATCTATCTATCTATCTATCTATCTATCTATATCTATCTAACCATAAAGTAATTGCTGAGCACTCACAGGACTTGTGCAGAAGTTCCAACTTTATTTCATGTGCAACGAACAGATAGCTATCTGTTTCGTTGACATGAAATAAAGTTGGAACTTCTGCACAAGTCCTGTGAGTGCTCTGCAATTTACTTTATGGTTGGACAATTAATTAATAATCACAGCAGCATCTATCTATCTATCTATCTATCTGTCTATCATCTATCTATCTATCTATCTATCTATCTATCTATCTATCTATTATCTGTCTATCTATCTATATATATATCATCTATCTATCTATCTATCTATCTATCTATCTATCTATCTATCATCATCTATCCATATATAATCTATCTATCTTATCTATCTATCATATCTATCTATCATATCTGTTCCAGCTATCATCTCTCATCTATCTATCTATCTATCTATCTATTATATTATCTATCTATCATCTATATCTATCTATCTATAATCTATCTATCACATATCTATCTATATCTATCTATCTATCATATATATCTATTATCATCTATCATCTATCTCATCTATCGATCTTATCTATCTATCTTCATCTATCTATCTATCTATCTACATCTACATCTATCTATATTTGTATATATCTTTATCTGTCTATATGTCTGTCTGAATCGACATATCAAGCTGTATCTATATATGTGTATCTATCTCTCTCTGTCTCTCTATATATAAACCATATAACATGAATGGAATCGACACATCTATCTAGTTTCCTCAAAAAACGACCTTAATATGTTCCGATTGGTTTTTCCTTTTTGGGGGGCGGGTTATAGAGTTAACCCTTATCCTTCCGGACACTTCTAGTGCGCACGTGCTGGTAGCTACAGTGTTAAGCCCCGGGGTTTAACCTAGAGTGTGTTAGGTGCTGGGAAATGAATATCATTACATCAACACGGCAAAGCAATGAAGTTAATTATTTTTTTATTTGTTAAACTGCAGTCCCCTCCTTGTCCCTCCCATCCCTCCCTCTGGGCTGCTCCTGACCCGCCTTCTCAACAGGCTGGAGTCATTGAGATCGGAGATAGAGGAGCCCATTCATTAGATCCACACTTCCTATCCAGTGTGGGGGTGGAGGTTTCTCTCTTCGCCCCTTCATCTATAGGTGTCATGTCCAGCCAATAGAGCTACAGAGAGAGCTCCTCCCACCGATCCCCAGTGTAGATAGCACAATACTTTCACTATTGGAATAGGCGATGATCAGTAGTGTATATTAGTGTACTTACCTATTCACTATAATATATTAGTGTACTTACCTAGTCACTATAGTATATTAAAGTACTTACCTAGTCACTATAGTATATAAAGTACTTACCTAGTCACTATGGCATATTAAAGTACTTACCTATCCTCTATAGATATTAGTGTACTTACCTATCCACTATAGTATATTAGTGTATTTACCTAGCCACTATAGTATATTAGTGTACTACCTAGCCACTTTAGAATATTAGTTTACCTACCTAGCCACTATAGTATATTACTTTACTTACCTAGCCACTATAGTATATTACTTACTTACCTAGCCACTATAGTATATTTCTTTTCTTACCTAGCCACTATAGTATATTAGTGTACTTACCAAGCCACTATAGTATATTAGTGTACTTACCTAGACACTATAGTATATTAGTGTACTTACCTAGTCATTATAATATATTAGTGTACTTACCTTTTCACTATAATATATTAGTGTACTTACCTAGTCACTATAGTATATTAAAGTACTTACCTAGCCACTATAGTATATTAGTTTACTTACCTAGCCACTATAGTATATTACTTTTCTTACCTAGCCACTATAGTATATTAGTGTACTTACCTAGCCACTATAGTATATAGTGTACTTACCTAGACACTATAGTATATTAGTGTACTTACCTAGTCATTATAATACATTAGTGTACTTACCTTTTCACTATAATATATTAGTGTACTTACCTAGTCACTATAGTATATTAAAGTACTTACCTAGCCACTATAGTATATTAGTGAACTTACCTAGCCACTATAGTATATTAGTGTACTTACCTAGCCACTATAGTATATTACTTTCTTACCTAGCCACTATAGTATATTAGTGTACTTACCTAGCCACTATAGTTTATTAGTGTGCTTACCTGACACTATAGTATATTAGTGTACTTACCTAGTCACTATAATATATTAGTGTACTTACCTAGTCACTATAGTATATTAAAGTACTTACCTAGTCACTATAGTATATTAAAGTACTTACCTAGTCACTATGGCATATTAAAGCCACTATAGTATATTACTTTTCTTACCTATCCTCTATAGTATATAGTTTTCATATTAGTGTATTACTAGCCACTATAGTATATTAGTGTACTTACCTAGCCACTTTAGAATATTAGTTTACCTACCTAGCCACTATAGTATATTACTTTTCTTACCTAGTCACTATATTAGTTGTACTTACCTAGCCACTATAGTATATTAGTGTACTTACCTAGCCACTTTAGAATATTAGTTTACCTACCTAGCCACTATAGTATATACTTTCTACCTAGTCACTATATTAGTGTACTTACCTAGCCACATATAGTATATTACTTTCACTAGTAATAATATGTATGTAATGTACTACCTATATAGTATATTAGTGTACTTACCTAGTCACTATAATATATTAGTGTACTTACCTAGCCACTATAGTATATTACTTTTCTTACCTAGCCACTATAGTATATAAGTGTACTTACCCAGCCACTATAGTATATTAGTGTACTTACCTAGTCACTATAATATATTAGTGTACTTACCTAGCCACTATAGTATATAAGTGTACTTATCTAATCACTATAATATATTAGTGTACTTACCTAGCCACTAAAGTATATAAGTGTACTTATCTAATCACTATAATATATTAGTGTACTTACCTATTCACTATAGTATATTAGTGTACTTACCTAGCCACTATAGTATATTACTTTTCTTACCTAGCCACTATAGTATATTAGTGTACTACCTATGCCACTTAGTATTTAGTGTGCTACCTACGACATATAGTATATTAGTGTACTTCCTAGTCACTATAATATTAGTGTACTACCTAGTCACTATAGTATATTAAAGTACTACCTAGTCACTATAGTATATTAAAGTACTTACCTAGCACTATGGCATATTAAAGTACTTACCATCCTCTAGTAGAATTAGTGTACTTACCTATCCACTATAGTATATTAGTGTATTTACCTAGCCACATAGTATATTAGTGTACTACCTAGCCACTTTAGAATATTAGTTTACCTACCTAGCCACTATAGTATATTACTTTTCTTACCTAGTCACTATATTAGTGTACTTACCTAGCCACTATAGTATATATTACTTTTCTTACCTAGTCACTATATATATTAGTGTAATGTACCTAGCCACATAGTATATTAGTGTACTTACTAGTCACTATAGTATATTAGTGTACTTACCTAGCCACTATAGTATATTACTTTTCTTACCTAGCCACTATAGTATATAAGTGTACTTACCCAGCCACTATAGTATATTAGTGTACTTACCTAGTCACTATAATATATTAGTGTACTTACCTAGCCACTATAGTATATAAGTGTACTTATCTAATCACTATAATATATTAGTGTACTTACCTAGTCACTATAGTATATTAGTGTACTTACCTAGCCACTATAGTATATTAGTGTACTTACCTAGCCACTATAGTATATTGGTGTACTTACCTTGTCACTATATATATTAGTGTACTTACCTAGTCACTATAGTATATTAGCGTACTTACCTAGCCACTATAGTATATTAGTGTACTTACCTAGCCACTATAGTATATTAGTGTACTTACCTAGCCACTAGAGTATATAAGTGTACTACCTAGTCACAAGTATATTAGTACACTTACCTAGCGACTAGAGTTAAGTGTCCTTACTTAGCCACTATAGTATATTAGTGTACTTACCTAGTCACTATAGTATATTAGTATACTTACCTAGCCACTATAGTATATAGGTATACTTTCCTAGCCACTAGATTATGTTAGTGTACTTACCTAGCCAATAGAGTATATTAGTGTACTTACCTAACCACTAGAGTATATTGGTGTACTTACCTTGTCACTATAATATATTAGTGTACTTACCTAGTCACTATAGTATATTAGTGTACTTACCTAGCCACTATAGTATATTAGTGTACTTACCTAGCCACTAGAGTATATAAGTGTACTTACTAGTCAATAAAGTATATTAGTACACTTACCTAGCGACTAGAGTATATTAGTGTCCTTACTTAGCCACTATAGTATATTAGTGTACTTACCTAGTCACTATAGTATATTAGTGTACTTACCTAGCCACTAGAGTATATTAGTGTACTTACCTAGCCACTATAGTATATTGGTGTACTTACCTTGTCACTATAATATATTAGTGTACTTACCTAGTCACTATAGTATATTAGCGTACTTACCTAGCCACTATAGTATATTAGTGTACTTACCTAGCCACTATAGTATATTAGTGTACTTACCTAGCCACTAGAGTATATAAGTGTACTTACCTAGTCACTAAAGTATATTAGTACACTTACCTAGCGACTAGAGTATATTAGTGTCCTTACTTAGCCACTATAGTATATTAGTGTACTTACCTAGTCACTATAGTATATTAGTATACTTACCTAGCCACTATAGTATATAGGTATACTTTCCTAGCCACTAGATTATGTTAGTGTACTTACCTAGCCAATAGAGTATATTAGTGTACTTACCTAACCACTAGAGTATATTGGTGTACTTACCTTGTCACTATAATATATTAGTGTACTTACCTAGTCACTATAGTATATTAGTGTACTTACCTAGCCACTATAGTATATTAGTGTACTTACCTAGCCACTAGAGTATATATAGTGTACTTAATAGTCACTAAAGTATTAGTACACTTACCTAGCGACTAGAGTATATTAGTGTCCTTACTTAGCCACTATAGTATATTAGTGTACTTACCTAGTCACTATAGTATATTAGTATCACCTAGCCACTATAGTATATAGGTATACTTTCCTAGCCACTAGATTATGTTAGTGTACTTACCTAGCCAATAGAGTATATTAGTGTACTTACCTAGCCACTAGAGTATATGAGTGTACTTACCTAGCCACTAAAGTATATTAGTGGACTTACCTAGTCACTATAGTATATTAATGTACCTACCTAGCCATACAGTAAATTAGTGGACTTATCTAGTCAGTATAGTATATTAGTGGACTTACCTAGCCACTACAGTATATTAGTGTACTACTAGTCACTATAGTATATTAGTGGACTTTCCAGCCACTAGAGTATATTAGTATACTTGCCTAGGCACTAGAGAATATTAGTGGACTTACTTAACCTCTATAGTATATTAGTGGCCTTATTCTAGCGCCACTAGAGAATATTAGTGGACTTACCTAGTCAGTATAGTATATTAGTGGACTTACCTAGCTACTACAGTGTATTAGTGTACTTACCTAGTCACTTTTAGTATTTTAGTGTACTTACCTAGCCACTAGAGTATATTAATGTACTTGCTTAGCCACCAGAGTATATTAATGTACTTATCTAGTGCCACTAGAGTATATTAGTGTACTTACCTAGTCACTATATAATATCAGTGTACTTACCTAGCCACTATAGTATATTAGTGTACTTACCTAGCCACTAGAGTATATTGGTCTACTTTCCTAGCCACTATAGTATAATAGTGTAGTTAGCCCCTGTAGTATATTAATGTACTTATCTAGCACCTATAGTATGTTAGTGTACTTACATGGCCACTATTGTATATTAGTGTACTCACTTCTCCATGTCAGGCCCTGCAAATAAACTCCCTCTTATAAAGCTCACTGAAGTTTACTGCAGTTTAGTAAGCCCTCCAGTTCATTAGCCAATGGGAAAAGTGGTCTTAAAAATGGGTGTAACTTAAACAGTGTGTGACATTGGCAAAGTGGGTGTGGTTACAAATGTTGCAATCTACCGTGAAAGGGCCACTAGGTTGTATTTGCCCCCCAGGCCAAAAGGTCCCAGTCCTCCCCTGGTCCTATGTCCTATTCCCAGTGCCCTGTCCAATTTCCAGCGCCCTGCTCTATTCCAATTGCCCTTTCAGTGAATAAAGGTCCCAACTGCATTGAGGAAATCTAGAGTTTAACCCTCAGAGGGAAAATCACTTTAGTTTAATGAACTTTATTTCACCCTAAGTACCATTAACTATGTAACTATTAACTATGTAACTCCCACATATTATTTGCTGTTTTACTAATGGCAGGTGTAAGTCATCAGACCTTGTAAACTGGCCCTGAAAAGGGTTAATACAATAACTAGTATCTGGGTTACTGTGTGAATAGGGGGAAGGATTAACCCTCTGGATGCCAATGATCAGTAACCAGGGACAGCCCTAAACCAAACCAAGGGAACCTGCAGGTCCTGACTCCATAGTGAGTTACTTGTGACAATAACAAAAAGGAAAGTGACGGGTGTTTGTGAGAGAGCCTGGTGAGCCACCGGGGAAATGTCATCGTTTCGCTTCCCCTCCCTCCTGCTCCTACTGCCCCTTCTACTGGGGATTGGAAGGGGAGACGGGCAGTGCTGGGGGGTGGGGGGGGGTGACATCACACAGCAGCGGGCCGGAGCGGCTCAGCGGTGAGGCTGATTGGTGGCTTGACACTCAGCGGTACTTCAAAGCAAGAGAGGAGCTACAATTGAGGCGGAACGGGGCGGAGCTGCTCATTGTATTTCACTTCGCTAAAAAAAACCAACCCACTGCTCTGATTTATCCCTAGAAATAAAAGATCCTCTGAGGAGGGCGCTGTGTGTGTGATGGCAACTTCTCTACTAGGGGTGAGTGGAAGGATTCTCTCCTTGGTTTAATCACTTCTTTTCTTCTTCTCTCCCCCCTTTGTGCCCGTTGGAGGGGGTTCCAATAACCCAGTCCAGACAGGGGCCATCAGTCTCCTATTGAGAGCTTAGTACGAGGGAGTGGAGAGAGGAGGGAAAAAAAGGAAGGAGCTGAAAGGGGGCCGAGTCACTTAGGATAAGGTATTAAGGGGCATTAGAACCTTTCGGCGCGTTCCATGCAGAGAGCCGGCTCCGTACAGGGGCGCAGGACAGCAGCTTCCCAGGGAAAGGCTTAGAACCTCCACTTCTTATTGTAACAAGGCGCAGCCTCTCCATTGCCAGGTACGTGTCACCTCTTGTTTATTTCTCTCTCACCTTCCCCCCGGATCTCCCTTTATTACTTTATCCCAGGACTTTCTATGGGAGATCAGAGTTACAGTGGGAAGTTCCATTTCGTTTATGGGGAGAGACATCGGGTTAATGATCCCCTATCCATGCGATGGGAATGGAACACCGAGTGGTGATAGTTTGATTTGATGTTTGGAAGGTTGGGAAGAGATCGATGGGAGAACGGAACCTGCAACCTGTGGATCCTTCACAACTCTCCGATCCAGTGATGGACTCTATTCTCTCCCCGGGATAAAGAACGATTTGTAGCAATATCTGTTCGATCTGATCGGTTCCATTCCCATTTATTCGCGTTATTTAGTTATTCACACAGACGGATGATGGGGTTTATTTAAAGCGAATTGTAAATTATTTGAATGTATTTTGTTGCAATACAATACAAAGTGGAATTACCCAGATAATTACTAACTAGTTACTAGTGTCTGTCAATCCAGTGGTGAGATTTGCTAGTTGGTGTTTATATTGTTGACAGATACAAATTGAGATAAAGAAATCACATCCCTGTATAGACCAGAGTAACAATGTGTGAGACTGAGTATTAACACTAAGTGTAACTTTAAAAGTTGGTACAGTACCTCCAGCAGCTCAGTGTGATGTTCATGTTCAGTGTCAGTGTGATGTCCATGTAGTGTCAGTGTGATGTCATGTACAGTGTCAGTGTGATGTCCATGTAGTGTCAGTGTGATGTCCATGTAGTGTCAGTTTGTGATGTCCATGTACAGTGTCAGTTGTAATGTCCATGTATGTCAGTGTGATATCCAGTGATTGTCCATGTACAGTGTCAGTGTGATGTCCATATACAGTGTCATTGTGTGGTCCATATTGGACAGTGTCAGTGTGATGTCCATATACAGTGTCAGTGTGATGTCCATATTGTACAGTGTGATGTCCTTGTTGTACAGTGTGATGTGCATGTTTTACATTGAGCTGTTTTTTGTGTACAGTGTGATGTACATGTTGTAAGTGTAATGTGCATGTTGTACAGTGTGATGTCCTTGTTGACCAGTGTAATGTCCATGTTGTACATTGTGATGTCTATTTTTACAGTGTTATGTGCACATTATGCAGTGTGATGTCCATGTTTTACGTGTGATGTGCATGTTGTACAGTGTGATGTGCATGATCTACAGTGTGATGTGGACAAGGCACAACGTGTCTTGTCTACGTTGTGCAGTGTGTTTTGTGTTTTTCCATGCTGTTGTGTATGTCCTGTTGTGCAGTGTGTTGTCCATATTGTACAGCCTGTTGTTCATGTTGTACAGTGTGTTGTCCATGTTGTGCAGTTTGGTTTCCATGTTGTGCAGTGTTTTGTCCATGTTGTACAGTGTTGTCCATGTTGTACAGTGTGATGTGTATGTTGTACAGTGTGTTGTCCATGTTGTACAGTATGTTGTCCATGTTGTACAGTGTGTTGTCCATATTGTACAGTGTGATGTGTATGTTGTGCAGTGTGATGTGTATGTTGTGCAGTGTGTTGTCCGTGTTGTGCAGTGTGTTGTCCATGTTGTACAGTGTGATGTGTATGTTGTACAGTGTGATGTCCATGTTGTGCAGTGTGTTGTCCATGTTTTGCAGTGTGATGTGTATGTTGTGCAGTGTGTTTTCCATGTTGTGCAGTGTGTTTGTCCATGTTGTACAGTGTGATGTGTATGTTGTACAGTGTGATGTCCATGTTGTGCAGTGTGTTGTCCATGTTGTGCAGTGTGATGCGTATGTTGTACAGTGTGTTGCCCATGTTGTACAGTGTGTTATCCATATTGTACAGTGTGATGTGTATGTTGTACAGTGTGATGTGTATGTTGTACTGTGTGTTGTCCATGTTGTGCAGTGTGTTGTACGTGTTGTACAGTGTGATGTGTATGTTGTACAGTGTGTTGTCCATGTTGTACAGTGTGATGTGTATGTTGTACAGTGTGTTGTCCATGTTGTACAGTGTGATGTGTATGTTGTACAGTGTGATGTGTATGTTGTCAGTGTGTTGTCCATGTTGTACAGTGTGGTTCAGTTGTACAGTGTGATGTGTATGTTGTACAGTGTGTTGTCCATGTTGTACAGTGTGATGTGTATGTTGTACAGTGTGTTGTTCATGTTGTACAGTGTGATGTGTATGTTGTACAGTGTGTTGTCCATGTTGTGCAGTGTGTTGTCCATGTTGTACAGTGTGATGCGTATGTTGTACAGTGTGATGTGTATGTTGTCAGTGTGTTGTCCATGTTTGTACAGTGTGATGTGTATGTTGTACAGTGTGTTGTCCATGTTGTACAGTGTGATTGTATGTTGTACAGTGTGTTGTCCTTTTGTACAGTATGATGTTTATGTTTTACGTGTGATGTGTATTTGTTCAGTGTGTTGTCCATTTGTACAGTGTGATATGTATTGTTGTACAGTTGTTGTCCATGTTGTACAGTGTGATTGTATGTTGTACAGTGTGATTGTATGTGTACAGTGTGATGTGTATGTTGTACAGTGTGTTGTCCATGTTGTACCAGTGTGTTGTCCATGTTGTACAGTGTGATGAAGATATTAGACATTATCTTGCGATGTTGCCGGTTGTTTGTAACTTTACTGACTGTCCCTTTTTTTCTTTTCCCGTTTTTCCCCAGGAAGAGCCAGGTTGGGATCCACTCCTTTGGCGATGTTGGCCGCTACCTGTAACAAGATCGGCAGCCCCACCCTTCCCCGTCCTCCCTGTCTGACGCCTCAGTCTCCTTCGGGAAAGTTTCCATCCGTGGAAGAGATCATCCTCCCCCCAAGCAGCTGCACTTTGGCCACCGGTCTCTTTCTGGTTTCAGCGTTGGAGCTCTCCAGAGGAGTCAATGGATCATCATCCAGCGCTGCAGCCGCTGCTGCTGCGCTGCTGCTGCGGCCGCCGCCGCTGCTCTATTTTTCGGACAGTTTTAGCTGCGGGGGGTCCCCTGGCTCCAGCGCTTTCTCTCTCACCTCTGCTGGAGGAGGCGGCGGGGGAGGTGGAGGAGGTGGCGGGGCCGTCGGGTCCGTATCAGCCGCTTCCCCGTTTGCTAACGAATATTCTGTGTTCCCGGTGAGCGGAGGATCCCAAGAGGCAGCTGCGGCGGCGGCAGCGGCGGCTGCAGCAGCAGCCGCTGCGGCTTCCCACCACCAGCCGGTCTTCCTGTCCAAGGTTCACGCGTCAGTAGACGGACTGCAGTATCTACCCCGGGTGGGGATGGCCCATCACTACGAATCCTGGTTCAAACCGTCCCATCCCGGGGAAGTAAGTGCGGCCGCTGCACCGGAGCTTCCAGTTGGTGGGAAGTTGGAGCTGGTTGGATCGATGTGCAAAGTCCGGGGCTGGAGCGGCTCTTCACCCCGGGGCCCCTCGCTCCCTACACTCCCACTGGGGGGATACGGGACAGACTATGGGCAGCCGGACTGGGACACTTCACCTCAGGAGGGCGGAGGAGCGGGAGGCGGAGGCGGAGGGGGTCAACCGGAGCAGGGAGCGGAGGGGAAGTCACCTGTTGAGCCCCAGCGGGCAGCACCTAATGGACGGATTTAACCAGTAATCGGACCCGGTTCCTATCCTGACCCGTCCTCATCCCCTCTGTCTGCCGGCTCCATGCTAGCGCCACCGGTCCCTTGGGCGGATCTCCCCGCTCCTCAGCCCGGCGCTACTCGGGCAGAGCCACATGCGACGTCCCAACTGCCAGGAGGCTGAGAGGTTGGGACCCGCCGGGGCCAGTCTAAGAAGGAAAGGTCTGCACAGCTGTCACATCCCAGCTGCGGCAAAGTCTACGGAAAACGTCGCACTTAAAGGCCATCTGCGCTGGCACACCGGGGAGCGGCCCTTCGTCTGCAACTGGCTCTTCTGCGAAAAGGTTCACCCGCTCAGCAGACGACTCCAGAGGCACCTCCGGACCCACACGGGGAGAAGCGATTCGCCTGCCCGGTGTGCAAGCGATTTATGCCAGCGACCACCTGAGCAAACACGTGAAGACTCACAGCGCCGGGGGAGGAGGAGGGGGAACCGGGTCTGGTGGACCGGGGAGCGGCAGCAAGAAAGGGAGCGACACCGACAGCGAGCACAGTCCCTCCACCAGTCCCCCGTGCATTCCCCGAGCTCCTGCACCCCCCTGATAGAAATGGATTGGAGTGATGTGGCCCCATGGCCCCTAATGTCCACCCGGTCACTACTCATTGTCCCCATGTGGTGACTTTTGTTCTTGCACAAATGATCCAATTGATCCCATTCAGTCCCTTTCTAGGATTTGTCTAATTCCAACCACAACCGGACTAGAGGGACATGTCACTGGGAGTGCTGGTGTGTGGGGTGCTGCCATGCGATGCCAGGGTGCCCATTGTCCCCACGGGTGCGAGAAAGACTGCCCGTCATGTGACTTTTTTATAATCAATGAACCCCATTCGGTGTATGTTGGGGATCCTGATCATTCTTTATCTACATGGTCCAGACTCTAATACAACCTTCCCTTTTTTAATGGAGCCTTGACCCCACTCATACCCCCAATCCCCCCAAACAACAAAAAAGCTTTTGCGACAGTAAGTGCTGTATTTCTGTGTGTGTTGCCCTGGTGGGGGAGGCTTTGCAAAGTTCTGTACAATGGTTCATGCTCTAGTAAGTTTGTACCCAATGTGATTGATATATTTGCCTTACCATGCTCACCTATTTATTGTACTAAGCAGGAGCACAGCCAGAGCTAGTGAGTGCACTGCAGATTAATAGGTCATAGTGGAAGTGACCTTGGAAGCACACATGGCTCTGCTTCCTACCTGCTCACTTGTTTCTATTACAGTCCAGCTTCTGCACTTGACCCTTCAGATACAAATATTTATGTAGCAGAATTACCATGTAACCCCCTGAGTGCCAAGGCATTGTTCACTGTTTACTCCCCCCCTAGAAACAGACAGTATACACTTCAAAGTTAGGAATTTACAACTCTGACTTATAGGAATGTTTTCCCATTCAGACTTATACACTGAATGTTATTAAATAGAACTAACCAATTTGTGTGTTTTTTTTATTCATTCCCCCTTCTCTATCTCTATATCCCTTTTTGTATAGGGATTTATTAGTACTGACTTGCAGTAAAGTGTGATCCATTCAGCACACTGTTAGATTCACCTCTCTTAGGCTCAGTGCTTATCATTTGGTGTAAAGTCCTTGCCCAGGTTCCAATAATGATCAATAATAATGATGAAGTGACAGGAAAAGGATTTCATCTCTCTCTAAATCCTCCATTGAAATGTGGGGGGCAATCCTGAAGCTGATTTGTATAGTGTTTTTTTCTTGTACATTAGTCACAGTTAATATTTAAATCTATATATATATATATATATATATATATATAAATATATTAGCAACAGAATTTTTCTTTTTACATTATTGTCACTGCATTTTCTTTAATGTCCTTAAAGCCTCTTTAACCAGTAAAAAAAAAAAAAAAAACACTTTGAGGATTTAATTTTGCTGAATATGACTTAGTTAGATATCTAAGGATATGAAAGGGTAAATATCATTTTATTCATTGGAGCATGGATCTATCTGTCAGTTCAGGTCTAGCTAAAGTGACAGTTCTCCTTTGATTTCAAGAAGCCAAGCAGTTACACTATAATACTTTTTAGGTGGCCTGTGTATTTTCTGCAAAAAAAGGGGAGGGGGGATGTAAAAAAAAACAAATTACATGATAAAAAAAATGACAGACCTTTGAGTTAAATGTTAATAACTACTGATGACTATATCCATAGTTTGCACATCTTGCAGACTGTTTTTTTTCTGTTGTAATGTTGAAATAATTTGAATATTTCACATTGAAATGAAAGAAAAAAAAATATAAAAACCTTTTGCTGGGACGTTTTATTGCATTCTAAATGCATGAAATGTAATTGTTTTTATTTGTATATTTTAAATAATGGTATTAATAAATTTTGGGGGTAAAACAGAAACTTAAAAAAATCTTTTTATTGTGTCGGGTTTTTTTTGTTACTTAAAATGTTAAAAATAATAAAAAAAGCTCTCAATATTTATTTCTAAAATTATATCTATTGTGTGCCCGTTATAATTCCAACTGTGTTTTTTTTAATTTCTGGTTTAAGGTGTCCTTTACTGTTTTGCTCTATTTCTGAATTTGCGGTAGTTAGCATTACTCTTGCAGTGAATTATTGATTTTTCAAGCAGTCATTTACATGTGATATCTTGTATCAAACATTGAAATCAGCCCATTTAAATGACTGTGTCCATTCCTATTACACCAGTAGAATCTATTCCCATTGCATTAGAATCAGGAGGTAACAGTGATCATTTCTATTAACTAGACTGACAAATGTAATAGGGGAGTAAATGGTTTTATCAGCACATTGACATTTCATATAGAACTAGAGGTTAAAGGGGAAGGCTAATCATGTTTTTTATTTGATATTAAATAAAGATATTGAATTAAGAACAAAATAATGTCTAGATCTATTGGTGATTTGTATTTGTCCAGCAATAGCCACACATTGTTTATCCCACTATATGGTCCACCCCGACAGTTAACATTTTATATATATATATATTATATATATATATATTATATTATATATATATATATATATATATAAAAATAAACTTTGTATGAACCAACTTGGGTCAGGCAGTTGGGTTTCCTATAGGGAAGATAGAATACAGACATGGGAACATTTATTTCCATTAAGTCAGCGATTGTTGATTTTTTTTTCTCTTGTATTGTACTGGTTTGTGCACAATGGTCATGTATTCCTTTATTCAGACCAGGTGACCAGGTTAATAGCAGGCGGGGAACTGGCAGAGAGAAACCCCCAGAAACCAGACAAATAATTAATATGTTTTGTGTGTGTGTGTGTGTGTTGTGTGTGTGTGTGTGGGGGGTGTGTGGTGTGGATAGATAAATAGATATATAGATAGATAACAGATATAGATAGATAGACAGATGGACAATAGATAATAGATAGATAATAGATGATAGATAGAACTGAACAAAGAAATGATGTCCATGTAGTGTCAGTGTGATGTCCATGTACAGTGTCAGTGTGATGTCCATGTAGTGTCAGTGTGATGTCCATGTAGTGTCAGTGTGATGTCCATGTACAGTGTCAGTGTAATGTCCATGTAGTGTCAGTGTGATATCCAGTGATGTCCATGTACAGTGTCAGTGTGATGTCCATATACAGTGTCATTGTGATGTCCATATTGGACAGTGTCAGTGTGATGTCCATATACAGTGTCAGTGTGATGTCCATATTGTACAGTGTGATGTCCTTGTTGTACAGTGTGATGTGCATGTTTTACATTGAGCTGTTTTTTGTGTACAGTGTGATGTACATGTTGTACAGTGTAATGTGCATGTTGTACAGTGTGATGTCCTTGTTGACCAGTGTAATGTCCATGTTGTACATTGTGATGTCTATTTTGTACAGTGTTATGTGCACATTATGCAGTGTGATGTCCATGTTTTACAGTGTGATGTGCATGTTGTACAGTGTGATGTGCATGATCTACAGTGTGATGTGGACAAGGCACAACGTGTCTTGTCTACGTTGTGCAGTGTGTTTTGTGTGTTTTCCATGCTGTATAGTGTATGTCCATGTTGTGCAGTGTGTTGTCCATATTGTACAGCCTGTTGTTCATGTTGTACAGTGTGTTGTCCATGTTGTGCAGTTTGGTTTCCATGTTGTGCAGTGTTTTGTCCATGTTGTACAGTGTTGTCCATGTTGTACAGTGTGATGTGTATGTTGTACAGTGTGTTGTCCATGTTGTACAACAGTGTTGTCCATGTTGTACAGTATGTTGTCCATGTTGTACAGTGTGTTGTCCATATTGTACAGTGTGATGTGTATGTTGTGCAGTGTGATGTGTATGTTGTGCAGTGTGTTGTCCGTGTTGTGCAGTGTGTTGTCCATGTTGTACAGTGTGATGTGTATGTTGTACAGTGTGATGTCCATGTTGTGCAGTGTGTTGTCCATGTTGTGCAGTGTGATGTGTATGTTGTGCAGTGTGTTTTCCATGTTGTGCAGTGTGTTGTCCATGTTGTACAGTGTGATGTGTATGTTGTACAGTGTGATGTCCATGTGTGCAGTGGTGTGCCATGTTGTGCAGTGTGATGCGTATGTTGTACAGTGTGTTGCCCATGTTGTACAGTGTGTTATCCATATTGTACAGTGTGATGTGTATGTTGTACAGTGTGAGTGTATGGTGTATGTGTGTTGTATGTTGTGCAGTGTGTTTACGGTTGTACAGTGTGATGTGTATGTTGTACAGTGTGTTGTCCATGTTGTACAGTGTGATGTGTATGTTGTACAGTGTGTTGTCCATGTTGTACAGTGTGATGTGTATGTTGTACAGTGTGATGTGTATGTTGTACAGTGTGTTGTCCATGTTGTACAGTGTGTTGTTCATGTTGTACAGTGTGATGTGTATGTTGTACAGTGTGTTGTCCATGTTGTACAGTGTGATGTGTATGTTGTACAGTGTGTTGTTCATGTTGTACAGTGTGATGTGTATGTTGTACAGTGTGTTGTCCATGTTGTGCAGTGTGTTGTCCATGTTGCACAGTATGATGCGTATGTTGTACAGTGTGATGTGTATGTTGTACAGTGTGTTGTCCATGTTGTACAGTGTGATGTGTATGTTGTACAGTGTGTTGTCCATGTTGTACAGTGTGATGTGTATGTTGTACAGTGTGTTGTCCATGTTGTACGTATGAGTGTATGTTTTACAGTGTGATGTGTATGTTGTTCAGTGTGTTGTCCATGTTGTACAGTGTGATATGTATGTTGTACAGTGTGTTGTCCATGTTGTACAGTGTGATGTGTATGTTGTACAGTGTGATGTGTATGTTGTACAGTGTGTTGTCCATGTTGTACAGTGTGTTGTCCATGTTGTACAGTGTGATGAAGATATTAGACATTATCTTGCGATGTTGCCGGTTGTTTGTAACTTTACTGACTGTTCCCTTTTTTTCTTTTCCCGTTTTTCCCCAGGAAGAGCCCAGGTTGGGATCCACTCCTTTGGCGATGTTGGCCGCTACCTGTAACAAGATCGGCAGCCCCAGCCCTTCCCCGTCCTCCCTGTCTGACGCCTCAGTCTCCTTCGGGAAAGGTTTCCATCCGTGGAAGAGATCATCCTCCACCCCAAGCAGCTGCACTTTGGCCACCGGGTCTCTTTCTGGTTTCAGCGTTGGAGGCTCATCCAGAGGAGTCAATGGATCATCATCCAGCGCTGCAGCCGCTGCTGCTGCGGCTGCTGCTGCGGCCGCCGCCGCTGCTCTAGTTTCGGACAGTTTTAGCTGCGGGGGGTCCCCTGGCTCCAGCGCTTTCTCTCTCACCTCTGCTGGAGGAGGCGGCGGGGGAGGTGGAGGAGGTGGCGGGGCCGTCGGGTCCGTATCAGCCGCTTCCCCGTTTGCTAACGAATATTCTGTGTTCCCGGTGAGCGGAGGATCCCAAGAGGCAGCTGCGGCGGCGGCAGCGGCGGCTGCAGCAGCAGCCGCTGCGGCTTCCCACCACCAGCCGGTCTTCCTGTCCAAGGTTCACGCGTCAGTAGACGGACTGCAAAGTATCTACCCCCGGGTGGGGATGGCCCATCACTACGAATCCTGGTTCAAACCGTCCCATCCCGGGGAAGTAAGTGCGGCCGCTGCATCCGGAGCTTCCAGTTGGTGGGAAGTTGGAGCTGGTTGGATCGATGTGCAAAGTCCGGGGGCTGGAGCGGCTCTTCACCCCGGGGCCCTCCAGGGCTCCCTACACTCCCCACTGGGGGGATACGGGACAGACTATGGGGCAGCCGGACTGGGACACTTCACCTCAGGAGGAGGCGGAGGAGCGGGAGGCGGAGGCGGAGGGGGGTCAACCGGAGCAGGGAGCGGAGGGGGAAGTCACCTGTTGAGCCCCAGCGGGCAGCACCTAATGGACGGATTTAAACCAGTAATCGGACCCGGTTCCTATCCTGACCCGTCCTCATCCCCTCTGTCTGCCGGCTCCATGCTAGCGCCCACCGGTCCCTTGGGCGGATCTCCCCGCTCCTCAGCCCGGCGCTACTCGGGCAGAGCCACATGCGACTGTCCCAACTGCCAGGAGGCTGAGAGGTTGGGACCCGCCGGGGCCAGTCTAAGAAGGAAAGGTCTGCACAGCTGTCACATCCCAGGCTGCGGCAAAGTCTACGGGAAAACGTCGCACTTAAAGGCCCATCTGCGCTGGCACACCGGGGAGCGGCCCTTCGTCTGCAACTGGCTCTTCTGCGGGAAAAGGTTCACCCGCTCAGACGAGCTCCAGAGGCACCTCCGGACCCACACGGGGGAGAAGCGATTCGCCTGCCCGGTGTGCAACAAGCGATTTATGCGCAGCGACCACCTGAGCAAACACGTGAAGACTCACAGCGCCGGGGGAGGAGGAGGGGGAACCGGGTCTGGTGGACCGGGGAGCGGCAGCAAGAAAGGGAGCGACACCGACAGCGAGCACAGTCCCTCCACCAGTCCCCCGTGCCATTCCCCGGAGCTCCTGCACCCCCCTGATAGAAATGGATTGGAGTGATGTGGCCCCCATGGCCCCTAATGTCCACCCGGTCACTAACTCATTGTCCCCAGTGTGTGACTTTTGTTCTTGCACAAATGATCCCAATTGATCCCATTCAGTCCCTTGTTCTAGGATTTGTCTAATTCCAACCCCACAACCGGACTAGAGGGACATGTCACTGGGAGTGCTGGGTGTGTGGGTGCTGCCATGCGATGCCAGGGTGCCCATTGTCCCCACGGGTGCAGAAAGACTGCCCGTCATGTGACTTTTTATAATGACAATGAACCCCATTCGGTGTAATGTTGGGGATCCTGATCATTCTTTATCTACATGGTCCAGACTCTAATACAACCTTCCCTTTTTTAATGGAGCCTTGACCCCACTCATACCCCCAATCCCCCCAAAACAACAAAAAAGCTTTTGCGACAGTAAGTGCTGTATTTCTGTGTGTGTTGCCCTGGTGGGGGAGGCTTTGCAAAAGTTCTGTACAATGGTTCATGCTCTAGTAAGT